>CAWUFW010007334.1:600000-1022367 GCA_963921515.1 Calotriton arnoldi
TAATCAAACCACACTATGCGGCCGATAATAAGCAGTAGGCCTTGTGGTCTCCACAGTAGCAGACGCCCTCCTCTAGCTACAATCCAAGAAGTTCAAACAGAAAGACTCATCACGTTTGAAGAGCCACCTGTAAGGAATGAAGGACTAAGCAACAATGCTATGGAACTTGTTCCACTTGAACCAAACATTCAAATTCAAAATGAAAATCAGAATAATTCACAAGTTGCAACTAGACCTAATACAGAAGTCTACGTCAACATGCCTCGTCAAGAGCAAAATAACATTTCAACTAATCCCGATGCAATTCCTACAATTGATCAAACTGCTTCTGGCTATTTCATGAACTTTGATAGGTTTTCTCTGGATCCAAGCGAGCCGGAAACGACGCCAGCCAAAACACCATTCAAGCAACAAATAAAGAACTTTCTTCATTTTCTAAAAAAGACATACCTGGTATCGCCTTGGATTGAACTCTGGGTCATTTCTGGGATATTGTGTTTTCTTTTCTGGCTTGGCTTAGTGCTAACTTTTAGTATGCTTATTAACGGACGCTATCTTCAACAAAGCTCCACAGCCCAAAAGGTCAACATACTACTGAAGCCACATCCATCATCACATCGTGAGCAAAGTGACTTGTCATCAGTGAACATTACAGCAGTTCCTATACCGGATGGTATAGTATGGGACAAGGTTGATTTTAACATATTCGGTCCGACAGAACTTTTAAAAATTAATCATATATTTAAAATTTCATTAAGTGATATCATTATCTCACGTACATTTTCTGATGATTGGGACTCTGAAACAGTTAATAATATGTTGTTTGATTTAGAGAAAACTGCTGCATTTTCTAATAATGAAATGCTAGAGGGTTCTTCAGATTATGACACATTGTACTGTTACCAACATTATGGTCATCATTTCCTGCACAAATCCATTTCACCTAGGAATGTTTTTGAATACCATCAGTGGGAACATTGCCCAACACCACCAAAAAGTAGTTCACAAACGTTTGCACAGAAATTTTCATACTCTTCAGGGTTTAACACCACAAATCCAGCCTCATATTACTACAAGGTTGCTCCAGCATCAGCACTGAAAATTATGTTGACAAACACTAAACAGATTTACTCTGCTTCCTTTTTGGCCCAATTGTCTGAACAGGGTTTCGACCTATGGAAAGAGGAAATTGACTTAAAATCAGTCTGGGGTTCAAGGGACTGGCAAGTCCAGGGTACAGAGGCACTATTTAGAGCATGCCCATTCCACAGCAGATGATCTTTTTAAATGATACTGTGCAACAGACATCCTGTCTTGGACTAGCCAAGCGCAAGGACCTGTACACCCCTAGGTTTCCAACACCGACATATGGGGGGGTGGCAGAATTCAACTACAAAAGAAGGGGCAAGAGTGGATGACATCTTAGAGTACAATAGAACAGACCCAAATTGGAAAAAGTGGGTGGTTTGGCCCTTAGACACGAATAGCTGTCATAAGCGATTCCTGAACATCACCGAAGGACTCAGTATCCATAGGCCAGACCCACGTTATGTACAGAGAGAACATCCAGGGGTAGTGACATCCTACAGTGTTGGGAAGTTGTGCCTCGGTTGACTAGAAACCTCAACACTTGCAGAAGTGAAACAACACTTATCTTTACTCTCATTTGACATGGATCTTAGGGACTTTTTACAAGGACCCAGGAAAACACGTCAAAAACGTTTCATATATGCTGCCTATAATGAAAACTGGAAGATTTCCCAACAAGAGGCCGCAGAGAGAATACGGGAAATAGACCGTATAAACTTAGAAAAAGCTTTAGCTGTGGTAGATAATGGGTTAACAACTTTGACCTTCAGAATATATTCATTGGGCAACATTGTATCTTCTGCTATCGACATACTAGAACAGGATTTAGCCATATTACAACACGGCCAATCTCAGTTACGTTCTATTATGTTATTAAGCTGGACGCTGCAATCTGTGCGTGCAGGCTTTGTGCCTTGGCGTTTTATATACAGTACGTCTCTGTTTTCTGAATACAATCTAACAGATACACAGATAGAAATGGCACAAAGGGGAGCTAAATATACAATGCTGCGTATTGAAAAACTGGACAGGCTACCATTCACAGTGGCGGAATCACCATTAACAGAATGGCTAATCCACGGCCATATCACTCTCCCGGTCACGACCTTTCAGTTTTAGTATTGCCTTGAGCAAAGGCAGGCAGGCAGATATGAAAAATTGGGTAAAGAATACATTAAGGAATCCTGGGAATTACCATATAGATTTCGGTGCCGGAGTGGGGATCGTGAAGTATTCCTGAGTGGTACAAACTGCAGGAACGCTTTAAGCGGCTCTCTCATGTGTCAGGACATTATTTTACACAGAGCTTGTAATGGTTCGGTGGCGAATCTGTCTTGCCACATGAAAGGGACACCAGCTGCCGTGGTCACACAGTTTTCGAGTTACTCTCGAATGGGAGCTACTTGATGCTGAATGATCAAGGTTGCTGTGGCATGCTTCCGGGCATCGCCTATCTGGTCACCGTGAACGCCAGGGTTACTTGCTGTATGCAAGTATTGTTTCCCCCAACAAGTACAGTCAGGGAGGCGCCTTTGTGGCCTTCGTTAGAGATATCTTTTATAAAATGTGATGCTTTGAGCAGAATGAAAGCCATGCTTTTACAGCGAACTGTACCCTTAACCTCCGCTCGAGAGACCTTTGATCTTCAAGTTGCAAGGACCTCGACCGAGATACAGGCACTTATTCGTACAAACTGCCTTTGGCTACAACTGGGGTGAGCATCAGCTCAGCCACCACTAGCGTTGACACCAGCACAAGCGCTACAACTAGCACTACGGGCACTGAGGTATCGACTACAGCACCGGCTGCCGATATGCCAACTATGGGCAGTACTGAATATCATCTGTGCTCCATCGACGTACTGTGTGAAATATTACAATTTCCGTCCCCTACAGCAAGTGACTGTGATGTTGCGTCTCCCAGCCAGGACACTTAATCTTCAATTGGCTCATCTTGTGCTGGGAAAGATTTCGGAGTTTCCTTTTTCATTTCGACTCTGATTAAATTTGGAACATTTCCTACTAAATTGACACTATCGCTAGAGAAAGCATGGCCTTCTAAAAAGCTTGTAAAAGTTTTGAATTCTATAAAGGGCCTCAGCTAGAGATTTAGCTTAAGTACAAATTCAAAAACTGACTCTACACATTTTTCCCCTCTTAGAAATGTTTTTAAAATATGCTTTTAAAATTTTAAGAATGTTTTTATGTAGCTCACTGACAATTATATGCGCTACCACCTAGTATGACTTAGTAGTTTGCTGTCATTGTTTATTATTGTTGACTATTAAGAGGAGTGGGTGTTAAGTTTCATATAGATGCCCTAATATAGACATAGTTTGAGATGCCCTAATATAGGCATAATCTTTCACCTACATTAGTTCCCTATTCTCCACAATAACGGGCGCTGAGGGCTGAACCTTATCTAGACTGTGGTTTGGGTACAGAAGGAGGGTTTTTCCCGAACCATGGCCCCCTATATCATCTTCGATGTGCTCATCCAGTATGATTAAATATTCATAAGAGTTCTAGGAAACCAGGCAGGGGCTAGGATCCACCTGCATAAACATCTACGTAACCGGTTCATCCCATACGTCATCTTCATACCCAACAATGGCTAACACAAGACACAAGGGACAAAGGGACTCTATACTTTTCTGTATAAATACAGCACCTCTTGCTATCAGTAGTTAGAGGGAACCTAGACTTCCAGGCCGACACACTGACCAGAGACGCTGAGGCTCCAGCATGCAGTCGCTCCAGCTGACAGTGGTCTAATCATCCCTTGCGGGGTGTCCAACTCGAGACCAGGACGTGGTCCCACACTCTCATTATTCAGGAAATGGGGTTTGACTAAATCCTAGCGGGATTCTTGGCTTCTTTCTACTCACATGCTAGGTACACTTAGGTACATCTAGACAGGCATCGTAGGAGTATGCGCTTTATTTTATAAATGCATTTTATATTCATGTATATGTTCATGACTATTGCAAAATGGTAGAACTGTACTATCCTTTCTTATTCACTGTACTGCTGATCATATATCTCTGCTACTGTTTAACAGTTGTCGCAGCACATATATTTTAGACTAGAAGAACAACTGTGCAATAAATTCCTATTGTAAACACGCTCGACTGTTTCTTCTGTGTAACTCTCTGAGACCAAATGAGCAAGCACGAGTGACTGAGCGAAAAGTAGTACATTGTTTCCACGAGTCTGAGGAATCAGGGTTGTCGTGTTCTGAGGTTGCCAAAAACTAATCTCTCTGATAAAAAGGAGATTCTAGTGGCACTGTGAGCTAGCTAATGCAAACAGGCTAACATACGCAGTGGGGGTGCTCAGAATCAGTCTACCACCAGGCCCACAGTGTATGTTATCCAAAAGCACAGGTCCTGCAGGGGTACTATAGGAACTACACTACAGTACCTGAGTGTGAAAAACAAGTAAGGAAAACAGTAAACTTACCGGCTGGAAGTGCTGTTATTCCAGCAGCCTCTTCCATCTCTCAGGTAAGCAACCTACAAAGAGAAAAGAGACTAGTTCGCAGAGAAGTGGGAAGGTTGAAACAAGAAGAGAAGGGGACGGGTCACTGGCCTCTGAAACAAAAGCAATTAAAAAATGCCTGTTCTCTAAGGCAGGAAGAGGAAGGCACATGGAGGAGAAAAGGAACAGAGGATGTTGTGAAGGGAGAGAAAGTAGAAGGAAGTGGAACAAATGAGAAGAAAAGCACGGAACAAGTCAAGGAACTTGAGGACGGAATGATGAGGAGTAACTCCGTGCACAACGTGGAGGAGAGACTGCAGGACACAGATTCCATCCCAAAGGCTGCCTGGGAACTAGAGGTGGGGAAAACAGATGGCGCTGACTCAGAGGCACATAAGTGGTTCAAGGAGTGGTGGACTCCACCGACAGATGCTTTTTCTCCTGCCACAGTTCAAGAGGAATGTGACCAACCCGGCTGATTGGCCTGATGCAATTGTCACTATGTGTTGGTGGCTAAACACAAATCTTGGTGTGAGGCTATTGTAATATTTGGTGCCGTTCTTCTTTTTCTCCCACTCCTTTCTGGGAGATAAACAACTTGTGGAAAGACCTGTATCAAACAGTCGTAGACACGCATAGCCAGTCATGACAATGCTTCCGACAGGGATTTTCAATTTGGGGTATATCGGGCACCCAAAGGGTTCCATTTGTGTCCCTCACTCACTCTAGTGCACTTCAGAACAACACACACAAACCTGGTGAAAGGGTTAGGAAAGGAAACCTATATCAAAAATGTAATACTTATGTTTTTTCCCAAGGACCATCAGTAGCACACTGTGGAAGACCTATGAAGATAGGAAGAAAAATAATTTATTGCGTGCATCCCTGCATCTCCCAGAAGTTGAAGTTATCATATCAACTATATTGAACCTATAGAAACCCTTTTTTATTAATACAAATAAACGGCAGTTTATACAACGAACATCTATAACAAAGCCTCCAAAGCCTTATTTCCGCCCTTCCCTCCACACTGGGTACGGCTACCATTTTGACTGCCTGTATTCTACTCTATAATGACAGGTGGAGTTTGGTAGTCTAGTTTGGCTCAGGCGATAAGTGGACTGATATTGTCAGATACCATCTTCTCCAACCCACTATTAAGGTACACTCTAAGATATCAGAGTTGTTCCCATTTCAATTGGAAATGATAGTCGGTTATGAATGCCATGTTCATCACTCGTGACATGGGTAAGGCTTCACTTTTAGTCCAGTTGAATTTATACCCAGATATAGCTGTGAAGTCTGAAATGGTTGACATGCGCAATGGAAGAGAGTACTGAAGGTCTAGGAGCCTAAGCAAAATGTCATCTACGTAGAACAGTATCTTAAGGGGCCTGCAGGGATAGGTACCCCTATGATCGAGGCTGACTAGCGAATGGCTCCTGCCAGGAAGATTGCAGCTTCTAATTTAGTCTTTAAAATGGAAGTCAAAATCTTCCAGAGGGGCAAGGTCCAAGGCTGTGGCCAGCGAGGATCCCTCAGTCGCATACATCACTGTCAAGCTTCCACTGAAAGTGTTGGTTTCGGCACCAAAATCTCAGAGTGGGCAAGCCTGGCTTTCGTAGCCACTGAGGTTGCTTTGTGGGCAGATAAATTTGCCACTTCACCACAGTCCAAGGTTTTACCTTTAGACTTAGTCACTTTTTTGGAAGTCAATATCTACCAGCGGAGCAAGGCTGGAGGCTGTAGCCAGGCAGGGCTCCACAAAGTCAGATACCTTTGCAGCACAGACCTGGTGAATCAGTTTTAAGTGCAGCAAAAAGTTCTGAGCAGGACGTAACATTTTTTATTTTTACCTACCTTGAGTGCAACCTTTCTGGGCAGGCCTCAGCTACTTGTCCCTGTCCTCTAGATATAGAAAAATGAGTAAGGACCTAATTACAATCTTGCCGGACAGGGTTACTCTGTCACAGATGTGACGGATAGCCTCTTTGCCCAATTACAGTTTCATTATATCCTATGGAACTTGTAATACCGCAGACGGGATATCAGTCACATTTGTAACAAAGTATCCCACCCACCAAGATCGTAATCAGGCCCTAAGTCCAACTTTTCCTTAAATGCTGGGATTGTTCTTTCTGTTTTTATGTCCCTGAAGCAGGCAAACAGGAGGCTAACCACTTGACTCTTGCAGAGTCGTTCCAGTTCCTGCTGGCCGTGAGTTCTCTTCTTCCAGCAGGAGTCAGAAGTGCAATTCTTCCAGCAGGTCTTTCT
Source organism: Calotriton arnoldi (assembly GCA_963921515.1). NCBI lineage: Eukaryota > Metazoa > Chordata > Amphibia > Caudata > Salamandridae > Calotriton > Calotriton arnoldi. Next base: position 606,843 of record CAWUFW010007334.1, read on the forward strand.
TCTTCACGTGGGGTTTTACCAGGTCAAGTAAGGGTCTAAGGAGATGGTGGTTGAGGTGGAAGATTTATCCGGTGCCCTAGCCAGTGATTGGATAAAATTGTCCACCCAGTCTTAACTATTTTCTTGCAGCACTTCCTCTTTAAGTAACTGTAAAATTACACAGAAGCCCCTGTTTCAATATGATAGACCCCTTCTGCTATCAGGCAGGTCTTTCTTCAGCTCTTGGCCACTCCTCTATTAAGATGTGCTCTCCTCCTACCTGAGAGGGTCCAAATTGGTTCCTCCTCTACTGCGACTGGAGCCTGGCGGTCTGGAAGTTACATAGGAATGAATAGGAGAAGCCACCCCTCCCTCCCCCCCGGATTCTCCAAGTCAAAGGAGGTAATGGTAAAGCTGCCCGTCGTTCCTATTCACTCCTAGATTGCTAATCTTTGCATAATGGTCAGCAGTTAACACCCATCTGCTTTTCCAAGGCTCAGAGGGAGGATATAGTCCTCAGAGCTAGAGTCGTTATCTCTCTCAGCCAGGGATGTGTATTTAAGCTGCGGAAGGCCTGAGAAGTAAAACTAGTTTTAGGCCAGTTTTGGCTTACAAAATACATATTTGTAAAGTTACCTTTCCACTTACTGTGTCAAAAAATCTGATTTTCTCACCATTAAATCAGATTTTGAAAATGAAGTAAGAAATAACTTTGAAGCATTCCTCTATCATTTGCCTAGTTGGAGAGAGAAGATAAAACCTTTTAATCCCATCTAGGCCTGTTCAGGAAAATGTCAAGGAAAACCTACATAGTGAAACACCTTCTGGGTTTTATTACACTGTGAGAGCACACTAACCACAATATGTAGTGTGCTCTAGTTTCTTATATTTACACTATAGATGTAGAAGGCATGCTTTAAGGGTAAATTATGAATATATTTAAAGGCTGTTCCCACATGGCAATGGCATTTTCCCCTGCCATTTGTCACTGCAGTGCTTTTAAATTTCAGCCAAGCTCAGCGTATCTGTCAGATATATATGTTTGCCATATAAGCAGGTGTTATAAATACACACTGCAGCCCTTACACCATCACAGTTCAGGCCAGCTACTGTCACCTGCTGGACAACTAAGAATTGCCTTCCTCTCCATCTATTGTCCAGGAGTGCGTAAGGTGATTCTACAACTGAATACATCAACAGCCCATGGAGGCTGGGTCTCCACCTGGGTGAGGTTCCCTGGAGACATATAGACATTGCCTCAGAGACTTTCTATGCTGCTTCCCAAATGCTAAGACTTGATTAAGTGGCACATGATGACCATTAATGGTGGATCAAAACTCCCAAACACCGAGAACATTTATGTCCTGATTAGTCTGAGACCCCTGCTTGAAGTGTCACTCCTGCCTGCTTTTTCCAATTATTTTTCAATGTTGGACCATATTGATGGTGCAGTGAGCATTTGATAATTGTGTCTACAAGAGAAGAATAGTAGAAATAAATGTTTATTTAGACCTTGCTTTTTCAATCATTGCAAATGAAACAAAATAATCGGAGCACATTACATTTCCTCAAAAAAGCAACAATAGACAAAACAATAATAAAAAATTATGATTTAAATTTTGTAAGATTTTTGTGCATTCCTCCTTAGTAGGTATAAGATAGCGTCCAAAAGCTTTTGTCACATCCAGAAATCTCATTTCTACTAATAAAGGTTATAAAAAATCACAAGATAAGGTAGCCATTGATAAAAATGACTTTAAGATAAAGACACCAACAAGCACAAAATAAAAAACAACCTAATGCAATATGAGAACCGGTATATGTTGTATTAAGAAATAACCAACAATAGCTTCCTGTAAATTTTAATCTTGCGGTATATGAAGGAATTGTATGTAAGGGGTTTAGACCTATCCTAAATTTAAAAATAACTTCCCCTGATTCTCTTAACTGGAATATTTGACATATAAAATGGCAGTGCTTAAAGTATTAAGTTTTAGGAATGCATACTCATTTATTCCTAGGTATTCTTTATCCATCTTAAGCGATTCTTCCAGAGCTACTTATTTAATTTCACTTCTTGATATTCAAAAGGGCCTGTTGGGAATTATCTTACCAGTATTAAAAATGTCCCTGATCCTTAAGATTTACTTTCTTGTTGATTTTGGCAAGATTAATTCACTATAATTTAATTCATTCCAGCACAAGGCAAAAACCTTACGTTGTTCTGGATGGTCTAAGGGACAGAAGATCCTATGGGATTGCATTGCGGCTTGTAACTACCAGTCTGAGACTACTAGTTCTAATTTAATGGCTTTAATCATTGCAGAAGAAGGGGGTTTAACAAGCGTTTCCATGAACTACTTTCTAACTTGTCCCAATTATCTTTAGAATTCAAATTTAAGAGTAACCAAGAAATAAGAATAGAAAGTACATTGAGAAAACTCTTGCATAGTTTGAACATTTGTTGAACAACACAGGCAGGGACAGGAAACCCACAGAGCATTTTCTAAAACTGTTATATGTAGTTATATGTAGGTATGTGGTCCATATCCACATCCCTCCCGTAAGGGAGCTGAGTTTCAGAAAGTAAACTAGGTCGCCAGACTAACAAACCATTTTTGTTAACTTTATATCTGTAGTGGACATTTTCACATATCCTCTGTTGATGTTGCCCATTCTGCCACATCCCTGTTACAGTATGAAATATTTGGTATTCTCTCTCTGTAATACAAAGTTTGGCTATTTTGCCTTTAGCTTAGTGTAAAATGCACAGATTTTTTAAAAATGTTGTTCTTTGTTTTGAATGTTGATAAGCATGCATTCTGTGTCAGTTGTAACATCATGTTCACACAGAATAAGTATCTATTCATTAATTTGTACCACCACGTTAACTGATAGAATGTGACATTTTCAGATCGACATTGGGGGGAACTTTGCTGTTTACTGGGGTTTAATCTGTGTGACATCAACTGGTCCATATGCATTCCGTGTAAATTATTAATTCAAATGAGTCTAAATCTAACATTGCTAGAAGTTCTTCGCATCATCTTGTTTGCCTTGTTTCATTCCTATTGTGTGAAGATGACCATACAGTCATTCTCCCATTTACGTTTCACCATTGATTCTCTGTGTTCTGTATCACCCCAGACAACAGACTGCAGCTCTGTTATTGCTCCTTTTAGCTCTGGTTTTCTTTGGGAACATTCAGGGTCCATAAAGTGCTATTTGATGAATCAAACTCAACAACTGATGCCAGTCATCAAATCAATACATTTAAATAGCATGAAGCAAATTAGGCTCCACAAAGAAGACAGAGAGTGGTAACGTTTTCAAACCATAAAGGTCATCAATTAGCATCAATCAGTAATCAAATAATGAATGCATCAGTCAGTATGTTGCACAAAATCATTTAAAGTCATATAAGAAAGAGGACAAAGAAGAATAAAGTTGTCCTGAAGGAACAGGTTAAGTAAAATAAGGTCTCCCATAAAGATAGCACCCTACTCTGAGCTGTCATCACACAATTCTAACATTTGCTACACATTGCTTCTCCTAGAAATAAAATACATGTGACATAAAACAAGATGGCACCCAAATGTTAGCCATACTAAACACAGTTAATTGCATTGTGTGTTTAAATGTTAATGTCGATATAATCCAAAAAACGTTTAGTATGGGAAAAACCTTATCACTCCTTCACATTGTCCTATGTGTAGTAGGGTGGAAAGTATAAATGATATTGGTGGAAATGTAAGGATCGTCCCCATGATGCCCTAGCTGCATTAAACAGTCTATGGTGTTGCAAGAAATGTCCTATATTAATCATGTAGACAAGCTAGACATTTCCCAATGTGATTAATCCACTTTCATTAAACAAATCACCCATTGTGATACAGCCTCCCCATTTCCAGGCCATCATATAATTTCTCTCGCTGGTCTTCGTGGGGTCTGTGGTCCACAAACTATATTAACTTTTTCTTTGCTTAGGAGTTTATTCCAGACGAGTAATGCCATTCGTACTAATTTCATCTTGCTTTTAACTCATGAATCTTTACGAATCTCGAATGTGTGCTGATGACACACAACCCATCCGCAGCAGGAGAAAAGTAAAGCAAATCAAGGAACTGTCACCTACTGCCTAAAGAACATCCTGGCTTGATAAACGTAAAGGTTTTGGAGCAGTCAATCACCTTTATGTCAGACTTTAAGATGTCATTTTACTGCGGGGTATACTGTGGCAACTGCTTGAAGTAATTCCAAGTTGCAATGGAGTACCACTCGAGCTGTCACACATAAAGACATGGAAATGTCACACATAGGCACAATGTAGGCATGGAAATGTCACACAGAAACAGGCAGAAAACTTACCAGCCCTGCTTTCATAGAGTGTACCTGCAGTGTGAGACATGTTTTTTTATTCTCCGCAATATGCAATAACAATACAATGCATCAATACATAGGCAAAATAGAAGATACTGTAAAAACATAAAAATGAAATATAAAAACATGGGTAAAAGACAACATTATCCTTAAAAATATACATGAGCACTTGAAAATATACAAAAACAATAAACCACACTGATGCTGCTTTCTCACATTTTACCTCCAGGCTTATGGAAAAGTAGGTACAGTGTTTGCTCCTTAACAACCAGTGGTGGAAGTTGGTGATACATGCATTAATGATGAATAGTATATTTAACATGGTGCAGCTTTCAAATTAATCAAGAATACCCGCAAACATATTTGTTTGTGGGTGCTCAGTCCAATTTTCAATGCCACCAGAAACCCACCATCACATCCTCATCCCTAAACTTGCATCCCTAAACTTTCAACCCTAACCATAAACTTGCAAATGGAGATTCCCCCATCTAGGGGATTTTCCACATTTGTCAATGCACTTACGTAATAGAAATTCCAACAGGCTAAATTTTGTAAATCAGGATATGGATCTTAGAAATAAATATAATATTTAAGTGATGAGATGTCCTTACTTTATTATGTCCTGGATTCAATTGCAGCAAATTGTCTGGAAAAGGATCACGTAGACTTCCAGAAATTACTAAAAAGATGAAAATGATGGTAATTTATCTGAAATTGACAGGAGTACAACAAATCTCCCTAAAAATCTTCAAAAGGTCAGGTCAGAAAATTACTTAATCATTGGAATACTTAGCAAATGATAGACATAGAAAGGTATTGTTTTCTGAAAATATTATTACTAACTCTCATTGTCTTTCTGTACCCAAGCTGTCAGACAATGTAAAATAATCTAACGTGTAATCCAAAGGAAGTACTTTTTGGGAAGATTTAAAAAAAAGTTATTTTAATTTTTTTAAGATTCTTTGTATTGAATTTGATAGATTCAAACACATTCAATAAATAGCATGTCAGGATCAGCAAGTAGCAGCAAACATATTTCCATCATTACCCTTTTTCTCACTTCCCTTAGTCTTGCTCTCTTTCTCTCTCTCTCTCTCTCTCTCTCTCTCTTTTTCTCTCTCACACCTCCTTCCCAACACCTGGTACTCCGTCCATTGTTTCCAACATTTTCGGAAGTTCCTCAGGCACCCTCTTCCTTCACTTGCATTTCTCTCTGCAGCCACATACCAGTCCATATTTGAGCCCTACTTAGTCACCGAAGGTGTGTTTTGGTTACCCCATATTCTGGCAACTTCAGAGCGAGCCACAATGAGGCCGATGTTGCAAAATTATTTAGTATATTTTGGGAGTGTATGTTTCTCCCAGATATCCAAAATCAACATTTTCAAATTCAGTGGAAAGATAAACTCACATGATGATGAGTTTGACCTTCTTCCAAAATTGATCTATTTTTGAGCATCAGTAAGTGAAGTGTATGAAATCTCCCCACCTGCCTATCTTCTTTAGGTTAATGCTTATGTAGTATGATCTATCTGATATTGTTAGCCATACTAATATGAATCCTGCCCTAATCACTACCTCTAGTGGATACTGAAATGCCTTGTCCCATTCCGACTCATCTAGGGTTCTCAACTCTCCCGCCCATCTGGCTTCATTGCAACTAAAATGTCAGCAGCAGCAATCCTGTTCTTTATGGCTGTACAATCATGTACTTGTTCTGTGCTCTTCTGTGTATGGCTAGTATATGTCTAAGTCATAAATGCCACAAAAGTTCTTTCTCCACTAGATCATGTTTGAGACATAGCTGCTTAAAGCCCTTAAACCATTTAGTCCCTAGCCTTGATATCCTAATCAGATACCATTTGACAAAATCCAGTAGTTTACTCACTTCAAGTATATTGCCATCAGACCACAGGAACTCATTTTTTATCAGGTACCCTATGTGTTCTTTCCACGGCAAACAACTTACGGCCTGATTTATATTTTGACGGCCGTCCCGTCGTTCCGCCCTGGGGAAGGAGTAGATTGCTCTGTCCCCATAGTGGAGCTACTGCCCGCTAAATTTATAAATGACCTCCAAGCAGGCGGTCATAGCGGTCATTTCTAATGTTTTGGCAGGCACTGCCATCACGGCGGTTCCTGTCAATGCATATCACTGTATGATACAAGGCTGCCGCAGCATGATACAACCCTGCACAAGTTTTCTTTTTTATTACAGGATTCTCTTTCTAAAAATAAACAAGTCATCTCCCATGGCGAGGGGACCATTATTTGCATTTTACTTTCCCTCACTGCCAGGTTTTGACTGGTAGTGATGGGCAGTAAAAACAAGCATCGGCAAAGCCAATAGGTCTTGCCTGTACAAGAGCTTTTGGCTTTGGCAATATGGTTTTGCCATGTTGTACCCCAGTGTGGCTGCTGTTCAGCATGGCTAAAAGTTAGTGGCGTGAAGTGTCCTATAGTGGAGTGGGGGGGTAGAGTGTCATAGACTGTATTTGTTGGAATAGAGTGTCGTAGAGTGGAGTAGGGGTAGTAGAGAGTCGTAGAGTTGAATAGAGGGGACTAGAGTTCTGCGGTTCAGTGGCAGAGAGTGTCGTACAGTGGAGTGTCATAGAGTGCAGTGTCGTAGAGTCGAGTGGCGTAGAGTGGAGTGGGGTGGAATAGGGTAGAGTGAGTTGAAGTGGATTGAGATAGTGGGGTGGATTGGACTGGAGTAGATTGAGGTGGATTGTGGTGGAGTGGGTTGGATTGAGTGGAGTGGGGTGGGGTGAATTGGAGTGGGTAGACTGGATGGGGTGGATTGAATTCCAGTAGGGTGGATTGAAATGGAATGAGTGGATTGGGGAGGATTGAAGTGGGATGGTTTAGATTGGTTTGGGGTGAGGTGGGGTGGATTGGATTGGGGTGGGTGGATTGGATTAGAGTAGGGTGGTTTGGAGTGGGGTGAATTAGAGTGGAGTGAAGGGGGTGGATTGGACTGGACTGGAGGAGGGTGGATTGGAATGGGCTGGAGTGGATTGAGTGCGATGGATAGGAGTGGGGTGGATTGGACTGGAGTGGGGAGGTTTGGATTGGAGTGGGGTGAATTGGAGTGTGGTGGGCTGGGTGGATTGGATTGAGTGAGGTGACTGAACTGGGGTGAGGTGGACTGGATTTGGTAAGAGCGGGGTGGATTGGAGAAGAGTGGGGTGGATTGAACTGCAGTGGAGTGGGGTGGATTGGAGTTGGGTGGACTGGATGGGGTAGGTTAGATTGGAGTGGGGTGGATTGAAATGGGGTGGGGTAGGGTGGAGTAGATTAGTTTGGGGTAGGGTGGACTGGAGTAGGGTGGATTATAGTGGGATGGATTGGACTGGAGTGGGGTAGGCTGGAGGGGGTGGAATGGAGTGAGGTGGAATGCAGTGAGATGCATTGGAGTGGGGTGAATTGGGTTGGTATGGGGTGGATTGGAGTGGAGTGAGGTGGATTAGATTGGGGTGGATTGGATTGAGTTGAGTTGGATTTGGGGTGGGGTGGATTGTAGTTGGATAGATTGGATTTGGCTTTATTGGAGGGGTTGGATTGGAGTGGGGTGGGGTGGATTGGGGTGGGGTGTATTGGAGTGGGGCAGATTGTTTCGGACTAGAGTGGGGCAGATGGTTTTTGATCGGAGTGGGGCAGATTGGAATGGGCAAGAAGATGGTTTTGGATTGGAGAGGGGCAGATTGTTTTGGATTGAGTGGGGCAGATTGTTTTGCATTGGAATGGAGCAGATTGGTGTGGGGCAGATTGGAGTGGGGCAGGTTGTTTTGGATTGGAGTGGGTTGGATTGGATTGGAGCGGCGCGGATTGTGGAAGGAGTGGGGTGGATTGGATTGGTGTTAGGTGGACTGGATTGGAGTGGAGCGGATTGGAGTAGAGCGGATTGGAGTGGGGCAAATTGTTTTGGATTGGATTGGGGCAGATTGAAGTGGGGCAGATTGTTTTGGATCAGAGTGGGGAAGATTGGAGTGGGGCTGATTGTTTTGGATTAGAGTGGGCCAGATTGGAATGGACAGACTGTTTTGGATTGGAATGGGGTGCATTGGAGTGGGGCAGACTGGAGTGGGCAGATTGTTTTGGATTGGAGTGGGATGGATTGGAGTGGGGCAGATTGTTTGGGTTGGGGTGGGGCCAATTGGTGAGGGGCTTATTGGAGTGGGCAGATTGTTTTGGATTGGAGTGGGGCAGATTGGAGAAGGGAGGATTAGAGCAGGGCAGACTGGAGTGGGGCAGATTGTTTTGGAAGGGTGTGGGTGGATTAGGAGTGGGGCAGCTTGTTTTGGATTGGAGTGGGGCAGATTGGAGTGGGGCAGACTGTGTTAGATTGGAGTGGGGCAGATTGTTTTAGATTGGAGGTGGACAGATGTTTTGGATTGGAGTGGTGGGGTGGAGCAGATTGTTTTGGATTGGAGTGGGGCAGATTGTTTTGGAGTGGGCAGATTGTTTTGGATTGGAATGGGGCAGATTGTTTTGGTTTGGAGTGGGGCAGATTGTTTTGGATTGGAGTGAGGTGAATTGGAGTGGAGCAGATTAGAGTGGGGTGGGGTGGGGTGGGAGGATTGGAGTGTGGTAGATTGGAGTGGTGTGGATTGGAGTGGAGTGGTTTGGGGTGTACTGCACGATTATGTGTCAAAGCAAAATTTCAAAAATTACAAATAAGATAGAAACAATATCGCTTTGCAATAAAATAATCCTCATCTTTTGAGAACAGCACCCGAGCAAAAACAAAAGAAAACATGAGTGCAAAGTGAGAAAAGAAGACTTCGCAAAATGTAGGAAAGTTTACTTTAAAATATAAATCTTTGCATTTTTTTTGTCCTGCTGGGCACGTTTTTGCCAGTCACATGCCTTCTGTTTGCAGGGCACTAAAAGTTCAACAGAACAAAATGGTACCTCAGTCACGTCGGAAGCAGCGGATGGGCAGTGATTAAGTTGAATCAGTCAGTGCTTGGTCCCTGCTCCACAGAGAGGAATAGAAATTATGTTAGCCTGCCTTGATGAATTATGAGACTGTAAAGAAGAGTGCCAAGCAAGCCAACAAATGGTAAGCAATGGGCTGACTCCAAGACTTTTTTGTTAACAACAGTGTCTCACAAGCGAGACGCATGCACTACTCAGGTTCTTGCATCCTCAACCCTAAAAATAGCTATATGTCTGCACATCTTTATTGGGGGGTGGACATATAGCCTTTTCTCAAATGGCCTTTACTTCATCGTCCCATCTGAGAGGTTTGGATATGGCGGTGGCGGAGTAGTAACCGCTGTAGCCAAACCTAAGGTCTGCCTGCATATACATTTTGCGGCAGACCTTTATGTTGGCAGTGCCAATGTTGAGAGGGCCTTTTCACAGAAGTTTACAAGGGAAGGAAAGAGCGAGTGCACATGACCAAGGACTCACTGAAGAAGTATTGTGTGGTGTACTACAATAAGTTTAATTTGCAAAAATCTATCTGGACCTCATATACACTATACTTACACTGTCTATATACCATGCGCTATCAGTGCAGAAAGCAAGCAATAATAAAAGCAAAACGTTCCATAAACACCGGAAAAACACTGTTTCTGTAATTTTTAATGGCGCGAAAATGTGTAACCACTGATAACCTCTGTTTTTTTAAGGTATTGAAATCACTTGAAAACACTGAAAAAAAAACACCAGAATTTACCAAAAATAGAAACTGAAAACAGGAAAGCCTAATTATTATTATCATTGAAGAGTTTTTGTAGAGCACACGGCTACCCATAAAACGGGCTTCCCATCGCTGACAGGACTTGTGAGAAGATAGACTGTTGAAGTTAAAAGATGAGTTTTGAGTTTCTTTCAGAAATTTAACAATTTTACATTTGTCCTAAGGTGATTCAGTAGAGAGTTCCACAGTTTTGGAACAAGATATGCAAACTAATGACCCCCACCTCTTACTCTCTTGATTCTGAAGACAGCAAGGAGAAATAGGCTGGTTGATCTCAAATCTCTAGTAGCACTATAGAGGGTAATGAGATGCCAAAGGATATGAAGACTAGATGTGTGTTTTACCCTATGAGCAATACATAATGCCTTAAATTGAATCCTTTTGTTTACTGGCAGCCAATGAAGTTTGACAAGAGCTGGGCATGCTGACTGCATTTTGGGTATAGCCAGCAGTACTCGAGCCGCAGCATTTTGGATAACTTGCAGCTTCTTTGTGACAGATAGAGGGCTGCCTAACAAGAGAGAGTTGCCATAGTCTAAACAGGATAGTATGAGGCCCTGGAACGCTATTCTATGTGTTTCCATAGGAAGCCACTTGAGCATCTTCCTGAGCGCTCTGAGGAGGCCGAAGCACATAGCTGCATCTTTCTTTGCCTGGGAGGTCATGGTAGGATCTTTGCCCAAAGTGACCCCAAGGCTTTTCATTTCTGGTTTGGGGTGGGGTGGGCTCACCCAAACATGGGGGCCAGTAAAGTTGTTCCCATAATGACGGATTTTTTCTGATTACAATGACCTCTGTTTTGTCACCATTCAACTTAAGACAGCTGGTTGCCATCCAGCTGGTAACCTACTCCAAACAAAGGGTGAGTCTTTCAAATGTGGAGCCTATATTAGGTGACAAGGAGACAATAATCTGAGTAATGTCCCCATACGACACCATGGTGAAACCTAGGGAAATAATTATGCCTGATAGATGGCGGATGTACAGATTGAAGAGCGTAGGGCTCAGAGAGGAGGCCTGTGGCACTCCACATTTGAGCTGATGAGTCGCTGAGAGAAAGGGCCCTTCACTAATTTCAAAGCTCCGATTTTTTAACAACGGAACCAGCCATTTTAAGGAGCTACCTGTAATATCTGCTGGTTCCAGTCTATGTCTTAGGATGGAATGGAGACTGTCGAAAGATGCTCTCTAATCAAGAAGAATGAGAGCAGCCAACCTGCCCTGATACAGGACCTTTTTAAAGTCCTCTGTGACTAGCAAAAGAGCCGTCTCTGTGCTACAGCCAATTTGAATACCAGTTTGCGTGGGTTGCAGTATATTATTAGAGTGTAGAAAATCAGTAAGAAGGCCATTCCAGGATTTTACTGACACCTGGGAGTAAAGAAATGGTTTTATATTTTACAATTTGATCCGGGTCTAATGAAGGTTTCTCAAGTAAAGGGCGAATGATCGCATGTTTCCATGAGTCAGGAACACGGCAACATTCTAAAGATGAATTGTAGATGTCCTTCAGGGCTGAAGGTATGGTATCCTCCCCTTTTAAAAGAATATCATGGGGAGCAGGGTCCAGTGGAGAGTTGACTTGACTGTGTTCGCTATAGTCATGATATTGTTTTTACTTAGTTGTGGAAAGGTTGAGAGTTCAACCTTGGATTTCTTGACTAATATACTGTCATTGGTTTTGATGTCAAGATCTGATGGTCCTGACAATGTATTATAAATGAGCCTGACCTTTCCAAGAAAGTGACTGGCTAGTTACTGGCTAGTTGCTCGCAAAGTTCTTGGAAAGGGAAGGACCAGCTCCTGTGGTGTTAGGTGTTAAAAAAAAAAGTTGACGATGGAGTAGATTTCTTTAGAGGGTTGTAGGGACTGTTTGATTTTATCAGTGAAGCCCTCTAGCCTGCCTCTACAAATAGAGTGCTGATATTTTTTCAAGACTTTTTTTTATAGGTTTGCTTACTTGTGTCATCATAATGGCATCTTCATTTCCTTTTGCATCTCTTACAGTCTTTCTTTAATTCCCTTAGCTCTGGTGTAAACCATTTGGCATTGTCCCTAGACTGAGGTTGCTTGTAAAGTTTCAAAGGGATTAACATCACCAGCGTAGTGCTAATCCTTTCCTTAAAGACTGAGTAGGCACTGGAGACGTCACCGTCTAAACCTGGAGCGGAACCATGCAAGGACGCTTTCCATCTAGTGATATCCAATTTGGACCATTGCCTAATAAGCTTTGATCATAGTGTTTTGGGTTTAAACACTACTGTTTTGGGGTAGAAAACGGAATTTGCAAGTGATCTGACAAAGAAACTGGCAAGGGGGTATTTACCGTCATGTTGGAAATATTTGTAAAAATTGGATCTAGTATATGACCCTTGGAATGTGTGGGGGACATGACCAATTGGGAGAGCTGTATCGCTAACAGGTCTTGTCTAAGGTTGGTAATTTGGGTGCATGTATTATCATCTAAATTAATATTCAGATCACCCATTATCATAAAGTTAGCTGGCTGAAGACTATGTGAGGATACAATATCTGGCATAGCCTGCACAAACTCCTAAATTATAATTTTTATTTATTATATTTTTTTAATTATTATGTAATATTTATTGTTTCTAGTAATAATTTTATTGATTATTTAGTGGGTTGTTGGGCTTGAAAGAGAGCAAGGGGAAGTGTTTTACTATCTATTTTATTTGTGTTTATAATGTACTTATTTTTTACATGTTAATGTGTTCATTTGATTATTAATGTTGTAAAATATTGATTAGATTTTTTAAAAATATAGCAAATTAATTGTAACTTAATTATTTAATTAAATGATTGATTGTGTGTATTATTTAATTGTTTTCGTATTTTTATATATTCATTAAATGTATTCTCTGTTAGTATTTTTATATACTAATTAATTTTATAGTTTTTTAAAATAATTTTGTGCTGTCAATTTTTTCTGGAATTCCTATTTTTGTGAGTTGCTGGGTTTTAGGGTAGTGGGTAGAAGTGTTTTAAATCTATACATTTTGTAATGTTTTAATTGGCAAATATTTTTTTATTATATTATATTTATAATCTTAACTCGTAATGTAGTCTCAAATTGTAATTATTTATATTATTATGTTATTTATAAAATATTTTATATTTTAGAATAGATTTGCTGAAAGAAATGTTTATGTTCTTCGTCTATATTTAGTTAGTTGTTTTTACTTTTCTCAATATAGGATTGGTAATAGTAAATCTGAACCCTTCAAACTTCAGCACTTTTCCTACTGGTGCTCAGGTTGGAGTGGGAATATTAAATCTGACCCTCCAAAGTCCAACACTTCCTCTACTGTTGCTTAGGTTGGAGTTGGAATAGTAAGTCTGACCCCTCCAGAGTCCAACACTTGCCCTGCTGTTGCTCACTCTCTCAGAACTGGCCACTCATAGGTTACTGAAGCATTCAATAGTCATTATATAAATAGGCATATGTTATTGTGATGAAAATCAAGACAATTATTTTGGGAAGATACCACAAACTGAGGAAATGCTTCAGAGGTAGTACCAAGCCTCTTGAACAACAGTCAGTGTCTAAGATTCTTGAATTCCATAACATAGGCCCCTCATATTAAAAAGGTGTCACTGGCATCTACACAAATTTAAAATGTTTTCAAGCCTTCCAAAAATAAGCACGATGGTTTATCTATTCAAGTGATAAAAACGTTTATGACGCAAACAACATTAGTTTCTGCTACATTTGGTATTGACTTGTTGAGATATTGTAAAACTGGGAAAATTTAAATTGTAAAAAACAGGTTCTAGAGAGGTGTACTGCAGCTTGGCCAGGTCACACATGAGACTGTTGAGTTTGGATTTGAACACTAATCATATTGCTGATTTCAGACTTAGACCCAGTACAAGAGAGAAAAGCAGCAAACAGGAAGAAAGGAAGATGTGAAAAAGAGAAAAAACAGAGACAAAGGGACAAAACACAAATGAAATATTACCTGCCAGAGTGAGGTAAAGAGACACGAAGTGTAGAGTGGTGAAAGAATGAGACATAAGATGGAATCAAGACTATATAGCCTTGGCATTTGGCAACTCTGGCATTCGGTGGTGCTGGCGGCCATGGACACTGACTTCTGTGGGCACTGGGGCCCGACTCCCAACAATATTTCAGCTAAGGGGCTCCTGAAAGTACACAAAAGCATTGGCTTTGCGCTGGACCAGAGGCACCAGTAGAGCAGCTTTTATTTCTTCTTATATATTTAGAGGTACTCAGTTGTTTGTATTGCTGCTAAACAGCATGACCACAGGAGGGACCAGGATTTCAGTTGGGCAGTGGCATATGCCCTACTCTCCATATGGATTTTCATTGTGTTGGGCAACAAGGAGTTATTATCTTCTTTCTTTTAGAGGAGTGTTTATGCCTGCACATTAGCACTGGAATTCTATAATCTGCACATGTAATGCCAGCTTTCCCTTTCACCACTTCATTGATTAACCTTTGATTGCTTCCACGAATAAAAGCCAAATATCAAAAATGAAAACTTAATTTTTTGAAACTTTTTACATAGTTACCAAGTGACCTGAGTGACACCTTCAGATAGTCCTGGCTTTTCAGGCACCACAATTGTGTATTCTTGGACTTGTATTTTTCTCGTAAAATTGCAAATCGATCAGCTAAAAGCCAAGACTGCTTGAAGGATTCACATACAACACAAGGTGGTGTGGACATAATGTTTTTTATTTTACATAGTGGTCTAATCCATTTGCAATACTGTTACTGCTTGATTCGATGTAAAACAAACCAAACTTTTTGGTTTATTTTGTGAAAGTGCACTCTTTCATTTACATCATGTTTAAAAACAAGCATTTCCACAGCCATTTGTTTTGATTTTTGAATTGTATTTAGAGAAAATAGTTTTACAAACCTTCACTAACAGGCAAGACAGGTGTAGGAGGGGCAGCAATAGTGCATGCTTTTCTAGCATAAGGAGATTGGAAAAATGGGAGTGTGAGTTAGAGTGTATGAGCGACACAATGTGGATTGGAGTGGAGTGGATTAGGGTGTACAGCACGATTATGTGTTAAAGCATAATTTCAAAAATTACAAATAAGATATAAACAATATCGCTTTGCAATAAAATAATCCTCATCTTTTGAGAACAGCGTCCGAGCAAAAACAAAAGAAAACATGAGTGCAAAGTGAGAAAAGAAGACTTGGCAAAATATAGGAAAGTTTACTTTAAAATATAAATCTTTGCATTTTTTTTTTGTCCTCTTGGGCACGTTTTTGCCAGTCACACGCCTTCTGTTTGCAGGGCACTAAAAGTTCAACAGAACAAAATGGTGCCTCAGTCACGTCGGAAGCAGCGGATGGGCAGTTATTAAGTTGAATCAGTCAGTGCTTGGGCCCTGCTCCACAGAGAGGAATGGAAATGATGTTTGCCTGCCTTGATGAATTATGAGACTGTAAAGAAGAGTGACGCGCAAGCAAACAAATGGTAAGCAATGGGCTGACTCCAAGACTTTTTTGTTAACAACAGTGTCTCACAAGCGAGACGCATGCGCTACTCATGTTCTTGCACGCTCAATCCTAAAAATAGCTATATGTCTGCCCATCTTGATTGGGGGGTGGACATATAGCCTTTTCTCAAATGGCCTTTACTTCATCGACCCATCTGAGAGGTTTGGATATGGCGGTGGCGGAGTAGTAACCGCTGTAGCCAAACCTAAGGTCTGCCTGCATATACATTTTGCGGTGGACCTTTATGTTGGCAGTATGTATACTCTGTCGCCGTAGCGACGGAGTATACATACTGCCACATATGATTCAGGCCCTTAGTCTCTTGGGCTATAACGTGTCCAGAATCAATAACTCCACTTATTTATATAGTTTAATTAGTTAATTATCTTACTTATTCTGTAAATTATTTTAATCAAGTGATTAAATTAATTTATTGTATTATGATTTGGTTTTTATATTATTATTATTATTGAAGAGTTTTTGTAGAGCACACGGCTACCCATAAAACGGGCTTCCCATCGCTGACAGGACTTGTGAGAAGATAGACTGTTTAAGTTAAAAGATGAGTTTTGAGTTTCTTTTAGAAATTTAACAAGTTTACATTTGTCCTAAGGTGATTCAGAAGAGAGTTCCACAGTTTTGGAACAAGATATGCAAACTAATGACCCCCACCTCTTACTCTCTTGATTCTGAAGACAGCAAGGAGAAATAGGCTGGTTGATCTGAAATCTCTAGTAGCACTGTAGAGGGTAATGAGATGCCAAAGGATATGAAGACTAGATGTGTGTTTTACCCTATGAGCAATACATAATGCCTTAAATTGAATCCTTTTGTTTACTGGCAGCCAATGAAGTTTGACAAGAGCTGGGCATGCTGACTGCATTTTGGGTATAGCCAGCAGTACTCGAGCCGCAGCATTTTGGATAACTTGCAGCTTCTTTGCGATAGATAGAGGGCTGCCTAACAAGAGAGAGTTGCCATAGTCTAAACAGGATAGTATGAGGCCCTGGAACGCTATTCTATATGTTTCCATAGGGAGCCACTTGAGCATCTTCCTGAGCGCTCTGAAGAGGCCGAAGCACGTAGCTGCAACTTTCTTTGCCTGGGAGGTCATGGTAGGATCTTTGCCCAAAGTGACCCCAAGGCTTTTCATTTCTGGTTTGGGGTGGGGTGGGCTCACCCAAACATGGGGGCCTGTAAAGTTGTACCCATAATGACGTATTTTTTCCAATTACAATGACCTCTGTTTTGTCACCATTCAACTTAAGACAGCTGGTTGCCATCCAGCTGGTAACCTACTCAAAATAAAGGGTGAGTCTTTCAAATGTGGAGCCTATATTAGGTGACAAGGAGATAATAATCTGAGTAATGTCCCCATATGACACCATGGTGAAACCTAGGGAAATAATTATGCCTGATAGAGGGCGGATGTACAGATTAAAGAGCATAGGGCTCAGAGAGGAGCCCTGTGGCACTCCACATTTGAGTTGATGAGTCGCTGAGAGAAAGGGCCCTTCACTAATTTCAAAGCTTGGATTTTTTTTAAACGGAGCCAGCCATTTTAAGGCGCTACTTGTAATATCTGCTGCTTCCAGTCTATGTCTTAGGATGGAATGGAGACTGTCGAAAGATGCTCTCTAATCAAGAAGAATGAGAGCAGCCAACCTGCCCTGATACAGGACCTTTTTAAGGTCCTCTGTGACTAGCAAAAGAGCCGTCTCTGTGCTACAGCCAGTTTGAAAACCAGTTTGCGTGGGTTGCAGTATATTATTAGAGTCTAGAAAATCAGTAAGAAGGCCATTGCAGGATTTTACTGACACCTGGGAGTAAAGAAATGGTTCTATATTTTACAATTTGATCCGGGTCTAATGAAGGTTTCTCAAGTAAAGGGCGAATGATCGCATGTTTCCAAGAGTCAGAAACACAGCAACATTCTAAGGATGAATTGTAGATGTCCTTCAGGGCTGAAGGTATGGTATCCTCCCCTTTTAAAAGAATATCATGGGGAGCAGGGTCCAGTGGAGAGTTGACTTGTCTGTGTTCGCTATAGTCATGATATTGTTTTTACTTAGTTGTGGAAAGGTTGAGAGTTCAACCTTGGATTTCTTGAATAATACACTTTCATTGGTTTTGATGTCAAGATCTGATGGTCCTGACAATGCATTATAAATGAGCCTGACCTTTCCAAGAAAGTGACTGGCTAGTTGCTCGCAACATTCTTGGAAAGGGAAGGACCAGCTCCTGCGGTGTTAGGTGTTAAAAAGAAAGTTGACGATGGAGTAGATTTCTTGAGAGGGTTTAGGGACTGTTTGATTTTATCAGTGAAGCCCTCTAGCATGCCTCTACAAATAGAGTGCTGATATTTTTTCAAGACTTTTTTTATAGGTTTGCTTACTTGTGTCGTCATAATGGCATCTTCCTTTCCTTTTGCATCTCTTACACTCTTTCTTTAATTCCCTTAGCTCTGGTGTAAACCATTTGGCATTGTCCCAAGCCTGAGGTTGCTTGTAAAGTTTCAAAGTGATTAGCATCTCCAGCGTAGTGCTAATCCATTCCTTTAAGACTGAGGGGCCGATTCCAATTCGGGCCGGAAATCTCTCCGACCGAGCCGGACCCGGAGAGATATCCGACCGAATCGGACCCGTGCAGCCCGACCGAACAAGTACGATGCGCACGTATGCCATCGGACTCGAGTCGGTCGGACTCCCATTGAAGTCAATGGGAGCCTGTCGTACAACGCGTACGCGGGCTCCCATTGACTCAATGGGTGCGATGCGGACAAGGGCGCCCCCTACAGCGTGTACGCGGCGAAGCGATTCGTGCCGTACACGCACAGGTAGGGGGGACCCATGGGTCCCCCCCTGTGTGCGACTCGCGCGGCTACGCGTACAGGGGGTCCGACACGGACCCCCAAAGTACGGCTCCGACAGCTCTTTCGAGCCGGAGTGTGCGGCTCGGTCGGAATGCTCGCGGCGCGCATCGTACTTACCCGGCCGGGGAACGTCTCCATTGCGCGGTGCGAGTCGTGTCCGTGCGAGTCGGTCGGTGCGGTTAGAGCCGGGATCGAGTCGGTCGGAGCGGTCGGGACGCCCGGACGAGTCGGTCGGCGATTTCGCATCGTACTCGCTCGTCCGGACGCGCGTACGGATCGGTCGGGAAATAGGGCTCCGAATCGGATCCGGTTAAGCCAAATCCGATTCAGAGCACTACCGGCCGAGATCGGAATCGGCCCCTTAGTAGGCAGTGGAGACGTCACCGTCTAAACCTGGAGCGGAACCATGCAAGGACGCTTTCCATCTAGTGATATCCAATTTGGACCATTGCCTAATAAGCTTTGATAGTAGTGTTTTGGGTTTAAACTCTACTGTTTTGGGGTAGAAAACGGAATTTGCAAGTGATCTGACGAAGAAACTGGCAAGGGGGTATTTACCGTCATGTTGAAAATATTTGTAAAAATTGGATCCAGTATATGACCCTTGGAATGTGTGGGGGACATGACCAATTGGGAGAGCTGTATCGCTAACAGGTCTTGTCTAAGGTTGGTAGCTGGGGTGTATGTATTATCATCTAAATGAATATTCAGATCACCCGGTAACATAAAGTTAGCTGGCTGAAGACTATGTGAGGCTAAAATGTCTGGCATAGCCTGCACAAACTCCTAAATTATCATTTTTAATTATTATGTAATATTTATTGATTCTAGTAATAATTTTATTGATTATTTAGTGGGTTGTTGGGCTTGAAACAGAGCAGGGGAAGTGTTTTACTATCTATTTTATTTGTGTTTATAATTTACTTATTTTTTACATGTTAATGTGTTCATTTGATTATTAATGTTGTAAAATATTGATTAGATTTTTAAAAAATATAGCAAATTAATTGTAACTTAATTATTTAATTAAATGATTGATTTTGTGTATTATTTAATTGTTTTCGTATTTTTATATATTCATTAAATGTATTCTCTGTTATTATTTTTATACACTAATTAATTTTATAGTTTTTTAAAATAATTTTGTGCTGTCAATTTTTTCTGGAATTCCTATTTTTTATGAGTTGCTGGGTTTTAGGGTAGTGGGTAGAAGTGTTTTAAATCTATACATTTTGTAATGTATTAATTGGCAAATATTTTTTATTATATTTTATTTATAATCTTAATTTGTAATGTAGACTCAAATTGAAATTATTTATATTATTATGTTATTTATAAAATATTTTATATTTTAGAATAGATTTGCTGAAAGAAATGTTTATGTTCTTTGTCTATATTTAGTTAGTTGTTTTTACTTTTCTTAATATAGGATTGGTAATAGTAAATCTGAACCCTTCAAACTTCAGCACTTTCCCTACTGGTGCTCAGGTTGGATTGGGAATATTAAATCTGACCCCTCCAAAGTCCAACACTTCCTCTACTGTTGCTTAGGTTGGAGTTGAAATAGTAAGTCTGACCCCTCCAAAGTCCAACACTTACCCTGCTGTTGCTCACTCTCTCAGAACTGGCCACTCATAGGTTACTGAAGCATTCAATAGTCATTATATAAATAGGAATATGTTATTGTGATGAAAATCAAGACAATTATTTGGGGAAGATACCACAAACTGAGGAGGCGCTTCAGGGGTAGTACCAAGCCTCTTGAACAACAGTCAGTGTCTAAGATTCTTGAATTCCCTAACATAGGCCCCTCATATTAAAAAGGTGTCACTGGCATCTACACAAATTTAAAATGTTTTCAAGCCTTCCAAAAATAAGCACGATGGTTTATCTATTCAAGTGATAAAAATGTTTATGATGCAAACAACATTAGTTTCTGCCACATTTAGGGGCCGATTCCGATCTCGGCCGGTAGTGCTCCGAATCGGATTCGGATTTACCGGATCCGATTCGGAGCCCTGTTTCCCGACCGAATCGTACGCGGGTCCGGCCGAGCGAGTACGATGCGAGCGCACGCGAAATCGCCGACCGACTCGTACGCGGCTTCAACACGCTCCGACCGACTCGCACGGACACGACTCGCACCGCGCTATGGAGACGTTTCCCGGCCGGGTAAGTACGATGTGCGCCGCAAGCAGTCCGACCGACTCGTGCCGTCCGGCTCGAAAGAGCTGTCGGAGCCGGACTTTGGGGGTCCGCGTCGGACCCCCCTGAACGCAAAGGCGCGCGAGTCGCACACAGGGGGACCCATGGGTCCCCCTACCTGTGCATGTACGCCGCGATGCGCATGGACGCGTACCCGCTGTAGGGGCGCCCTTGTTCGCCTCGCACCCATTGAGTCAATGGGAGCCCGCGTACGGGTCGTACGACCGGCTCCCATTGACTTCAATGGGAGTCCGACCGAATCGAGTCCGATAGCATGCGAATGCATCGTACTCGTCCGGTCGGACTGCTAGGGCCCGATTCGGTCGGAATTCTCTCCGGGTCCGGCTCGGTCGGAGAGATTTCCGGCCGGAATCGGAATCGGCCCCAAAGTATTGACTTGTTGAGATATTGTAAAACTGGGAAAATTTAAATTGTAAAAAACAGGTTCTAGAGAGGTGTACTGCAGCTTGGCCAGGTCACACATGAGACTGTTGAGTTTGGATTTGAACACTAATCATTTTGCTGATTTCAGACTTAGACCCAGTACAAGAGAGAAAAGCAGCAAACAGGAAGGAAGGAAGATGTGAAAAAGAGAAAAAACAGAGACAAAGGGAGAAAACACAAATAAAATATTACCTGCCAGAGTGAGGTAAAGAGACACGAAGTGTAGAGTGGTGAATGAATGAGACATAAGAGGGAATCAAGACTATATAGCCTTGGCATTTGGCAACTCTGGCATTAGGTGGTGCTGGCGGCCATGGACACTGACTTCTGTGGGCACTGGGGCCCGACTCCCAACAATATTTCAGCTAAGGGGCTCCTGAAAGTACACAAAAGCATTGGCTTTGCGCTGGAGCAGAGGCACCAGTAGAGCAGCTTTAATTTCTTCTTATATATTTCTTTTTATATATTTAGAGGTACTCAGTTGTTTGTATTGCTGCTAAACAGCATGACCACAGGAGGGACCAGGATTTCAGTTGGGCAGTGGCATATGCCCCACACTCCATATGGATTTTCATTGTGTTGGGCAACAAGGATTTATTATCTTCTTTCTTTTAGAGGAGTGTTTATGCCTGCACATTAGCACTGGAATTCTATAATCTGCACATGAAATGCCAGCATTCCCTTTCACCACTTCATTGATTAACCTTTGATTGCTTCCACGAATAAAAGCCAAATATCAAAAATGAAAACTTAATTTTTGAAACTTTTTACATAGTTACCAAGTGACCTGAGTGACACCTTCAGACAGTCCTGGCTTTTCAGGCACCACAATTGTGTATTCTTGGACTTGTAGTTTTTTTGTAAAATTGCAAATCGATCAGCTAAAAGCCAAGACTGCTTGAAGGATTCACATACAACACAAGCTGGTGTGGACATAATGTTTTTTATTTTACATAGTGGTCTAGTCCATTTGCAATACTGTTGCTGCTTGATTCGCATATAAAACAAAACAAACATTTTGGTTTATTTTGTGAAAGTGCACTCTTTCATTTACATCATGTTTAAAAACAAGCATTTCCAAAGCCATTTGTTTTGATTTTTGAATTGTATTTAGAGAAAATAGTTTTACAAACCTTCACTCTCAGGCAAGACAGGTATAGGAGGGGCAGCAATAGTGCATGCTTTTCTAGCATAAGCAGATTGGAAAAATGTGAGTGAGAGTGTATGAGCGACACAATGTCAGTGTTTATGTGAGTGTGTGTTTGAGAGTGTGAGAACATGAGTGTGTTGAGAGAGAGTCTATGTGAGTCTGTCAGCGTCTGAGGGTGTGTAGGTATGTGAACGTGTGTCAATGTCTGAGAGGTTGTAAGAGTACGTATGAGAGGGCGAGTGTAAGAGTAAGCGTGAGAGTGAGTGTGTGAGACTATTTGTGTGGGAGCGTGTGTATGTGTTATGGATGCAAGTGTGCTGCTGGCCCTGGCATACTGAAGGTAATTGTTGGCGTATGGAGGAGGGCACCCAGGCATTTCTGTGGTGGACGAATTCTCTATGGCAAAATACAGGCCCTGGCTTATCAGAAGCAATTCTATTCATTTGGGTGCACTCATTGCAAAATGCTAGTGCTGACATATTGGAGGTAATTCTTAGTATAAGAAAGGACACCCATGATAGGGAGAGCAACCATGGCTAAATTCTGGTACTTGCATGCCAGGGGTAATTTTAACTAAAGGGCACGTTTGTCACATTTGGGGACAACCATGACAAAATGCTAGCTCTGGCAAACTGGATGTAATAGTAATAATAATAATAACACTTTATTTGGTTTGCCAAGAACCATCAAAGTATATAAACAGTACAATGCAAAATGTGAAATAAATAAAAACAGTTACGTTCCATTTGATTAAACTTTAAAAATTGATTATACAACCATAAAATTCACATTAGATACACAGTTATTACAATAGTAATTGCTTTGAAAGTGCCAGTGCAAAAGAGAAATGTCCTAAAACTAAGTGCAAAAAAGCAAATTCATAACACTATGCAGTCACAATAGAAGTCTGAGAACGCTTATGAAGTGTACACTAATTAAACATCAGGATATTAAGGGTATACATTAGAAATCACACTGCTTCAGTTGTTCAACATTTGCTTATACCAGACGTTCAATAAAAACTTACTAACGGCAAAGTCAATTAAAGGAGATGTGTCACTTTTTAACATTTTCTGGGCTATAAGGTATCTAGTCAAACCCAATTTTCTATAAACTGGCCAAATCGATTAGCAGCAGAATCCACGGAACTCTGGACAAAAAAAACATAACATGTACCTCTGACTCATCTTCGAGACCACAAGCTGGACAAAGGCTTGTAACCGAGGGGCAGTTTTACAAGCCCCTTGCGCCACTTTTGCGTCACTTTTCCCATGTTTAAAATGACGCAAAAGTGGCGCAAGGGCCTTGTAAATAAGCCCCCGAGTCTTTTTCCCATATGTCTGTAAATAGCCTCAACAGGAGGGTACCTAGCCGAAAATGAACACACAGACTCTCGGCTGCTGGTGGGGAAACATAATCCAAAAAAGGGCTCAAAGCAAGGTAGAGCTTGAACTCCAAGAACCTGTTAGTCAAATGACCCTTAGCCCCACTACTTATATATCGTTCATAGATGTATGCCCAGTAGCGAGATTTCAGATCATTAAGCTCAATTCTACAGAGGGAATTCGGCTCGTCCCACAGTCTCTGAGGACCCAACCTGCTGAACCAATCAAAAACGAATTTGACCCAAGGTCCTTTTTTTTTTAGCACTGGTGGTATTAACTGAGGGGCTTATTTACAAGCCCCTTGCGCCACCGGTGCGTCACTGTTTCCCATATTAAAAGTGACGCACCGGCAGCGCAAGGGGCTTGTAAATAAGCCCCTAAATCCCTTAGGGAATCTCTATAATCACTGTGGGGCAGATTTACAAGCCCCTTATCCCACTTTTGCGCCGCCGTTGCGTCACTTTTGTGACGCAGCGGCGGCGCAAATCATGCGCCATGCTGCGGGGGATTTACAACGTGACGCATCTAGGGAGATGCGTCACGTTGTAAAGCCCTGCGCCACATGAAACCTGCATCAGGTTTCATGTGGGCGTGCCGGCGCAGGGGGGGGTTCCTGCGCAAGAAGCCCCGTAAAAGTGACGCAGTGAAATCTACAAGATTTCACGGAGTCACTTTTACGTCCCTGCTGCGTCAAATCCTTACGCCTGCTTCAAGCAGGCGTAAGGAGTGACGCAGCATGTTAGGTATAGGGCACCCCTGAGCAGTACTGGAGTTACGTCGCACTTGCGACACGACTCCAGTACTGTGCCACCCTTCCGCCGACAGATGCGTCATGCATCTGTTTAACCTTGCGCCATGATGCGCCGCATTGTAAATGCGGCGCATCTGTGGTGGCGCAAGGGTAAACTTGAGTCACGCATCTTCCCTGGCGCATCCCTGCTGATTTGCAGGGATGCGCCAGGGAACGTAAATCTGCCCCTAAGTTCGGTTGTGGACCAAAGGCGAACCCAATACACAAGGGGTTTAAATGCTGCCAGATCACTAATTCTCTTTAATCCTAGATCAAAAATAATGGAATAAGAGGGGTATTAGACTGTACAGAAACTAGCTCCCGCAAATTACTGGATGTAATTCTGACATAAGTGATGAGCCAATGGCAAAAATTGAGAAAATGGAGTCAGCTCCTGGGCAGGATCAAGCTTCCTTGGCACACCGTTAAAATAATGCACTATTTCATGAGCGCCCTTTCTAATCATATGACATTCTAGCAAATGTATTTGTAAATAGTCCTTTAAACTACACTATTTGACCCCATTGTTTCACGTTTTTCTCAATGGAGAACCCCTGAACCCTTCGAGAAAAATGATGTCTTGCTCACTGGAGTATGGGGCAAATATTACACCCCACCGCTTTCAGAGATCGCCAGACAACCCTGGTGAGCAGACGAGCCTGGGAGCAGAGAGGATAGTGTTTGAGCAGGTGGGACAGTGTGTGTACTGAGGGGGCAGGAGCAGAGGTATGGAAAAGGAAATAACAGCATTGTCCATTCATAAAATTGAGAAAACTATTTCACATTTTACAAGTGGATAGGACCACCACAGTCCTGTCCTATGTCCTCATATATATTAAAAATTGGGTTATGCTACTGCGCCCTACTGATCATTTTGTGATCCTGGCTCCTATGCCAGCAGCAGGCTCAGAAAAAAAACTTTGGGCCTGTGCGCTTGGTAATTTATTTATTTGTTAGTTAGTTACAAATTAAGCACTAGATGAAGGGAATAGTTCTAGATGTTATTTACTAATGTTTTGTGTGCGGCGCTTCCATTGCGTTGCATTAATTTACATACCATTAAAAATCCCGATGGGCATAGTGCAAAACTGTGCAGTGCTGTGCAAGCACCCATGCAACACTTAGTAGATCCAAGACCTAGTGTAAAAACAGGCAATATGAGTAAATATAGATGTTATTGTTCGTTTAATAAAAACCATTACAAAACAGACTAAATTACTTCGAGCGAGACAGTTCTTAAAAAGATGTACTAGTTACACTGTCCATAAATGTAGCAGATTCTTATAAATGTATCATTGTATTGGCATTAATGAAGCTCACCTCAATCCACTGTAGCCTGCATGATTGAATTTTAAAAGCATGCTGGTTGCATGTGCCATAAATGTTACAAGTTTACAACTCAGTTGAGTGTTCTCTCAGGAAAGCCATAAAATCAGTGCTTGTCGACAGGTTCTTACTTGTAGATACATAAATTCTGTCATTAACAATTTCTTTCGTATGTCGATCAAAAGGGGCAGGCAGGTATAGAGGATGTGCAAAATAGTCCCAGCCTTACAACCACATAATCAATATGCCATGGTGGGCCAAGTGTGTTTCCAACTTGGTATGTGATCCTTTGTGGAGGACGCGCTGCTGTTCGGTGTCAAGAAGGATGACCATAACTCGGACTTGGATTTAAATAAAGCATTAGGCAGTCCATTAGGCCTCGACAGGCTGCTCCAACTAAAACAATACAGTACCTATATCAGGAGATTGTTTGTGTGACTGTGGGCGTACGGAGAATATCAGACATTTGATGCTTTTTGCCCGCTGTATAAAGGTCCAAATAGAAAATTGTTAATTCCAGTTCACAAAAGACATTGGGATTGATTCACAAACTGCATTTTGTAGTACGTAAATTAGTACTACAGTACTACTACTCATGTAATAAAAAATGCAGGAGCATATTTACAAGCCCCCATCGCCACAGGAGGGTCACTTTTTGTGACGTTCCTGTGGCGATAATCCCTTTGCCTTATTTACAAAGCGGCTTTAAGCCACTTAACGTGGCTTAACACCGCCTTGTAAATATGGCCCCCTTTCAATACACAAAGCGTGAAAGGGGTGGGCAATGGGTGTTGCGGTGGGCGTTCTGCCGCAACACCCATTGATTTTGACACTGCCCCCTATTTACAATGGTGGCGTAAATAGGAGGCAGCGCCAACATTAAGACCAGGGAAAACCTGGTCTTAAGATGGTGAAATGAGGAGAATTGGTTAATTTCTCCTCGTTTTTGCTGGTTCTATGTGTGCTGCATTGTTCAGTACACATAGAAACAGCAAATCGCCATGAATTATTGTGTTTGTGCAGGAAGGTGTGCCTTCCTGCACATAAACAATCATTAATCAAATGGCGATTTGCAAATTCTATGTGTGCTGCACAATGCAGCACACATAGGAATTTCAAATCAGCATTCTGGATTGCTTATGTGCAGGAAGGGACACCTTCCTGCACATAAAGAATTATTCCCCCAACGCAGACACGCAAGGGTGCTTGCGTTGGTGCTAGGCAGCTTAATTTAACGCCAGCGCTAGAGGAAATGCAGGGGTGCCCTGCATTCTTGTGCATTCGGCGCATCCCTGCGTTTTCAGAACGCCGAATCGTGGCGTTAGCAATTTTTGCTTAACGCCACTCAACTCTGCAATAGTCTATGACATTACACTCTACCACACTCTATGACACTCTACCCTACACCATTCAACTCAACAACACTGTACTCTAGTTTATGTACTCCACTCTACAACACTTTCAAACACTCTATGACGCGCTACTCCACTCTCTGCCCCTCCACTCTATGCCCCTCTACTACACTGTATGGGACTCTACCACATGCCACTGCACTCCTCTTTATGACACACAATTCTGTTGTAAATGTGCCCCACAGTTCACAAACCTACACCCGGAGATCTCCACATATGCATCTACTATATTTATGTGCAGAGACCCCACCAAGGTGGCTGAGATCTCTGCAGATGTAGGTATATAGTTTAGTAGTAAATGTGGCAGGGATGTGGCGAGTGGTAGGAAAATGGGTAATAATTGCTACAAAATGGGAGGGGTGTAGGTAAATTTAAGGAGGACTTGGGTGGGAATTTCGATTACGAAAAAGACACCCACGAAAAGCAAGACCATTACAATTCAAAAAACACACTTCCAGAGTTACTACAGCCTTAAACGTATTGCAATAGACTCAAATTTACTTCTGGCCAGCATTTGAGTGAGGGAAGTACCACACATTTCCTACCACTGCTACTGCAATACGTTCCCATAGAAAGTAAGGGAAGAAGGGAATTAAAATAACACCCCATATTAGCTAATGTTAAATTAATTAAATAAATAAATATACGACATACCACTCCACTCTACGTTATCCCACTCTATGTAACTCCACTATATGCCACTCTACTCTATGCTACTTCACTCTACGCCACTCCTCTCTATCCCCTCCACTGTAAGACACTGTACAACATGTCACTCTGACACTCCACTCTACTCTACAACACACCACACCATTCCACTCTACGTCACTCTACTCTATGCAACTCCACTCTAAGCCTCGCCGCTCTATGCCACTACACTCCATTCACTCCAAACTCAACGCCACAACACTCTACCCCACAACACTGTACACCACAATACGTTACGCTACAACACTGACACTGTACGCCCGATGCTCCACAATACGACACTCTAGGACACAACAATGTATGACACACCACTCTACGCCACTCCACTCTACTCTGATCTATGACACTCTGCTCCACTCTATGACAATCTACGCCCCTCCACCCTACCACACTTTACTCCACTCTATGACACTCCACTCTAAACACTCTACTCTACTCTAAGCTACTGTATGTCACTCTACTCCACTCTACACAACTCCTCTATGCCATTCCACTCCACTCTACTCTATGCCAACCACTCCACTTTACGCTACTCCACTTTACACCACTCTATGCCACTCGACTCTATGACACTCTATATTCCTCCACTCTCCCACACTCTACTCTACTCTGCACCACTCCACTCTACTTCACTGTATGCCACTCCACTCTATGACACTTTCCAACATTCTACGACATGCCACTCCACTCCTACGACACTTCACTTTACTCTACAACACTCTGCTACACTCTATGCCCCTACACTCCACTCTACAATACTCCATTCCACTACATGCCTCTGTACGACACTCTAGTCCACTACATGACACTATGCCCAACTCTCTCTATGCCACTTCACTACACTTTGCTTCTCTCTACTCCAAGATACACTACTCCACTCTGCTCCACTAATCCACTCTATGCCATTCCTCTCCACGCCACTCGACTTTACAATAGTAGTATGACATTTCACTCGACCACACTCTATGACACTCTACCCTACGCCATTCAACTCTACAACACTGTACTTCAGTTTCTGTGCTCCACTGTCAAACACTCTATGACACGCTATTCCGCTCTATGCGCCTCCACTCTACGCCTCTCTAGTACACTGTATGGGACTCTGAGACAGGTCACTGCACTCCTCTCAATGACATGACACTCCACTGTATGACACGGCACTCCACTCTACGACACTGTCCTTCACTCTATGCATTTCCACTCTACAACACTCTGCTAAATTCTATGCCACTCTACAACACTCTACTCCACTCTATGCCACTGCATGACACTCTACTCCACTCTATGCCACTCTACTCTAATTAACTCCCTCTACACCACTCTACCCCACTTTACTCCACTGTACTCTATGACACACTACTCCACTTTACACCACTCAACTCCATGACACTCTATCTCCCTCAACTCTACGACACCCTACTCTACACCATACCACTCCACTCTACAACATTCTACTCCACTCTATGCCACTCCCCTCTACTCCAATCTGCGACCCATTCCAATGCTCTACGACACCCCATTCCATTCTACTCCACACGTCACTCCAATTTCCCGCTCCATTCGCCACTCTAATTTATGATACTTTACTCAACTCTGTGCTACACCATTCCACACCACTCTACAGTATGACATGCTACTCCACTCTATGACATTTTACTCCACTCTATGCTGCTCTACTGTATTACACTTTACCCCACTCTACGCTACTGTACCACACTTCTCTCTATGCCTCTACACTCTACAAAACTCTATGCACCTCTACTTTACAAAACTCTACTACACTCTATGCCACTCCATGACACTTTGCTCCACTGTATGCCCCTCCACTGTATGCCACTCTACAACACTGTATAACACTCTATGACACGCCACTCCACTCCTCTCTACGGCACACCACTCCACTGTATGACCGGGTATTCCACTCTACAACATTCACCTCCACTCTACTCCACCCTACCCCACTCTATACCACTTCGCTCTACTCCACTGTATGCCACTCTACAACACTCTACTCAATGACACTCCACTCTACGACACGCCATTCTATGATACTCCACTGTACGCCCCTCCACTCTACGACACTCAACACAACTCTCTCCATGCCACTCCACCACACTTTACTCCACTCTGCTCTATGACACACTACTCAACTCTACTCCACTAATCAACTCTACGCCAATTGACTCTACAACACTCTATGCCATTTTGCTCTGCCACACTCTACAGCACTCTAGTATATGCACCTGCACTCTACAACACAGTACTCCAGTCTATGCCACTCCACTCTACAGCACTTTGAAGTATTTTATGGCCCGCTATTCCACACTGTGCCCCTCCACTCTACGTCACCTACTACACTGCATGAGACACTACGACACACCATTCCACTTCACTCTTTGACACACCACTCCCCTGTATGACACGGCACTACACTCTATGGCTATTTACTCCACTCTACGCTAAGCCACTCCATTCTACTCCACTCCTCTCTGCTCCACTATATAACACCTCACCCCATTCTAAGCCACTGTAAGACCCTCCACTCTATGCCTCTACACTTTACGACACTCTACCTCACTCTATTCAACTCCACTTTGGAACACTCTACTACACTCTATGCCACTCTACGCTATTCTACTCCATGTATGCCCATCCACTTTATGCCATTGTACTACACTATTTGACACGCTACGACACATCACTCCACTCCTTTCTACGTAGTATGGCTAGCGAGTTGCCAACACTGTGTACGGAGGTGCGCGAGTTATATTAAGCTTTGGGTGGGGCGCAAATTATAACTTAGTTATAATTATAACTTTAGAGTTTCTAAGGTTTGTCTAGTTTAAGTTGGTTTTGTGTACACAAAATTAAGAAAGTTTTCCTAACTAAAACTTACCATTGACCGTTGTTTTTTTTACATTCAATATAGATAGATAGCTAGATAGATAAATAAATAAATAGATATCTCAGTGATGTGGCAGTTATCCTTTCAAGTGGTAGCTCTGACCTGCCCCTGAATATGACAGGAGGGATCACCCTGCTAGGATGAGTCTGAAACCACCTCCCGCACAGTACATGCACAATTTGCCTTAGGTCAAACACAATTGTGATGCATCCGATAGGTCAGGCTAGTTTTATAGTAGTTGGATCTTTGAAGTTAAGAGTAGAAGCAGTTTTGTTGAAGGGATCCCTGGCTGAGGTATTGTAAGATGAATGGCTGTGCAGAACTAATAGATTTCTTCAAGTGTAAAAAGTGTCAGCTACCCAAGTAAACTGTTTAGATGTACTCCGGTCAAGCAGGCAGTGACTGGAGATCTGCCTCAACTGTACTTGGAGAATGCACATCAGACATATTTAAGAGGGACAGTCGAAAGGCAAATGCAAGAAGACATAAATGGTCAATTCTAGAATGTGAGACGTAAACACAAAGGAGCAATGATAGATTATGGTGGACTGAGAAAAGAAGGAACATGACCATCATTAAATATGACAAACGATTTAAGGGACCATAAAAGGTGAATATAACGTTTTAATGTTTATAAAGCAAGTACCCTTACAGGTCTATAGTCTGGTTGTTAGCAAGAACGCCCACACCATTTATAGAGCTATGACCCTACAAATAACCCTGCAGCAAGAGTCCACCCATGAGCATCCCAAAGTGGCAGTGGTGCAATCCAGGAATAGGTGCTTTAAAGTGAGGTAGGATCAAAGCTTAAAAGCTTCAGAAACAGATACAAAAATATATACATTATTGGTTGGTCACCAGAGGCAAATTCAGTTTTTTATTATAACCCTGTGTTTAGACTATGCCTCCCTTTCAATTACCGGAACACCACCCTCTTTCGTCTTTCCACAAGCAGTTCTCAAACTTTTTTTCTTCTGAGTAGCCAGTGTTGCTTCAGTGT
This sequence comes from Calotriton arnoldi, assembly GCA_963921515.1. NCBI lineage: Eukaryota > Metazoa > Chordata > Amphibia > Caudata > Salamandridae > Calotriton > Calotriton arnoldi. The sequence continues at coordinate 638,612 of CAWUFW010007334.1, forward strand.
GCATGACCAGCATTTAGAGATGGCTTTTGGTACCATCTGCTTATTCCCAGTCACTTCTGAAAAGATGTATGCACCCTCATCATCAGAATAGAAACAAAAAGTACTAGTTTTAAATTGAGAAAACTGTGTTGCCTCCGCAAATACCCGGGAATCCACGGTGAACAAATAAACTTTGGATTAAGAAGTGTCGGTGGCAAAAAAAGAGAACGAGTAAGGGTGTTTCACAGATGTGTTTTGGCTACTCATATATCTGAAAGGTTTCTCCACTTGTTCAGAAACTGCAATCATATTTACCCCAGATTGTGCCATTATTTAAAAGAACTTTTGCTGCTTCCTACATTTAAATTTTTTAGAACCATATTTAATTTTTTTCAATTTTAAAACATTTAACATAGACTGATCTCCATTGTGCGACAGTGTTGGACATTCACAATAACCATATTTAGTTACAAATGATACATAAGAAAGAGAGGGCAGCAGATCAATTTGGAAGTGTGCATTCAGGAGCAGTTTAAATGATAAAATGAACTATTTGATATCTCTTTGAGTCCAGTAATTTTAGATATACCTGCGGTGTGTTATCCAGGGCCCCCAGATTTAACTAAACTTCTTGGGACTCCCCCTGCTAGCATAAACCACTTTTTCTGCAGCCATGCATCAATCCATGCTATCGCACCTGTCCTCAAACATTGGCAGTATTGGACTTTACTATTTGTGATCTATGTCCCTTTTGGCCACTAGGAGGAATAGATGGATAAACACGTTTTTAGATCTGGGTACCCCTTGCCCCCTCCTTATTCACAGCAGTATGGTGGGTGCATCAGGTCAGAGTGACATTCCCAGTATGTTTTCAATTTTCTTATGACTTGTATTCAGTAGTTCTCTATTACTGTGCAATCCCAGAGTGTGAATGAATGTACCTGCTTGTCTGCAACTCTAAAGGCAAATATCGCTGCTGATCTGCCCAAAATCCTATCTTTAAATTGTTGTTCCTTCATATGAGCCATGAAGTTGCCATAAGTCAGTGTGTTGTTACTATGTAAAACCTGAGCTCATGTCATTGCCAACTGCATATATATGTTTATGTTCTTTGTCTTCAAAGGAGATATTGGGGACTGGAAGAACCATTTCTCTGAAGCGCAAAGCCAAGAAATGGATGCAAAGTTTGAAGAATGTCTAGCAGGAACAAAACTAGGAGAAAAGATGTCATACAATGTCTACTGCAAGGCCTAATGCATGGGACAGAGCTGCTAGCCATGAGCACTTCAATAATGTGACAAGTGTTTAATCATATAATCATCAACCACGGATAATTTTATTTACAAGTTATGTTTACCGGTCAGCTTAATTACTTCATTTTCCTACTTAGCACTTATAAAAGGATATTATTTATACTTTTCACAAGCTTGCTTGGATCGTTAGAACACAATTAATAAACAAATTATTACATTTTGCACATTCACATTCAAATACATTTAAAAATGTAATCACATTTTCATTAAAGTGCCCATTATGTCTAGTGCATTAGACCAAGTTTGTAACCTGTCCAGATCTATACCAGGTGAAAACTGATCTCATGGTCTTCAATCAAATTGATATCATATTTTTGATCGTACCAGAGATAGGCAATGAAATACTGTGTACATGAGGTTTTTAAACTCAAGAAGTAATGTTCTGAAATTTGTAAATACTCTGCTAAGGCAATCATTAATTTAGCTTTAAGATAATGCATCAGAATGCTGGCAGTTATATGAATAAGATTCAGATTCAAAATTTCCATCCACGATATACAAAAAATGTCATTTTCAATTTCATCCCTACAGGATTGTTCATCAATTTTTGCAAATAATACCTGGAAATTAGAAAGTTTGGATCGTGAAAATGTGCAAAATACCGTGCTCTCACAAAGACTACAATTTTGTCTTGAGTTGATATCTGTCCTGCCAGAGCTTTTATTATTTTGTCCAGCATATCAAGCAACCATCTTACTTTTATAGAGATTTGTAAAGGCACAACTTAATGAGCTCCTTAGGATCTATAGAAAATTAATAAAGGACTGCACACTATTAAATAAGCCTTCACCTTGACTCTTCTTTCCCCTTCCTACACCATTTTGCTATCATATAGTACTTGCCAGTTTTCTGCCATTGATAAACCAATTAACGTTGTACCATGAACTGCCAAAAGACTTTACCTGGGTCTACCGTGGATTCATTTTTAGATTGTCATTGGGCACAAAAGTAGAAAGGATAGGCAGTTACTTGGCGATAAGAATATCATCTGATAAATAATATACTTTTAACTCCAATTTTAATGGGAAAATGCCCCCCTCAAATTCTGAGTCAAGGTCACACATGCAGATTTAATAGGAGAGGGGCAAGCACCATTGCCCCCCACTGTACTTCATTCTAGACTATGGCCATTTATTTACAGCCGTTATTGATCCTTCATAAAATTGATTAATAAACATTAGCAGTTTGGATGGTGCAACACCGGTCTATAGCTTCCTCATATAAAGTTCCAGTATAATTTGTCAAAAGAGTTTATAAAGCCCAGGAATGAACATGGATGGGTCAGGATGGTCCACAGCAAAAGGGCTGCTGCATTATGCATCATGGACACACTTTTCCTGTATCAACTCTGGATTAGCAGGATAAGTGCAGAGGATTCAGCGTACTTCAAGAGTTCACCACTCAATATTTCAGTGTAGATCTGTGAAGCGGGGGTGAGGGGGACATCAAAAGGCTAAAGACTGATGGATCGCATTTCACCCTTCTTTGGCACTGGACTCAGGCATGAGACTATTTTATTTATTTGTTTGCAGATTTATATGGGGCAAACACAGCCCGAGGGTTTTAGAGTGTTTCCATGAGCATCAGAATATGTTACACATATATTTATTTTTAGGCACAGGGAGCTTACAAGATTTGCCAAGTATCCCAGGGTGTTGAGCCAAGGCTGGGATTCAAACATGGTTCTTCGGTTCCAAGGTTGGCAGCTCTAGCCATAAGGATACTTCTCCTCGCACATCCAATGTTCTGGCAATTTGAAATCCATTGCCATTCCATAAAACATTATCTGGATCAAACAGGCCCTGTAACGCAGATAGGTTTTAAAAAGAAAAGAGCACAAGCCATCACAGCCCAATGCCTTCGATTATTTAGATGTGCTTGTTATCTTGGCAATTGTGTCAACCTAAGATAACCCCTTTTTCTTGGGGAAAGTAACAATTAATAAGTATCATTGTTAGCATACTTTCCATATGTGCCTTCCGTAGTGCAGTATGATTACAATTGGACTAGGTATAATCTGTATGGCATTTAATGAGCCCTATACCAACATTTTAGCTATAGCCATTGCTAATCCACCATTTGTGAATCCGCTTGGGCTACATACTACAGAACTTATAATATTTTACTGCCTCTAAATGAAAATAGGGTCAAGAATCCATACCAATATTCCAGGACACACTGGTTATTTAATAAAAAAACTCCCATTGGTAGAGGTTAGATCGGCCATGACTATGGAGTGAAGCTACTACTTGGGGGAAGTTCTGTTTATCTCCTCATTCCTGTTCCTTTGTGCTGATATTTACCCTATTCAGTCTATGATCTTCATACAATGAGGCGTTGCCAAGTAACATGGCGGACAAGACGTGAGCCTCCGAGTTTCCGGCCGACCTGCGTAGAAATCCTGCATCATCCTACATTTTACAGCCATAATTGATGTTCAAACAAACCACAGGCGTGACAGCTGTGACTGGGGGTGAGATCGACGCTGGTGTTGGGCCCCTGTGACAAGGCAGGTTCTTCGTGAAATGATGAGATGAAGATCCAGGATAAGGTAAAAGCAAGTAGCTTTTATTAGGAGGAAAAAATCCCATCCAACATTCCAGTCAAGGGACAGCCAGCAACTGCCAGTCCCTTCAAATGACAACATTCCATCGCCTGAACCCAGCTCCCCTATGACATCACGGAGTTCCAGGCTCAGACAAAGTAACCAAGGGCAACAGCTGGAATACCACACACCTCCCTTCCTTATCAACATAAAGAAAAAAAATGAATAGAGAGAAAAAAACAAATACATGAAACTTGCAACATTAGTTAAACATGGTCCTTCAAATAACCAGGTCTTTTGAAGAAAAAAAAAAATACATGAAATTTGCAATATAAGTTAAACATAGTCCTTCAAATAGCCAGGTATTTTGACCACACGGCGTGGTGCACCAGAAGATTTGCTGCAATCTTTACCACCATTATTGTCACCAGACGTTCCAGAGAGATCCGCTGGCACAGTTTCACCGCCAACAGTGTTACCACTACAAACCACCACAGGATTCAAATTCCATATTCTGTAGTCCTGGGTTTTCACAGCATTTGTAAAAAATTTTAATGACACAAATAGGTTTAGAAAATTTTGGTTGGCTACACTTGCCGGGACTTTTAATCATGACTAAATCCCCCACACACACCTAAGTTACCTTCACAGCCTTTCTGGAATCAAAATGAATCTTCCTTGAGCAAATTTTCTGTTCCTCACGTTTACGACAATCGAGATCACCCACACACCGACCAGATTGTAATGTATACGCATTCACCCATGATGGTTCAATGAAGGTGTTGGGAAGCCTCCACGGAACAGCTCAAATGGGGGTCTTTCCTTAGTACAATGTGGAGTAACTCTGTACATTTCAATCAGTTTACAAATTTCTGCCTTCCAATCCATAGCATTGGATTTCGCCAAAGAAACAGTCTCCTTAATAACTCTGTTGAAGCGTTCAACCATTCCATTGGATTCTGGATGGTACAACGCACACTTTTTGTGAGTTATTCCTCTTACGTGAAGAAATCAGCCATCTCCTTCGACGTCAACTGTACCCCATTATCAGTAAGGATAGAGTGAGGAAACCCTTCCCTGGCAAACAAACAGTTGAGAAACTTAATGACATCCCTACTTTCTATAGAGCTTGTAAAGAAAACCTCACACCATCTAGAGAACATGTCTAGTACCACAATGAGGAAAGAGGACCTTCCTTGATCATAAATAGGGCCCACAATGTCTAGAGCGATGTCTTGCAAAGGACTGGAAGGTAAGTTCCTCGCCACCATGGGTTGACCCCTTGGTTGCTTTGACTTGTCAACTTGTCACTCCAGGCACACATGGAACAGCCACGCACCAAAACCTCCATCTGTTTGTCAATGCCAGGCCACCAATACGACATTCACACATGCTCTTTGCATTTGGTCATACCTTGATGAGTCTCATGGGCGAGATCCATTATCTCACACCTGAGGTTAGATGGAGGAATGAGCTTAGTGCCCTTGAATAACAAACCATTGTTAACTGACAATTCATCACGTACAGCCCAGTAATTATGACACACATCAGAGGCTTGCTTTTTCTTGCACCAACCCTCAGTCATGCACCTCATCACCTCAATGAGCACAATGTCCTTAGCTAACTCCTCACGCCACCTATCCTCAGAAAATGTGCTGACCGCACAAACACAGACGGAGTCATCATCCATAATTTCATCAGAATCCGAAGCACATTCAACACTAGGGACCAACCTAGAAAGAGTGTCAGCAATAGTATTACAAACACCAGGTAAGTACTCGACAACAAAATTATACTCTTGTAGAGGAATGACCCACTTGGTAATTCGACTTGATATTAAGTCCACACCTTTCTTTGTGAAAGTCTCAACAAGGGTTTGTGATCAGTTCGTATGACAAAAGACGATCCCCACAAAAAAATGTTAAGTTTCCTCACAGCCCAGAACACAGCTAATGCCTCCCTTTCAATAACAGAGTAGTTTACCTCTGTATTCTTTAATGCTCTAGACAGAAACATGAAGGCAAGTTCCAAACTCTCCCTCCTGCTTGAGGACAGCACCCAAACCCTTGAGACTGGCATCAGTAGTTACTATTGACCTCCTTTGGGGATCAAAGTTCTTTAGTTTTGGAGCCATGCTGAGATGAAGCTTGAGAGACTGGAATTCTTCTTCGCACGAGGAATCCCAAGAAAACACAGAACCTTTCCTCAAGCGTAATCTCATGTTGGCACTGAGTTCAGCAAAACCTTTAATGAATTTGGAATAAAACTCAATCATCCCTAAAAATTTCATTAACTCCTCTCGAGAAGTGGGAGAACTCATGTGCATGATAGTGCCAACTAACTCCTCTTTGGGAACAATGCCCTCACTGGACACGATATGACCAAGATATGTTATGGAACTGGCACCAAATTTGCATTTTTCAGCTTTCACAGTAAGATTCCAATCGGATAGCCTGCTCAACACCTCCCTTAGTCTGACGTCGTGCTCAACAGAATCTTTTCCAAAAATCAAGATATCGTCTTGATAAAAACGTACACCAGTTGTGCCATCAAGAACCCTTTCCATAGCACGCTGAAAGACAGAAGAGGCGGAAACAAGCCCAAAAGGCAGGCAAACAAACCGAAAGCATACAATGATGTGGAGCATCGAGGAGGGAGTAGAGTGTCGTAGAGTGGAAAGGCGTAGAGTGGAATGGAGTATTGTAGATTTGAGTGGTATAGAGTGTCAGAGTGGACTAGAGTGTTGTTGAGTGGTTTGGCCTAGAGTTTTGTGCAGTAGTGTAGAGCAGAGTGGAGTGGTGTAGAGGGTATTGCATAGCATGGAGTAGAGTGTTGTAGAAGAGGGTGGTGTAGAGCGGAGTATATTGTTGTAGAGTGGAGTGGCATAGAGTGGAGTAGTGTAGTAGAGTGGAATGGCATAGAGTGACTTAGAGTGGAGTAAAGTGTTGTAGAGTAGAATAACATAGAGTGTCAGAGTGGAGTGGCATAGAGTGGCATGGAGTGGAGTGGCATAGAGTGGAGTACTGGAGTGGCGTAGAGTGGAGCAGTGTGTCATAGAATAGAGTGGAGTAAAGTGGCATGGAGCAGCAAAGAGGCATTTGCGAAGAGTGGAGTAGTGTCATAGAGTGGCATAGACTGAATTGCTGTAGAGTGGAGTGGCATTGAGTGAAGGACAGTGTCAAAGGGTGGAGTAGAATTTAACACCTTAACTGCTGGGCCTTTTCCCTGTAGTGTTGAGCCATTTTTGGGGTATTTGGCCTAGTTCGCGCTTAGGGCTCCATACCTTTTTTCCACATAAGGTATCCACACCAAATTTGCGTCCTTTTTTTCCAACATCCTGGGTATTCTAAAGGTACCCAGGGTAGGTGAATTCCCCTTGGAAAGGACCGAGAAAATAGGCAAAATATAGCTACATTTTGAGTTGAAGAAAATAAATATGGAAAAGTGCTCCAGATAAAAGTATTTGTTTTTTTCCTAAACATGGCATCCATGAACAGTTTACTGTATTAAAGTCACCATCTTCCAAGCTTTCAGGAACATGCAGAGCTGAATCCGAAAAACTAATTTTGTACCACAGTTTTGGCATTTTTATAAGAGGTAAGCTATTTTCCCTATTTTTTGTGCTCTCAACCTACTTTTAGTTTGTGGTGGAAACCAGTGTGAAACCCATGTGTGATCCAGGAAATCTACAGATTTCTGAAAAGTAGACATAATTCCAAATTCAGCAACAGGTCATATGTGTAGAGGTTTTCCCAAGGAAAATAACTGTTGCAATAAAGAAATATTGAAAATGAATAGGTAAAAACAGGCATTTGTGACAATGTTTTCATCTATAACTTTTAGTTACAATGGCCGATTTACAAAAGCAATATACCATTACGTTCACTAGACCATTCTGGTTGTGGAGATATACAGGGTTTGTAGACTGTTCAAAAATCCAAGGTACCCAGAGCCAAGAACTGAGCTGCACCGTACAATGGTTTTGCATTGAGTACTGAGTATAGACCAATTCATATAGTGAAATAGGCAGAGTGAAAGATGGGTATCTAGGAAACCTATGAATTTCTGAAATGGGCACAAGATATGGAGTTAAGAGCAGTGGTAATTTGTGTATTTCTGAATTTGTCGGTCCCGTACTAGCGTATGATTTAGAGGGTATTTTTCTACATGTCATCTTTTTTAAACACTGGCTTACATTTGAAAGGCACAAATGCAGCAAAATCCATCCAATTGGTAGTAGCAAATGTTCTACTATTCTATGCTCCTACAAGTCTCCCAATAAAAATGGTACCTCACTTGTGTGGGTAGGCCTAGTTCCCACGACAGGAAAGGGCCCAAAATGCAACATGGACGCATCACATTTTTCCACCTAAAATGACCCTTTTTTCCAATGTGGGCAGCTCTAGATTTTGGACCCTAGCTCAGCTGGCACCTAGGGAAATCTAGCCATCCTGAAATTTTTGAAAACTAGACACCTATAGGTACCCAGGGTGCAATGACTTGCGTGGGTCTCACCACGTTTTTTAACCAGAATCCCTTCCAAATCTCAAACTTTGCCTAAAAAACACATTTTCCTCACATTTCTGTAATGAAAAGTTCTGCAATTTGCAAGGAGCCACAAACTTCCATCCACCCGGCATTCCCCCAGGTCTCCCAATAAAAACGGTACCTCACTTCTGTAAGCAGGCCTAGTGCCCGTGACCGAAAATGGCCCAAAACGCAACATGGACACATCACATTTTTCCACAGAAAACTGGCCCTACGTCATGTGGGTGACTTTGTGCACTTTCTAATTATATATGCCATCAGCTCTAAGCATACTGTTTTATCTGGGTTATGGTATTATGCATCTTTCCTGATTCTCTGCCCTTGCTGCTCAGCCAGCGTGAAGCACCAGTCTCCTTAATGCTATTTAATGTCAAATGTTTAATGCCTTACTGTTTGCTGTCTCCTGCATTGAGAGCGAATGTTCAGTGGTGCCATATTATTCTGGTTGTTACATATGATTTTTGATTCAATTTTTGCTGCTTTGTTTCTTAATAATTTGCTTGCTTTTACCTTGTTGTCATTACATGCGGTTGGATCTGTTTTTTAATATGGATTTCCTGTGACAGTATGAATTCCCACGGGTGCATTGGGTGAATGTGCTAGGCGTATTGCTTTACCTGTGCTTTCCTACCTGTGTGCAAGGTTCTTGTGCGTGGGATATGCACTTACTTATTGTCATGTGAATTATACTGTTTTCTGCTACATTATAATACTTCCAATGACAGTGTGCTTTTCCACTAGTGCGCAAGGTTTTTGCGCTTGAAATCTTCACTTGTTTATTGTCACGTTGGTCTTATTTTCTTTAGGTGTTGATATACTAGTGGAGTGTAGTTCACCCATTCATTTCTTTTACTGCTTGTTGATACACTAGTGGGATGTAGCTCACCCATTCCTTGCTTTTACTACTTGTTTATACACTAGTGGGTGGAGTTCACCTGTTCTTTGCTTTTACTGCTTGTTGAGACACTAGTGGGGTGTAGTTCACCCATTCTTTGCTTGTACTGATTATTGATACAACAGTGGGGTGTAGTTCACACATTCTTTCCTTTTCACTAGATGCCTTCTTCAGGGATGATGTGTTGGGTGTAAGCCACCCATTGCTTTCTTTTCAGGTTTAGTGGTTTTCGTTGGCGGGTGAGAGTAGGAGAGTCCGGTGTGCTGTATTATTTTTTTGAGGTGTTGATATACTAGTGGGGTGTAGTTCACCCATTCATTTCTTTTACTTCTTGTTGATACACTAATGGGGTGTAGTTCACCCATTCTTTGCTTGTACTGATTATTGATACACTAGTGGGGTGTAGTTCACCCATTCATTCCTTTTCACTAGATGCCCTTCTTCAGGGATGATGTGTTGGGTGTAAGCCACCCATTGCTTTCTTTTCAGGTTTAGTGGTTTTTGTTGGCAGGTGAGAGTAGGAGAGTCCTGTGTGGTGTATTATTTTTGGGAGTACCTTGTTTTGTCTTTGAGGTTGTGTCTCTTACCTTTTTATTGTTGGTGTTCTGTGCTACATCTCATATCCATGCTAGTTTGGCCAGATGGTGTGTTGTGGTGGTAACTTGGAGCGTCATGTTTTGTTCGTATGCGTCTGCTTGGAGTGTGCGTTAGAATTGGTATGCGTGTGAGGGGATATTTGTATTTTCTTATATGTTTCTTTCCTTATTTGGATGTTATTTCTGGACTGTTTTGGTCCATCTTCAGCCCTTTTAGTTTGCAAGATTTACCTTTAATTAAGAGTATCTTTTCAATCTAGCATTTCTTGTTGTTATTTTCATTTGCCCTGCAAAGGGGGGAGATGTGTGTCACCTTTGTATATGTAATGCGATATTTCCATCTTGCATATTGCTATTTTTTCTATACATGTTCTTTTATCTATTTTTATTTCCATCTTAAAGATTGCAGCATTTTCTATGCATAGTCTCTTTTGAAGTGCTTTGTATTCTCTTATGAAATGCTGTTTCCTTTTTGCTTTTGCAACATTTTTACATGCAAGTTTCTTTAGGTAACTGCAGTGTTTCCTGCTGGTATTCACCATATTTTATGTGTTCTGTAAAGGGGGAAGATGTGTTATATCTGGGTTATGGTATTATGCATCTTTCCTGATTCTCTGCCCTTGCTGCTCAGCCAGTGTGAATGAGCTGTGTGTAATGTTGGTGTGCATGGTGATGTGATGGAATGTGAGGATGCCTATGATGGGAATGTGAGTTGGTGTATGGGCTGAGCAGCAGGGAGGCTGCTCCTGGTGGGGTTAACTACAGGGCTAACTACAGAACATACTAGAAGACCATCTTAACATCTAAGATTAATAAATCCTTCATCTATAACCTAACCTCGGCTACTGGATTTCCTCTTTACACCATTACACATACTTTGAACAGCAGGCCAGTATTCATAGGATGAAAATTAAAACTACATGTCCCAGCCTTCGAGTCACTGTTAGCTGAAAACCAGGAGTGACTGCTTGTCACTCTCAGGACATGGGGCAAGTTGACAGCGCCAGAATGTGGAAGGGCTAGAAGGTGACAGGGGTATGAAATGCAGTTATTTTTAGCTTATAAATCTTGGTCCCCCAAACCGCAACACTTGCACAATAAAAGCAAAGCACGCATTCAAGGAAGCGTACGCACCTTTGGCTGCGTGCCCCACAGAGAGAGACGTCATCTGCATAATGATAGGGATCACCACAGATTCTGCACACAGATCTGAGGTTTTATGGTTTGCAGAGGAGTCATTAACATGGTGGAAAAGGGGAACTATGCAAGCACAATGCACATAAGTACACGGGGCATATGAAAGACAAAAGATGGCCAGGCAAAGAAGTCCATACTAGGCCAACACAGTGTTCCTCTTTTGTTGAAAGACAAAACCTTTATAAAGCAGTTGGTGAAAAGCCATAATTCTCTATTTCATGGTATTTAAGGGCACTGGTATTTGTTTTGGACGAGGTGGTTACATCAATTCAGAAACTAAACATAGGCATTAAGCCATTATGTAAAACCCTGCCTTTATTATTCGGCATTACATTCCAGAGAGCTCTCACAATCTGCAAAGAGCACAAGGACAGCTGAGGCAGAAATTACAAGTCTTAACACAACTGTGAAGGTTGCTTCCTTTTGCATATTAACCGCATCACAAATTTGAGATTTTTATAGCCTATGTTGTGTTTACACTGTCCTTCATCTTGTGTCAACGTCACTGAATACCATGTGATGACTATTGCCGTCTTCTTGTTCTAAATACAGAATTGTGCGAGTCCCACGAGTAACCAAGAATGTTTTCCCAGAGACCATTTCTCACTGTACCAGACCAAGGCAGCTTTAGCAGTCTCAGTATACTGTTGTACAATGTATAAATTAGGCTGCTTGACTAAACTGTGAGAGCTCCTCCACATTCAATGCATTACTATTATGAGAGAAATCTGGAATGTATTCTATAGAAAAAATGTTTCTTCTTGCTTGTCTCCTATTGGTGCACCCCCTGAGAACCATGTACTTATGTAGACTGAATGAACGTCTTTGTTAGAAGTCCTATAAAAGAACGTGTAGATTTCCATGTACAGGAGACCCTTTTCCCCACCTTTAGAAGGCAAATCTATGCTGGATTTTGCTTAGAACTGTACTGAGTTTTTTGTACTTATGATATGCTGTACAGCTAATACTTACAAATGGCTAGGGTCAGATTGGGAAGGCGAACAGTCGGCGTTGGGCGATGGGCCGGTGTCTCAAGGTCACCTGTGGGCCGTTTTTCATGTGGCACAGTAAACCAGCCCCAGAGTTTTACTGTCTTCTAGCCCTGCCAGACCACTGTAATGTGGCGCCAGCATCAAGGGCACCACTCTCCTGCCATGCTGTAAATTGAGGCTGGGGGACAGGTGTTGCTCTGGCCTTTGTGGCATTCTCATCTGAGTCCCCTGCCTCGTGTGGCGTGCCCGGCCCAGAAGCAGCGTCACCCCCACTGGGCCATCACGTTCAGGCCATGGTGGTGTATGCAGGTGCCTCACTGGGGAGCCAGGTGATTTTGTGCCCTCGGGCCGTTGTCACCTAAGCCCCCCTGAAGCAGCAGCGGTGTGCTTCTTTCGACCCTCCCCTGTCAGGTCATCGCCCTGAGGCTATAGTGGGCTGGGGAGAAGGTGAGTAGGAAAAGTGGCCTCGGGGTAAAGGGGGTGGGTGGTGGTTGCATAGGCCTCACTGTGAGGCCTCTTTTCCCAGAGGTTTGGTCACAGCTCCAGACGCCGCAACTAGGTCCGATTACCAGCATCAGCTCAACATCCTGTGATTCTGGGCAACTCACTTGATCTCCCTACCTAAAATAATAAAAATGAATTTGATTTTCTGTAATGTAACAGGTGCTCATGTAAATTGCTCCAATGCCTTTGGGAAACTACAAAAAACATGCTAACAAAAAATAACCAGACAGATTCTGCAAAGACAGGAACATGATAATTAAAGAGGACTCTATATAGAAACGTCCCTATTACTTTTTAACATGGCCTTTCTGCCTTTGTTTAGTTTAACTATCAGTCACAGATCATTAAGGTAGCTTTAGAACATATTTCAAAGTGTTTCTGCCTTATGTTTACTGTTTAAAGTGCTACGGGCCAGAGGAAAAAAATACCGGCTTTATGTGATTTTCTTCAGTCAGTGGCGTAGCTAGACCTTTTGCCTCCTGTGGCGGTCCCTGCGTTTGCCGCCCCGATACGGCCGCAGGTAAGAGCAGGGAGGTGCTGGTGATCCCTGCGTTTGCTGCCCCACGGCAGGCACAGGTTAGAGTGGGGGAGGGGAGGAGCCACCGCCCCCAAAACTCCCGCCATCCTGGGTGGACCATCCCTCTTTGCTACACCACTGTCTTCAGTTTCGCACCATCCAGGATATTAAAATACAGGTCATGCCAGTAAAGAACCGTCCAGGGGGCAACCCCACCCAGATCAGGCGTTGTGGCCCTGGGACAATTTTTTTTCTCCTCGCCTGCCCGGCCAAAATGCAGTGCTTCTAGTTATACCAATGTTACTGGCGCTATAAGCTTTAAAATATTTAATTTACCAAACATTTCCCAAAATATGGGTCCAATACGACTAACCAAATTGTAATCCATGAAAGGGACGATCTCAGAATCTGGGCCACTTTTATTGGGAGTGCCCGGGCCTAATTGTGATCCCAATCTGACCCTGCAAATGGCATATGCTCTGTAACTTGCATATACTTCCTTACATAACGTTTTTAAACTGTAATCCTTTTCTGTCATTCTTACAAGAAGTTTATCACCTGCTACTAACCACACAATATTTTACTACAGTGACGGGTCCAGTTGGGGAGCACCAAAGTCCGTCTTAGGATTACACTGCTCACGGTCCTAGACATTGGGGTGCTCTAAGACTGGTAATTTAGGGTGGTATGTTCCACGCTGACAGATCTGGTAGGAGTGGTGATGGTTCTGATTGCAGCTGACCCAAATTGACAAACTAATTGGCTGTAGAACCGAGTTCTGCACCTCCATGGTTCAGTTGGTTTGCCCCAAGAATTAAATTGACTAAGTCCCAACCCGATCCTGGTTCCGGAGAGACGAGGTGGCTAAAGAAGAATAGCGACATGAGTATTAATAAGGATTGTGCATGATAATTCGAAAGCGAAGCAGTTGAGAAACAGTGCATGTTGGGAGTTGTTATAGGTGAATAGCTGTGAGAAGCAGTGGACGTCCTATGAGAGCAATTATTATGTGGCTTTGATTGTCGGTTTTGTTGGTGCAGTAATTATTGTGTTACTGATGAGATTCTTGGACTTTTGAAGAGAGGTTCCTCAAGTTAAAATATTGAGTTGTTAAACTTGCCTGCTAGGTGAAGTGTGCTGTGAGGTGCTATCAGTCACACCAAGATAGAGAAAACTAATCTTTTCTGGCGTGAGTGTACTAATCAAGCTTGGAAGCAGTTTGTTCCTTAGTACACAGTGAGTGGACACACCAGATGCAGTGATTCTCGCAGGTTGAGGACTCACTGTTGTAGGGATGTAGGTAGCATCCTTGTTGTTATAGAAAGCTTTGTGTAGTGGAAGCAGGCAAACAAGGGAAGAGTTGCGAAAGTGGTTTAGTAGCGGTGTGTGGTATCGGAGCATTGCGTCACTAAGGCGAGGCGCAGGGACTGGCTGTCGGATGCTGTAGCCGTGCTGCAATAGAGTGACCTTTGACTGAGGTGAGCTTGTATTGGTGGACGGATCGCGAGCTTGGTTGGTGTACGAGAATTGGGAGAGTAGACGAACAGTGAGTGAGACATTGCTGGAATGGGGAATCCCTTGTCAAAGAAAGAGAAGGACATAAATAAGGAGGGAAAAATTCCTTCTGAAGGTACCCCAGCTAGGGAAATGGCAGCCCAGAAAGGGTTGCACACCTGCATATGACTTAACCAATGGCATGAATATACATCAAAAGATGGGGAACTTCTATTCACATTGAGTGGGACTTTCCACATTCCCTAAATAGAGAATTTGTGGAGGAGAATGTATGGTTTGAAACCACAACCCAGGCATACTCAATTTGAAGCCTTATACCTTTGGAAGCAAATGGCAAGCAAGAAGAAGAGAAAGAAGTTTGAAGTAAAAGTCTGTAGTAGGGCTCATTATTGTAGAAGCATGCAGGAGGAGAAAAGGCATAAGAAGTGGAGGGAGGAGGTTATAGAGACTATTGTGACGTATCACCTGCTAGAAAGTGAAGAGAAGGTAAAGCAGGAGCCAAAGTGGGAGAAAAAAGTAGAGAGTGAGGTGGAAGGTGCCTTCATAGATGAAATCCTTAGCATAAGACCACCTCCATCTAAAGCAGCAGTCACTACACCGAGTGCTCCTACCCCCATATTAACCGTGAGTCAGATGGTCGTGGAACCCTCAATGGAGGTTCATGCACCTCCAAGTTATTCAGAAACTGCCACTTCACCTGTCACTCAGACTTCCGTGTCTGTTGCAATAAGCACCTGCCTTTATTAGTCACTCTGTTTATTCCCCCGACCGAGGCATCTGTTAATATCATCCCAAGCCAATCTATCTCAAGCATACCTCAAGACCCATCTTTGAGGCCTGGAGGAACAGCATCAGTTCCCCAACAAAGAGACGTCTCAGTCGGTAGTGGAATGGGAGGCCAAACCACCTCCACCGACCATCAGGGAATTCACCCGACGTAGGGCAGATTTCACAGTGCATAAACCTTGCGCAGCTGAAGACAGAATTTGAAGAGATGATAAAGGGAAATGTGGGAATGGATTTTCTAGGGTATTATGGGGAGGATGAGGTGCTCTACCTAAGCAAGGAAGCTGCAAGAGTGGCAAGAGAGGCACACGCAGGAATGGAGAAGGTGGCAGATGAATATGGACTTGACATTACCCAGCGTAAAAGTTTGCGGAAGGGTACTAGGATGACGATGACTGAGAAGGAGTTGCGATTGTTGAAGTTGACAGGGCTGAGGACCCATGTGAGGAAACTGATTGAAAACATCCGAGAAGGGGGTGATACCATGAAATTTAGGGAACTGTGGTCAAAGAAGGAGATGGTCACGGTAAAACAAGAAGGGGAAGGGTCAAAAGAAGAGGAGACAGGAAACGTGGGGCAGGGGGTAGTAAAGGAATTCCCCTTGCAGGAAGTACAGGGAGGAGTTTATGTACAAGTATCGTGGTCCCAATCAGACCTCTTCCTTTTTACGAACACTCTGCCAAAGTTTAGGGAAATCCTGATAAATCGAATACACCAATGGAACAGATTAGGACTATTTCCAAGGTTTTGTGTGAAGACTTGAATGTGTTTCTTGAGGTGGCAGTCCCAAAATATCTGTGGGCAGAATGTAAGAGGGCAGTCAATTGGCCTACGCAGTAACCACCTGGGTTGGCTGGGAGAAATGCCCCTTCACCCATTGTTAGAACCAATTATGAGGAGTTCATAAAGCATCTGAAAACAAAGGTTCCTCAGAAGGAGATGAATTGGCCAAAAATGTTCTGATCCTCCAAGAGCCGAAATAATCAGTGCATCCCTATTTCAAAAGATTGATGCAGGTGAATAAAGAGCATAGTGGGATGAATAACCCATTGAGAGGAACATGGGAGGGTTCCCACCATCCTTTGTGTATGAAATAAGATCAGAGATTGGTAACCAAATCACACAGGGTGTCCTCTGTTGGCAGAGCAAGCCTGTCGATGAGATCTTGCCGTATGCAAAATACTGCAGTGACATGTTAGAAACAAAACAAAAGGGGTTCAAAGACAAGTTTATGATAGCCCAAAAGCAGCTGGCATAAAACGGAGGATTCCACTTCAAGGACTTGAGTTAGACCCCAGTTTCTGAACAGTAAAGCAAGGAGTTTCCATGAACTACAGTGGGAGTGCTCCAGGGATGGAAAGAAGTTGAGGAAATATGACAGGGACAAATATAAGTGCCTTAAAGAAAGTTACCCAATATCACATTTGTAATCTATTGGGGCAGTGGAAGTGGGAATGCCATTACAACCCAGACCAAATTGGGAAGGATTCCCAGGGAATGAGTTTGACAGGTCAGGGAGAGCTTCCCCCTGTCGCAAGACCCCCTATGGCGGCCTTGAAAGTTCCAAAATCCAGAGTCATGCCAAATTCCTTCAACCCAATCCAGATACAAGGAGGTATTCCTCAACCCCAGTTAACCCATAGAGTACCTCAGAATCCAATAATGACACAATGTTGTGATGTTCGAGACTTCCCTAGATTCCAATCAAGGCCAATGACGGTGCCTGAGAGGGGAAGAGAAGGGCGCACTTGGAGCAATTTTAGAAATGGACCGTATGTTGATGGAGAGGTTAACGGACACCCCATATCCCTCCTGATAGACACTGGAGTCACTCGTTCAATGGTTAGAACAGCTGAAGTCCCTAACATACTCCTCTCGGGAAAGGAAATCCAAGTTGTAGGTATTACAAACCAACAGTGCACCAACCAAATCACAGCACCTGTGTCAGGGATCGCAGGTGACAGCGCCTACCTCGCCGCACTTCCGGGTAGGAGGAACTACATATCCCATGAGCCCCCGCGCTATGAGGCTCATGGGATAAAAAACGTCAGCACACGCAAGACGGCGTGCGTAATTCAATTCACTGGAGTTTTCGTGTGCCCGCATCAGAGGATCGGGTTCTGGGAAGGAAGAACCTTCCTTCGTGGACGGAGAAATTATTTGTCAGAGGCAGTGTCCTGCCTCTCATTATTTTGCTTTCTATCTTGTACTCACCCTCCCCCTCATCGGCGTGCGGGGAGCCTCGTGATCTGTTTCCGCTTCTGCACACCAAAGCGGGTGTGTCGGAAGACCGGGAAACGGGAAGAAGAAATCCCACATAACAACCAAACCGTTGGGCCCGATTTTCGGTTGTTGGATATTGTTCAGTTTGGCCCAAGGAAACGGAGATCGTCTGCTTCCAAGTAGGAAGTCCCCGGACATTAAGCTCCGTCATTTTTATTGTTTTCCTTGGCTATCTTGCTTTTGTAACCTTACTGTTTGTATTAGAGTAGATTACGTGTACGTGAAGATTCTTTCCTCATACTCATTTAGAGGAAAGTACAAAAAAACAAATACTATCTATCTTGCTCTTGATGGTGATAAGGAGGAAGAGGATTATTCTATGCTGATCATTACTCCCCTTCCCTTATATTTCTTTACTTTTCTTTTATTGTTGGAGGTATGTATGAATGAGGGTTGAGACCTCCGTACATTTCTAAAGAACAGTGTATATCTGTGTATGTGGTCTGGCACAGAAAGAAGTTGATTCTTTACCTTGTTTTATCAGGCGCAAGCAGGAGACAAAAGACTGGAAGCTTGCTTTAGGAATTGAAGTTGGTGGAGCTGGCAACTCCTTGTCTTCCAGGTATGACTGCGTTTAGTGAGACACATATAGACATTAATGGGCCGTTCTAACAAGTGTTTTCTTGTCTTCTCCAGGTTCTTTTCCCTGCTGCTCCTTTCCCCTAACCCTTTCCCTCGCCTGATCGCCCTAAAACTCTGTATAGTACTAATATTGGAGTTTGTGGATGTCGGGAGGTGGAACACTTTGAGCATCATTCCAATTCTGAGGAGTTTCGCTTTGAGGATCCATCAACCTGTACTGTTGAAAATAGGAGACCTTAGAGAGCAGCATCAGTTTATGGTTTGTTATTCTAGTCCTGTAAACTTGCTAGGAGGAGATCTCCTTTGCAAATTCAACTGCGTCATCTACTGCATGCAGGATGAGGTCAGAATAAAAACACAGGCAACCAATGCGGAGTTTAAGTTGCAGTACCTGGAGCCTATCGTCAGGCTATACTCGGTCATTACGATAAGTTGCCAGTGGATTTGAGAGAGGCAGTCAAGGAGGAAGTTTGGGCTTTTACTGGAGGAGAGATTGGGTTGAATAAAGGTGCCAATCCTCTTAAGATCACCCCTCGAATCCCCCCCTCGTTTTCTCGCAGACTCGCATTTACAAAATGACCCCATAAGCTATAGCAAAGATCACTCCTGTTATTGAGGACATGATAGAGCAGGGCATTCTGAAGGAAGTCATCGGGAGTCCGTGTAACTCCCCAACCATGGCCTTATAGGAAGCAAACGAAACGTGGAAGATCATACAAGACCTCCAAAAGATTAACCAGATTGTCGTTCTATGCTATCCTGTGGTACCAAACCCAGTGAATCTAGTTGTGACCTTGTTCCAAATTCCCTCCAAGGCGGAGTGGTTCACATTCATTGATCTTTGTCAAGCCTTTTTCTCTGTCCTGTTACATGAAGAGAGTCAGTTTCTCTTTGTGTTCCGGTGCTGCACCCCACAGGGATATCTGAGAGTGCATCTCATTTCAATCAGATACTTAAAAAGATCTTACAGACTCTACAGTTATTATGTATTTAACCTTTACTTCAATACATTGACGTTCTCCTTATCGCTTTGATGACCAAGGAAGCTTGCAAACAAAATATGATTGCTTTGTTCAATCATCTGGCTGAGAATGGACATAAGGTCTCTCCCGAGAAACTGCAATATTGTCAGAAGGAAGTCATGTACTTGGGACATCAGCTAAAGAAGGGAATGAGGAGGGTGTCCCATGAGAGTATAGAGACAGTCCTTAAGACCATGTTCCCTATAACCCAGAGAGAAGTGAGGATGCTTTTGGGCAGGGTTGGCTACTGCCAACGATGGATCTTGAACTTTTGCTTTGGGGGCGAAGCCTTTGATAAGGCAAACGCATACTGATGTCAATGACTCGGTACCAAGGGATGACAAAAGCATGGAAGCCTTCCAGGAGCTCAACAATCTGGTTTGTAGCACACCTACTCTTAGAATGCCACAATGTACAAAAGGATTTGTGCTATTTTGTCACAAGAGAGATGGGTGTGCATTGCCTGTACTAACACAAGCCCATGGTGAGATTAAGCACCCCATCTGCTATTATTCAGCTACACTTGATCCAGTGACTGCAGCATTGCCTGGTTTTCTCAAAGCGGTTGCAGCTGTAAACCTTATTATCCAGCAGCCAGAAGGAATAGGGGTGGGTTACCCCTTAATTGTCATGGTACCTCACTTCATAGAGATTCTCATGCCCCGCACCAGAACTCAGCATTTGACAAATCGCCGCCTAACCCGCTATGAGAGAAACATTTTGGGCGCAGAAAATGTCTTCATCTGGAGATGTAACACACTAAGGGGCCGATTCCGATTCGGGCCGGAAATCTCTCCGACCGAGCCGGACCCGGAGAGATTTCCGACCGATTCGGACCCGTGCAGCCCGACCGAACGAGTACGATGCGTCCGTATGCTGTCGGACTCGATTCGGTCGGACTCCCATTGAAGTCAATGGGAGCCTGTTGTACGACGCGTACACGGGCTCCCATTGACTCAATGGGTGCGATGCGGACAAGGGCGCCCCCACAGCGTGTACGCGGCGAAGCGATTCGCCCCGTACACGCACAGGTAGAGGGGACCCATGGGTCCCCCTGTGTGCGACTCGCGCGGCTACGCGTTCAGGGGGTCTGACACGGACCCCCGAAGTACGGCTCCGACAGCTCTTCTGAGCCGGAGTGTGCGGCTCGGTCGGACTGCTCGCGGCGCGCATCGTACTCACCCGGCCGGGAAACGTCTCCATTGCGCGGTGCGAGTCGAGTCCGAGCGAGTCGGTCGGTGCGGTTCGAGCCAGGAACGAGTCGGTCGGTGCGGTTCGAGCCGGGAACGAGTCGGTCGGAGCGGTCGGGATGCCCGGACGATTCGGTCGGCGATTTCGCATCGTACTCGCTCGTCCGGACGCGCGTACGGATCGGTCGGGAAACAGGGCTCCGAATCGGATCCGGTAAAGCCGAATCCGATTCGGAGCCCTACCGGCCGAGATCGGAATCGACCCCTAAATGCTGCTTTTCTGTGGCCAATGCCAAAAGCGGATGATATGGGGGGAGTTCGACCATGACTATGACTGGTGTACAAAACCGGGACCCGACATACTGGATGTTTCCCTTGCTGAGTCTGACCATAACCTTTTTGTTGATGGGTCCTGCCTGAGGGATCACCGTGGCATTTTAAGAGCCACTTATACTGAACGTACTCTAAGTGGAGTCGTAGAAGCATCCTACTTGTGTCATATGACATCCGCACAAGTGGCCAATTGATTGCTCTCACCTGAGCCTGCTGTACATAAAAGGGCCTGTAGGTTACTATTTACACTGACAGCCAGTATGGGTTCGGAGTTGTGCATGATTTTGGACATTTATGGTCACAACAAGGCTTTCTGACATCGGCTGGTACCCCCAACAAGAACAGGTTGTATGTTTCAAATTTGCTAGATGCTTTGCAAATGACAAGGGAAATTGCGGTGATGAAGTGTGATGCACACAAGAGTTGTAATGATTTTGTTACCAGAGGCAAACGTTATGCAGCTCAAATTGCCCAATATTGTGCTCTTGAGTCCAGCACCTTTCATTTAGATGAACCATGTAATGCTGAAGGACAGATTGTATCCAACATGTTGCTGACTACCATGCATACCTTTAATGAGCTCAGGGAACTCCAACACACTGCCCCAGAGTTAGGGAAGGCAAATTGGGAAAAGATGGTATGTGTGTTGGATGCCAGTGATATCTGAGTAGCCGAAGAAGGAAAACCTGTTCTCCCCGATTCCCTCCTGCCTGCAATGGTGCGACACATGCATGGCTCAACACAAGTAGGTAGAGATGGGATGGTGTCCACCTTTCGAAGCTATTGGTTCAACCAATATGGGGAGAGGAGTTGGCCTAACGGCTAGGGCGGTCGACCTCGAATCTGGGGAACTGGGTTCGAGTCTCGGCAACGATGCTGAACATCCTGTGATTCTGGGCAAATAACTTAATCTCCCGGTGCCTAACAAAAATGAATGTGTCCTCATGTAATGCAACTGGTGCTATGTAAAGCGCTCTGATACCCGATACCTTCGGGTCAAGTTCGCGCTATATAAAACTCTGTAAAAAAACAAAAAACATTTTCAATCAATGGCAGACAATTTTTGCCGGAGGTGCATTATCTGACAGAAGCAGAATGTGGATAAGAGAGTTGCAGTGGCCATGAGTCACACTGGAAAGTCTGATGGCCCCTTCAATCATGTCCAGATCGGTTTTGTGGAGATGCCATGATGTAACCAATTCAGATAAATCCTTGTCATTGTGTCCATTCTCACAGTGAGTCGAGGAATATCCCACCAGGAAATGTGACAGCCTAACAGTTGCCAAGCTACTGTTACGGGAGTGAGTTGATACGGCAATTCAGGCTGCCATTTCATCTTGAATCAGATCAAGGAACACACTTCAAGAGCGAGGTTATGCAGTTGATATGTACAGCTTTAGAGATTGTCCAGAGGTTCCACTGTAGTTACAGATCCAAAGCATCGAGTATTGTCGATCGAGTGAATGGGAGGATCAAAGCTAAACTGGCCAAGGCTTGTGCTTCTACATCATTGAAATGGCCTGACGCTCTGCCTTTGGTACTTATGAGCATCCTAAATACTCCTTGCAAAAAAACTGGACTTTTGCCACATAAAGTGTTGATGGGGAGAGCCATGCGAATACCCTCTATCCCGGCCGCTGCTCTGAATATCACAGAAGGCCTGGACAACATGTACTGCAAAGGATTGTCTGATGTGGTGTGTTCTATCTCTCATCAGGTTGACGCTGCTACTCCAGCCGTTTGAGGGTCTCCAGGGCATGCCCTGAACATTGGCAATTGGATCCACGTCATGAGGCACGTCCGGAAGTCCTGTTTGGAGGAGCACTGGAGAGGACCTACCATGTGATCCTGGTTACCGACACTGCTGTCAAGTGTGCTGGTCTGCCAAACTGGATTCACGTCCCTCATACCAAGCCTGTGAGGCAAGTGGAAGAAGAAGCAGAGCTAACATTCACTAATTCCTCAAGTCGCCCTAGGCTTGAGGTGTTGAGGTAAGAAGAGAAAGTCCAGGCTGAGGCTCCAAGGTCTACACCAGAAGAGCATCACTCAGAGCTGTAATACTCACCACTGGACTGATAATATGCATTCACCGGAACAATGAAAACACATGGAAGTCTGAGACTAATCTGCTGCAGCAAATTTCACAAGGAGTGGAGGTTGGTGCAGAACACTGACGCTTCACCTTAGAGAGATAGTCTGCTTCATTAGAGCCACAAATTTCGAGCTCATCAAAGGGCCAAGCCCTAGCTGAAAACAGCTGGCTGCAAGCTGCAGCTACTTGAAAAAGACTGTTGACACAAAGAAGAGACCAGAGACAATCAGGCAAAATAGAGAATTGGATGAGCAAAAACAGGGTGGTCAGACTGACATTGTAAATGAAAGCCTGGATTCGGCTTATAGTAAGCGACCCAGATGAGAAAGAAAGATCAATCGGAAGTATTCACGTCTGGACTGGACATACCTTGCCAGAATCAAGTTCAACTCTGATGAGTGCCTGAACGATATTGACGAGCCTCCCTGAAATTAGTATATTTTTATTGGAGCGCTTTACAGAGTTACATCGAGAAGAGTAGTAAAACAGTAATATCACATTCCATACAAATTCACTAACAACCGAATATCATAGTTCCATCAATTAATAATAACATATTGTCATAGTTCAGACCACTGCAAATACCAGGCAGAATAGAGGAGCATGGGGGTAAAGACGTCAGTGAACAGAAAAGCGCATTAGGTAGTCGGAGATAAGTAGTCAAGTGAGCTACTGAGGAGACTAGAGTCATGGGATCCACAGAAGAAATTTGTTCATAAGGAGTTCCTTGACTTCTTTCTTGAATGATATTATTGGGGGATTTGGTCGGATTTCGGGAGGTAATGTGTTTCAGAATCTTGGGGCAATCCCAGAGCAGGCATGGTTGTAGGTTTTCTTCTTGTGGAATCTTTGAGGTTTCAGAAGAAAGGTGTTGGAACTTCTGGATGCTCTGGAACCACCAGAGAGTTCAAGCTTCTGAGCGAGATAGTTAGGGGTATTGTGATGGAGGGATTTATGCATCATGCAGGCAAATTTTAGATGGATTCTAGCTTCATAAGGGAGCCAGTTAAGGGATTTGAGATCCAGGGTGACATGGTTCTATCTTTTTGAACCAGTGATGAGTCTAGTGGCAGAATTGAGCAAGGCGCTTAGAGAAGCAATGTAGCAAAATAAGAATCCGAAGCAGGAACGAGGGTTAAATAAAGCCAGGGTTTATTATAACAAGATAATAATCAATGCCTCAGGAACAGCTCATCTTAGTCTCCCAACTCACTCAGAGCTAGGGGCGCTTCACATAGAATCTTATCCTCCCACCATTCCAGAGGAGACACGGGCCCCCAGACAATGAGGAGAGGGAACCAAACAGAACGGAGAGAGAAGGAGGGAAAGGATAGATAAGCTCCCCTACGCTGGAAGATACCATACATCCCCCTCTTTTACAATAAGAGCACTTGAAAAAGGAATAGGGAGAAACAAAGAGTAAGGGGGGAGATATATGTACAATAGGAAATATACTTCAACCAGAAGGAGAAAAGAAACATGGAACAATGCTGGCTGATAAAACAGTAGAAGAAAATTCAAACTGTGTTTACTACATAATCTTTAAGAAAATGTGGGCGGCATATTCTCCTGCTGCTAGACCTGATGGGAGCCCTGACTTTCTCAGAGTCATGTGTAGTGGGAGTCTTATTCTTGACCATTAGATTCTCCTCTGGTATGGGACCCTTCTCTTTGGGATCAAAATATCTCGCTACTCTTCCCACATTTCAAATCCTGCTATCATGAGTCTTTACCACATTCCTGAATAGTTTCACAATTCGATGGGGTTCTGTGAAGCCTGACCACGTTGCTCTACCTGTGGGTGCCTTAACCTTATCCAGGTCTCCCACTTCAAATTGAGTGTTTTTGACTTCATGTATTCTGTCATAGCGTATTTCCTCTCCGCTTGGACTCTCTGTTCCCTTTGTTTATGTTGTTTGACCTTAGTAAAATCCAACCAACCTTTCTGCCACTTCATCTGACCCGGTGCTAGTCTTGAGTTAGGCTTCCTAGCTTTCCTGAGCTCGAACGGTGTGACATTAGTGGTGTGGTGTGGAGTCAAGCAACATGCTTCTAGTCGTTTCATGACTTCCTCTCTCTAACACAAATCGCTGACTCTGACCAATTGAATTCCCTCCTTGATGGTCCTATTCAACCTTTCCACCATTCCATTTGTTTCAAGATGGTCCAACGGGTAACTAGACAAAATATCGAGAAAAAAAATATAGAATGGACAGAATATCGAAGTCAAAATATAGAATGGACATAATATCGAATGGACATAATATAGTGGTTAAAAATATCGAAATGCAGGTAAGTAATATCGACTGTCAAAATATCGAAGTACATAATATAGGCATTAAAATATATCGAATTTTTAATAATATCGAATTTTTTAAAGTGTTTTTTATGTTTGTATATGTGTTAAAAGTGTATATTATTTTTGTAATGTATGTTTAATTTTTTTAAAGTAATGAATTTTATGTTATTTAATTTTTGCGTAATTTAATTCCGTAGCGGGTTGTGGGTTTATAGGGGAATAGGGTGGGAAGTATTTTAATTGTAATTAAGTAAATATTTATTTTAATTTATTCGTATTGATAATTAATTTATTGTTAATTAATTATTAATTGGTAATTAATTTTTATTAATTGATAAATTGATAATTATGTTAATTGTCTTTATTTATTATTCGGAGCGGGTTGTGGGTTTATAGGGGAATAGGGTGGGAAGTAATTTAATTGTAATTAAGTAATTAATGAAATTATTTTTGTGTATTGATAATTAATTTATTGTTAATTAAATATTAATTGGTAATTTTTTTTATTACTTGTTACATTTTTGGTATTGAAAATTAATTGGTTGTTAATTATTAATAGGTAATTAATTTTTAATAAATAATATTCATTGGTATTTATAATTAATTAATTATTAAATATTTTGTAATTGGTAATTAATTTTAATTAATTTTTTATTGGTATTGATAATTAATTTATTTTAATTTTAATATTAAATCATTACTTTCCCTACTGTTGCACTCACTGGAGTGGGAACAGTAATTTTTACCCTACGCTATCCAACGCTTTCCCTACTGTTGCACTCACTGGAGTGGGAATAGTAATTTTAACCCTACGCTATCCAATGCTTTCCCTACTGTTGCACTCACTGGAGTGGGAATAGTAATTTTTACCCCTACGCTATCCAACGCTTTCCCTACTGTTGCACTCTCTGAAGTGGGAATAGTAATTTTTACCCCTATGCTATCCAACGCTTTCCCTACTGTTGCACTCTCTGGAGTGGGAATAGTAATTTTTACCCCTACGCTATCCAATGCTTTCCCTACTGTTGCACTCACTGGAGTGGGAATAGTAATTTTTACCCTCCCGGTATCCAACGCTTTCCCTACTGTTGCACTCACTGGAGTGGGAATAGTAATTTTTACCCTCCCGCTATCCAACGCTTTCCCTACTGTTGCACTCACTGGAGTGGGAATAGTAATTTTTACCCTCCCGCTATCCAACGCTTTCCCTACTGTTGCACTCTCTGGAGTGGGAAAAGTAATTTTTACCCCTACGCTATCCAACGCTTTCCCTACTGTTGCACTCACTGGAGTGGGAATAGTAATTTTTACCCCTCCGCTATCCAACGCTTTCCTTACTGTTGCACTCTCTGGAGTGGGAATAGTAATTTTTACCCCTACGCTATCCAACGCTTTCCTTACTGTTGCACTCATTGGAGTGGAAATAGTAATTTTTGCCCCTACGCTATCCAACGCTTTCCTTACTGTTGCACTCTCTGGAGTGATAATAGTAAATGTTACCCTCCCGCTATCCTACGCTAAAAATATTGAATAATTTTTATTAATATTAAGTTAATATATATATGTGTTAAAAAATAAACATGTATGTTTATTTTTTTATAACTTACATTAATTATTTATTAATTTTAAGGTTATTTAAGTATTTTTAAGTATGTTTTAGTTAATTATATTTATTATTTCATTAATTTTACATTACTTTTAAGACATTTAAAAAATTTGATATTTTAACAAACTATATTATTTACAACGATATTTTGGATTCGATATTTTTGTACTTACCTGTTTGTAGATAGGAATTCGATATTTTTGGCATTCTATATTTTATCCACGATATTTTGGCAGGTCGATATTTTGGCATTCTATATTCTGTCAGTGATCCGGTACAACGCACTTAACCCGTGTCTGATACCGTTGCAATGTAAAAACTCTTTCATTTCTTGGGAGCAGAACTGTACCCCATTGTTTGTCTGAATAGAGCTGGGCAATCCCTCTCTAAGAAATACCTCTAGCATGAAATTGATTACAGTCTTGGTGCTGATATCCGAGATGGACTTTAGTTCCGGCCAACATGAGAAAAGATCCACTAGCACTATTATGTAGGGGAACTGTTTTTCTCCTGTAAGAAGACCACAATATCTAAGGCAATATCCACCCATGGGCCCTCAGGTGGTGACCTACAGTGCATGGGCGGTGTATGCAGTCTAAGTATTTTGTCACTAGTGGAGCAGGGTATGGACTGCCGTATCTCTCTCTCAATGTCCAAGTCTATTCTGGGCTACCAAAAGTCCAAACGTAGTCTCTGCTTGGCCTTTGTGATCCCATGTTGTCCTTCATGAGCCAAGTCAATTAACCTGTCTCTTATGACCTTAGGTGGGATGAGTTTCATGCCCCGGAAAAGACACCCATCCGTTACTGACAATTCCCCTCACACCATCCAATATGGCTTAAGTATTTCCTTATGTCTGTCTTGGCTTGTCCACCCCTCCTGTGTTTTACTACAAACCCTCTATAAGAGAGCATCATTTCTAAATTCTTCCTTCCATTGTGTCTCCTCAACTGCTCCTTGTGTTATGGCACAGACACTGTCATCTTGCAATTCTGCCTCCTCTTCCACCTGTGAGTTGCTAATAGCTTCCTCCTCCCTTGGCCCCCCTACGAGGCATGAAAGAACTTCATAGTTTCTTACTCCTGGCACATGCTCCACCCCAAATGTTTACTCCTGCAGGCTCACCACCCACCTACTGATCCTATTGGAGATGGAATCCAGCCCTTTCTTAGTGAAAACTTCAACAAGTGGCTTGTGGTCTGTCTTCAACCCAAATCTTGTTCCCCACACAAAAGTTCTGAACTTGTTGATTGCCCAGTGTGCTGCCAGAGCCTCCTTCTCTATCACAGAGTAATTGATTTCTGCCTGCCGTAGTGAGCGAGAGGCGAATGCAATGGTCTCTACTCCTTTTTCTCCCTTGTTTGTTAAGACTTCTCCTGAGCCTTTTGGGCTAGCATCCATGGTTATCACTGTATTTCTGTGTCTGGGAATAATCAAGCAGGATAGCCGGACAGGTCCCTGTGCACAACAATTGGATGTTATTCTAACTTCACATGGTTTACATGAAACAATTCTTGCGATTTTATGGATAAGTAAAGGATAACAGCAATATTCAAAAAAAGTGTCTCATTCAGTTTTTATTTTGATTTTCAAACACTGAAAAGGTCAACAAAACATCAATACAAATGTAATTGTATCATAATTTCTGATACACGAATTGCAGTTGCAACACAAAAACATCAATTCAATGGTCCTGATTAGCGTTGCGCTTGATAACACCATGTCCAATGCTTTTCGGGACCTTAAGTCCCTTCTTCAGGGGCCACTGTAATGTAAACAGAAACATTTTGTTGTTTATATGATTGTTGGAGCATTGATAGCAATCCAAATATCGTCATCTCATCAAACGACACCCACACAAGTGGAGAAGGTAAACCCGGAGCGCCCGAAGAGGCCACCGGCTGAACAGAATGCTTACATAATACGAAGACTGACGTAGGAAGCGACAGTAACATGCAAAGATAGGTGTAGTAAAATACTGTGGAGCCCCACAGGCATGTTAGAGAAACTGAAATGTCCCCTACCGTTAGGTGGTAGGACCAGTACACCCGAAGTCCACTGATAGCCATGAACCAATTTGTGACGAAGTTAAGATGTAAATATAAATATAAACACCCTCACCCAGTGGTGAAAACATGAGTGCAGCTGTAGAAACTAGACACACTTACAGCCTACATGCATATAACTTCCCGAACGATGCCCGGACTGCTGCGTAATTCTAGAACAATAACATATGCATGTGTCGATACATGAAAAATAACCAAAGAAACCCGAGTGCATAGCTTAATTGAAAAACGCTAAGTACCTGACTGACAGTCCAATGTTAAAAAGCAAGCAACCTGCCAATGCAAGAAGGACACTCAGGTCATTAACGGACTCCAAAAGTGTACAAAACAAGACGTGCGTTAACTTCACTAATACATACCTGCATAGGAACGAAGTATACTGCAGTTTAAACCACAACAGCTACGATGACCGATAACCGCTGACTGTAACGAAGGAGGATTAAAAGCTCAACAGACCGCGCCAAAACAGCTGCCGGTCACGTGTGAGGTGCGTAATCTGGTCTTCCCGGAAAGGAAATAGTATCGGCCATATTGGAAAGGGCAAAAGAAGCATAGCTGACTGTAGAGGAACAGCCAAACTGAACAACATGTATGAAACCGCACATTGAAAATCCGCAAAATTGCGCTTATAACAACTCGGAAACTCACTACAATGGCACCACAACTGCTAACATAACAGTGCACATAGATATATTCCAAGGGTAAACCGATAAGCCATATTGGGAGGAGTACAAATTACATCCATAAGTGGAGGAACAAAATAAAAACAAAAAACAGAAACAAACACAAGTACGTGAACCGTGATAGGAATGAGAGATGGTTAAAAGTGAAACAACTAGAAAAATGGAACAAAGGTAGATACTCCGTGACTCATGTTTACTGGGATGTCGTCTGATGAAAAGACCACCATCTGTACTCATCAAATGCCAACAAGCATGTACATATAGATGAAAATGAGAAACAGAAAACGTTTGTTCAGATGCATTGCCATGATAAGAAAACCAGTAAACACGGGTAGAACATAATATTGCATGAATAATACAAGGTATTGTTCATGTGTGTTGAGTATGGAAAAGTTCTATGTCATACATTCCTCAACATTGTACTGATGACAAAATAAATAAAATATAGCCAACTGGTAAATGAAACATATGAACATGTCCTGCTTACATCCTGTATTACAGATTACCGGGGTAAACCTAACTCAACAATGTAAAACTTTGTCACCCACCCCAGAACCGGTGAAAAAATGATGTTGAAATGAATGTTTTTATATAGCGCGTGTTTGCCGTGGCGTCTTACGCTTACTGCCCTTGATTTTCACAGTGGGAGAATAGGAGTGACTATGGTTTAGGGACAAATAGCCACGTTAAAACACACGTCTGATTGTAATACTACCAATGTTATTTACTGTGTCCGTGCGGGCTCTTGTATATAGGAAAAACTGAAAGAAAAATCAAAATCAGAATCGGAGAGCATAAAAGTATAATCCGTACGAAGAACACCAATTCTAACCTGATTGTACATAGGCTAGAATAACGTCACAATATTTCTCAAATAAGATTTTTAGTGTTAGAAAAAGTGCAACCCAGAGAAGGGACTGATCCTAGTCAGTTATTATCTCAGAAAGAAGTGTTCTGGATCAAAACATTTAACACCATGGAACCGCACGGGTTGAATGACAAATTAGACCTTAGCTGTTTTTTATAAACACTGGCACATATGGTACTACTCGAGTTATTTTCCTGTCCACTCGTTCATTTCATTTTTACATTGTTGAGTTAGGTTTACCCCGGTAATCTGTAATACAGGATGTAAGCAGGACATGTTCATATGTTTCATTTACCAGTTGGCTATATTTTATTTATTTTGTCATCAGTACAATGTTGAGGAATGTATGACATAGAACTTTTCCATACTCAACACACATACCTTGTATTATTCATGCAATATTATGTTCTACCCGTGTTTACTGGTTTTCTTATCATGGCAATGCATCTGAACAAACGTTTTCTGTTTCTCATTTTCATCTATATGTACATGCTTGTTGGCATTTGATGAGTACAGATGGCGGTCTTTTCATCAGACGACATCCCAGTAAACATGAGTCACGGAGTATCTACCTTTGTTCCATCTTTCTAGTTGTTTCACTTTTAAATATCTCTCATTCCTATCACGGTTCACGTACTTGTGTTTGTTTCTGTTTTTTTTTTTTTTGTTCCTCCACTTATGGATCTAATTTGTACTCCTCCCAATATGGCCGAACGGTTTACCCTTGGAATATATCTATGTGCACTGTTATGTTAGCAGTTGTGGTGCCATTGTAGTGAGTTTGCGTGTTGTTATACGCGCAATTTTGCGGATTTTCAATGTGCGGTTTTATACATGTTGTTCAGTTTGGCTGTTCCTCTACAGTCAGCTATGCTTCTTTTGCCCTTTCCAATATGGCCGATACTATTTCCTTTCCGGGAAGTCCAGATTACGCACCTCACACATGACCAGCCGCTGTTTTGGCGCGGTCTGTTGAGCTTCTAATCCTCCTTCGTTACAGTCAGCGGTTATCGTTCATCGTAGCTGTTATGGTTTAAACTGCAGTATACTTCGTTCCTATGCAGGTATGTATTACTGAAGTTAACACACGTCTTGTTTTGTACACTTTTGGAGTCCGTTAATGACCTGAGTGTCCTTCTTGTATTGGCAGGTTGCTTGCTTTTTAACATTGGACTGTCAGTCAGGTACTTAGCGTTTTTCGTTTAAGCTATGCACTCGGGTTTCTTTGGTTATTTTTTATGTATTGACACATGCATATGTTATTTTTCTAGAATTACGCAGCAGTCCGGGCATCGTTCGGGAAGTTATATGCATGTAGGCTGTGAGTGTGTCTAGTTTCTACAGCTGCACTCATGTTTTCACTACTGGGTGAGGGTGTTTATATTTATATTTACATCTTGACTTTGTCACAAATTGGTTCATGGCTATCAGTGGACTTCGGGTGTACTGGTCCTACCACCTAACGGTAGGGGACATTTCAGTTTCCCTAACATGCCTGTGGGGCTCCACAGTATTTTACTACACCTATCTTTGCATGTTACTGTCGTTGCATACGTCAGTCTTCGTATTATGTAAGCATTCTGTTCAGCCAGTGGCCTCTTCGGGCGCTACGGGTTTACCTTCTCCACTTGTGTGGGTGTCGTTTGATGAGATGGCGATATTTGGATTGCTATCAATGCTCCAACAATCATATAAACAACAAATTGTTTCTGTTTACATTACAGTGGCCCCTGAAGAAGGGACTTAAGGTACCGAAATGCATTGGGCACGGTGTTATCAAGCGCAACGCTAATCAGGACCATTGAATTGATGTTTTTGTGTTGCAACTGCAATTCGTGTATCAGAAATTATGATGCAATTACATTTGTATTGATGTTTTGTTGACCTTTTTAGTGTTTGAAAATCAAAATGAAAACTGAATGAGACACTTTTTTTGAATATTGTTGTTATCCTTTACTTATCCATAAAATCGCAAGAATTGTTTCATGTAAACCATGTGAAGTTAGAACAACATCCAATTGTTGTGCACACGGTCCTGTCAGGCTATCCTGCTTGATTATTCCCACACACTTATCTCTAGATGAGGGACAGGCAGCCCTCAAACACTGTGTAGCACGCATCAGTAGGAAAATTTGATAACATTTTCTTCCAAATTTAAATAGTTTGGATCTACATTTTTGGTGTGCAGTTCTCACACCATTTTTTTATCACAGTATTTCTGCCTGGAATGAAAGCCTTCAAATTGGGTGCTCTTGCTAATGCTGACTTGGCATCATCAAATTCCTTTTGACAGTCTTCCAACCATACAAATTGTACCCCATTCTTTAGTAAGGAGCGAATGTGAAATGTTCGCCTAGCAAGATTGTCAACAAATAGGCTATAGAACTCAAGCATTCCCATAAAGGACTTTATCTCTTCCTTGTTTGTAGGTGGTGTCACGTTCACTATTGTGTTCTGAACTTCAGTTTTTGGCAACATACCATCCGTTGTGATCTTGGGTCCTAGAAACTCTATTTCAGAACAACCTAACTTTCACTTCTAACGCCTTACTGTGAGGTCTCTGCTCCTGAAATCTTTGCAAAACCTGTCTTAGTCTTTGGCGTGTTGGATATGATCTTCCCCAAATATTAAAACATCTTCTTGGTAGCAGAATACACCTGCTATGCCTTGCAGCATGTTTCTCATGACCCTCTGGAATACCGCACCCGCCAAGACAAGCCCGAACGGCATGCGTTTAAACCAGTATGCCCCCATGGGCGTGATAAATGTCGTCAGAACCTGAAAGTCTGGATGAAGCTTAACTTGATAATACGCGGATGCCAGATCCAAGGTCGAAAAAACTCTGGCACCCACCCCCCTACTCATCATGTATGTGATGTTTGGCAAGGGATACTTGTCTACTACCACCTCTGTGTTGAGCGCCCTCAGATCTATGCTCAATCAAATTGATCCAGCACCCTTTTTAGCTACAACAATAGGGGCTAACCACTCAGTGGTCTCGACCGGTTCAATGACACCTAAACTGCATAACTTTTCCAGTTCCTCTCTTACTGCCTCCTGTATAGATAACGGCAGATTCCTTACTTTGGCTGCTACTGGTGTCGAGTTTTCTTTGAGTTTTTTTCTGTGCTCATAACGCTTTAAACATCCCAGTTCACCAGTGAATACTTCTGGGAACTCTTTTTCAATAGCAGCCGCCCAGATATCCCATTGCGCCAATATCCCCAGTGCAGCCGCACGCATCATAAAGCCAGCAGCGGAACAGTCCCGTTCATGGGCCTCTAAGGGACCCACCAACCGAACAAAATCCGGGACCGACAATGACGAATTGGAGAGGCAATAATCCATGGTCCATGTAAATGGACAGCGGATGCAAGACATCACAGGTTGCACGCAAGTGAAATACGCAAAGCGAAAAGAAAGGGTGTAGGACACACTGAGTGTCGCCAAGGGCAGAACATCGAAGCCAACCAGAAGTCGCTCACGGAGCAGCTGGAGGCGTTCGGGATCGAGAAGGGCCCAGTGGAGTGCAGCCATTGCGCAGAAAACAGACCAACAGCAAGACACCGGCCGCCAAAGCGAGTATTAATGGGAATCCACCAAAGACGCTAGAAAAAATAGAATGAATGAATGCCGGTATCACACCGAAAATAGTTTGAAAGGTGGACACGAGGCCAGACCCCACAACTTTAAAAAAGTGTACCAGACCCTCTGTGTTTGATGCGTTAAAAATACGATGTATTAACTCCCCAAAATGTTGGGGGAGGTCAGTGTTCAAAAGGGCCTGTATCTCACTGTGGGTGCTTGCCACCTGGAGAATGAATGTCTCCCGTGCGGATGTGAGCATAACCTCCTCATTCAATAATAGGGCCTTTATTCTGCTCAACTTATTGAAATCTGCCTCCATGGTAGGAATGGAAGGCCAAATAGAGCTATCAACGATGTCGTGAGGGGGAGGAAAAAGCACATTCTTGTAGCAGACAACTCTGTGCGAAACTGTAACAATATACGGAATGCCGGCCTGCAGGCCACAACAATTTTCGTTATTTAAAAGCAAATAGCTACCGTTGGTAAGCAAAGTAAAAGTAGGAGAAATAGCAGGAGCAGGAATACCCTTCAGGACACATGCAAGATTTGGAACTGAAACGCTACAAGCCCCATGCAATTTAATATGTTTACAAATAAGCGAATGACCCACAGTTGAATCACAAGACTCCCCGTGAGAAATACCTCCTTGCCATCTCTAAGGCATTTATACATGAAAGGCAAGGACCACAGTTCATGCAGGAAAGCACCACCCAAAGGCTGGAAACGGCCCACAGGATAATGCTTCATGCACGAACTGAACTCAAATAGGGAAAAAGGTAAAGCTATAACCCCATGAACTAGCCACACCGCAGAATCTAGTTCCGCTACAGAGAATGGTAAAGGATCCACTTTTTCGATATGTAACAGAGTGTAAGATGCATCTTTCATGGACATGAACTGCTGTTTGTCAGTCAAATTAAAAGGCAGAAAGAGGGCAGTGGTGTTTAACAAATTCCAAGGAACTTTACCCAACTTAAGGGTTTGCAAAGTCCATGCAAACAGCATCACTGAACGCAACTGATTCTGACCATGATACAACATAGAGACATCATCTTGTACAATATCAACAACAGAGGATACAATATTGTCTAATGTGTAAATGCGGGAAGACAGGGTATTTATACTATTGTCAACAACAGCAAGTACCTTTTCCAAATTGGCTTGGTCTATTTCCCTAAGACGGGAAGCAGCTTCCATTTGTGAC
The DNA here is from genome assembly GCA_963921515.1 of Calotriton arnoldi. Classification (NCBI taxonomy): domain Eukaryota; kingdom Metazoa; phylum Chordata; class Amphibia; order Caudata; family Salamandridae; genus Calotriton; species Calotriton arnoldi. Next base: position 673,815 of record CAWUFW010007334.1, read on the forward strand.
AGTTTCCAGAGCTCATTGTATGCCTCATAAATGAATCTCTTCGGTCGGGGACCACGAGGTCCCAAGATGAAATCAGATAAGTCAATAGTGCCTGATAGGAGGGATAAATGGTTCTTAACGGAGTCTAAGGATGAATGTTGTAACCATTGTTTACATAATTTACCAACCGAATACGTGGTCACAGTACGAGTTTCAGTAAATCTTGGATCAGGCCTGTCCTGTATATAGCCAGGATCTGTGCCATGAAAACGCAGTTGGCATGCATTAGATGATATGGGCCATGCCAACCAGGGTGACTGTATCAGTGCAGAAACGTTAAAGGAATTGTTTTGAAACTGAGCCTGTAACGCCATAAGGGACATATTAAAATGCAAACTATCATTTGGAAGACTCGACAAGGATGGGATGGTTGGCGCATTTAGTTGTTTAACGGTAGCCAACCCCCAACATGTGGTCTGATAAATGGAAGCATTTAGAAATAGAATTTGGGCTGGGATAAGGCAAGCGCGGTGCAAGGCCTCAGTGCCTTGCACCTGCCACGGCTTCGAACCCCAAATTGATTTTAAATCCACCGTGTCTTTCCAATATTCATAACCACCCACCGCCAAGGCACTCAAAAAGGAACCCGAATACAGTAATTTTGTGTGGGTCAACATTATTTTTTGAGTCAACGGAGTTTTTAATTTGAAATAATATGACCCAGGGTTCGATCGATTAAAATCAGTAAAATAGGTGAATTTGTTTAGAAGAGTTTGGGAACTACCTGGTACGGGATTTGGGCAGTGTTCCCATTGGGTGTAAGTAACAGGGCTGCAAAGTGCACTTGGTTTGTGGAGAAAATGATTTCCCCAATGTTGGTAACAATACAAATCGGCATAATTCGCAGAATTCATATACAAGTCTTCAGCATTAAAAGAAGCATAATATTTTAAATCAGCAAACAATGCTTCAACTGCATGCACATCCCAATCATCAGAATGAATATTACTTTTACTACATCACCCATTGAGACTCGAAGGACATTTGGTACATTAATAATTTCTGTCGGGCCATGTATTTGAAAGTTTACCGCATCCCATACTATGCCATCAGCAACTGGAAACGCTGAAATGTTCACAAATGTGTGGTCACGCTTCATGATGTGTGAAGAGGAATGTGGAGCCAAAGTTCCAGAAACACTGTTCACAGCAGAGCGTTCAGGTAAATAGTGACCATTGATGAGTAGAAAAAACACTGTGACAAAGCCAATAGACATGAACAGAAAAACCAAGAAAAATACCATCCAAATGTATGTCCAAGGTGGAATCAAAAAATTGTCTCTAAACCATGATACAAAAAGACTAAACTTGGACGGGGCTTGTGATGAATTGGATTCAGAGTCAAAAGAATAACGTGTCGGGCTCAGTGGCGTTGTTGGTTGGTGTGCCACCGACTCTGTGGCGGGATAAGTATATTCGTCCTCGTCTATGCAGGGCGATGCAGGGGGTTCAAATATATTTTCAGGCAAATCAACCATCTCCAGGGTAACATCAGTGATTGTTCGTGCAGGCGTACCTCGAACGCTTGTCCGATAAATGGCAGGACAAGAGACCGCTGGTGTGACACTATTTAAGATCGGCCAGATGTTGTAGCTTGACATTTTCCACTGAGATGTATCTGTTTTCCTTGCGACCGGGAAGCGGTGGTAAGATGACTGTACGTGTTCCCTTCAAGCCCAGTACTGGAACCGGTGCACGAAAAGAGGGGCCGAATTCTTTTTTGTTCTCCACCTTCTCTCGTACCAGGTCGCCAATCTTCGGAAGCCAGCCGGCAACCGGAATCTGCAAAGCAGGGTCTGTGGCTGAAAGCAAATGTGCAATTGCTAGTTTGTCTCGGGCTTCTTGTAAGTCCTGTAACATAGTAGAATGATTATCTACATCAAACTTGGCGGATTGCGCCGCCATGTCTAGACCATCAAGGTCAGGCACAAACATTCGTATGCCAAAGAGCATTTCGTAAGGGGTCCGCCCACCCAGAGGCCTTCTAGGGAGATTATTAAGTGCACGCTGAACGGTATACAAGTGGGCCAGCCAGTTCCTGCCAGTACCTAAGACTCTAGCTGTCAAGGATTGCTTTAAGTCACGGTTAATTCGTTCAACGATAGAGTTGCCCTCAGGCCTATACGGAGACGAAAATTTCACCCGCACCCCTAAGGAGCCCATTGCGTCCTTGTAAGCCTTAGAGGCAAACGCCGGACCTTGGTCAGAATGGAAGGTGCCGCATGCAAAAATTCCCACAAAGATTCGCAAATCCCTAATGACATTTCGTGCGTCAGCACTCCGTTGTGGCCAGACCCAGATGAACCGTGTGCACGAGTCCACTGCCACTAAGATATATTTATAGGCAGTGTCTGAAGAAAATGGACCGCAGTGATCCAAGTAAACACACCCAAAGGGTCTGTTCGAAATTGCAAGCGAGGTCTGCGGTGGTCTTGTAACTGTTGAAGGCTTAATCTGTTGACAAACGTCACAGGAAAGCACATAAGTACGTGTATCTTTGTATAAACCACGCCACCAGTAACGCTGCTGCAAGATGGAAATTGTCGCAGACACACCAGCGTGTGCCGAAGCCATGCCTTCGTGTGCTGCTGCCATCAAGGAAAGTCTGCGGTCCGCGTTGGGGATCAGCCGAACCCCAACGTTAGGTATTGTTACATAGGGAGCCTGATCGGGACCTATCTGGTAAGAATATTTAGAAGGGAAACCTCTAGGGTAATTCACTCCTTCTCTGGTTGCAGCAATAGCTGCCAAGATATCAGTGTCTATCTTAGACATGGATCTAGTAACTGCTGCTACTGAACACGTGAGTACTGCTGTTCTGGCAGCTTCATCTGCCAGACTGTTACCAACAGCGTGTGCGCCCACCCGCTGATGGCCTAGGGTGTGAACCACCTGTGTGAGTGGCAGACGTCTTTGTAAATCTGCCACCCTAACCCAAAGCATTTTATGCTTAATTGTGTTGCCTTTAGCGTCTCTATAGTCGTTTTGCGACCAAAAGAACAAATTGTCATTGTATGATTGAACACAGTAATAAGAATCGCACACGATTAAAGTGGTCACAACAGGGTTTACGAACTCAAGTGCAAGCACCAAAGCACGCAACTCGCCCAATTGTGCGGTACTATCCCCGAGTGCCTGCGTATGCACCACAGTGGATTTGAACTTTCCATTCACAAACGTACCTGCAACAATAGCACATGCGGCTGAATAAGCATGCTTGGACCCAGTGGCCGGTTGTGCCGAGCCATCGGTGTAGATCACACAGTCGTAATCCTCAAGCGGCAATAAGGACAAAGGAGGAGGATGAATAAATTCATACTGTAAGAACTCCTGAGTCTGAAGAGAAGAGTCGAAAATGAAAGTGACATCCGGAGACGTCAAAGATGTTGCCCATTGAATCCAACGGGGGTGCAAAGCTTTAGAGTTCGGTACACTTGCTTTAGTCACTGCCTCTAGGGCAGGATAGGGTGTCACCACCAAAATGCGTTTTCCCTGTGCCAGTGCGCGCTCCTTCAGGATCGCCATTTGCACTGCTGTCAGCACTTTCTCCACAGATGAGAACCGCATTTCTGCAGAGGTGTATAGATGTGACTTGTATGCGATAGGTACTGTGTCACCTTCATTAAAGGTTAAATACGTGAAACCCACTGCCCCTGGAATGATTCTAATCACCAAGTTTGTGTGGTTATCACGCGTCAAAAGGTATTTAGACTCAAGAAGGTCTGTCTGCAGTGATTGCAGAATGGAGGTATGCTCCGGAAGCCAAGAAGACTTCGAAAAGGTAGGCTGTATCAAGGCATACAGTGGCTTGATACGCTGGGCATATTCGGGAATGTATGTACGTCCGAAGTTCAGAAAACCCAGCAAAGACTGAAGCTTCTTCAGATTTGTAGGAGGGCACAGAAGTGCGCATTTCTCCAGAAAATGGGGGCTAAGCCCTTACCTTCATTGTTGAGCTCATAGCCCAAGAACAAAACGGTAAATTCAGCAATATGGGATTTGGCAAAGTTAATTTTGTACCCCTGAACCGCAAATTCAAGAATAATGCGGTCCACTCGGGTTAGATGCGGAAACAATTCATCGTCTGTCAGATAAATGTCATCCACATACGAACAGGCGTCTGAATCTATGCCGTCTAACAAAGAGACAACACGAGCGGCAAACACTCCTGGACTATTTTTGTACCCCATAGGAAGACGCCTGAATTTGAACATTTTGCCACCGGAAGTAAAAGCACACCATTGGCCACTCTCCGGGGCTAAGTTGTGCGTGTAGAATCCATTTGAAAGGTCAAGAGTCGTTTTGTATTTTTTACGAACAAGACTGTCTACAAGCGCAGAACTATGGGTATTTTGCACCGCAAAGGTCCGACAATGAGAGTTCAAATGCCGGTAATCCAATACTAAACGGTACGATCCATCGGGTTTAGAAACCGCGAAAAGGGGATTGTTCATAGGTGATACACAGGGTTCAATTACTCCCTGATATTCCAACTGTGTCAGTATTTCGGAAACGGGGCCTTTTGCTTCACGTTTTATGGGATATTGGGGTTGTGGCTGCGGCAACGATCGCAAAGGTATTTCATGGGGGGGAGATTCTTCATCCCAACCCACGTGATTGCGGAATAACGCTGGAGCTAAGGACACAGCCCATTCTGCTGCAAGAGCCTTTGCTTTGTCCTTCGGGACATGTCTAGAAAAGCTCGGAAGGATTACCTCCTCCCCTTTACGCGCTGTAAGTACAAACGGGGGTGGCCAATCCGCCTCTGCCAATAAAATATCATATGAAGAGGTCAGATTTTCCCAAAATATCCCTTTAATTACACGCTGTATATCACCTTCAATTTGGAGGACTATATTAAATAGTCTGTCAGGGGGTGCCACTCTGGTGTCTGCTGTTTCAACAGTAATGAATGTTTCAGTTGCTGTCGCCTCCATATGAGGACGTAGCGCCTCTCGCACTATGGTTACTTCCGCGGCGCTGTCTAGGAGGGTTACTGCCCACGTCCAATTCAGGAGTCTCGTTCTCACCGTCTGTGGCATATTTCGCTGTTACAGCGGCAACTTTCTTCTTCTGAAATTGGGGTCGAAAACGTTGAGCGTCTTCTTCTTTTCCTCTGACCTGTTGTCGAGGCTGGTCTCGTCCCTGTGGGGCCTCACGGGCCCTCCCTCTATCCTGGCGGTCTCCTCCACCGGCCTGTGACGAAGTCTGTGCCTGTAAAGAACGAGGAGAACGCGTATCAGGGATCTGAAACCTATCCGGAGACTTAATTCTCGCTCTATCGCGTAAATCATAAGTACGTTCAGAAGAAACTGAAACCGGGGATGCGCCTCGCGATCCCGGCTTTGTCTGTTGCTTACCCTGTTTTTTCAGCCTCCAGCTCTTTTTAGTGAAGACTGGTTTCTCATCTTTCTCAGATTGAGATTTGGTTTGTTGCTGTTGTGGTTGCGATTGTGTTTGCTGTTTTGCAAAAGGCTTGTTACCCAGGCTGTTTCTACCAATAGTTTTGTAAGCCTGGGTAATAATTTTCGGTAATTCGCGAGGCTTGTCCAATTCTGGGACCAAAGCCAAAGCGTTCGCTACTTGAAAGTTCACTGCATCGCCCTTGACATTTGCAAGGATCAGTTCAGCTACTACTTCAAACACTCCCACTAGTCTCATCCCTAATTCCACAGCCGCTTCAGGGCCGTGTTCATCCTGTACTTTTTAATTACAGAGGGGAGAACTGTCATGGAAGGCGTACCAAAACATTTAGAATATACTGCTGCGAATACTCTACCCCAGTTGTCACATGCTGTCAACTCGGGAATTAAGTCTTTTGGCAAACTAATCGTCAAAATACGATGTTTATCCACTGGAGATGTATGTGGAAAAACTGCCTCCAACTGATCAAATTTTTCTGCAAGCCAATAAGGAAAATCATCCTTATGTTGTGGACGTTTGCCCATCACAGAATTCACCATGACAGGACTTATGGTTACTCCGGCTGCACCAGCTGGATGGCCTGCAACTCCAGGAGGGGCTCCCTGGATGTTGCCTGTAACATATTGCACTAAGGCTCGATGCACTCGTACCAAAGCCGAATACATGTTGCGCAGTTCCGCGACTGGTATCGTCATATATCGCGGATGTGGGGTGTACCCGGCCAAAACAGGCCAAGTGGCCCCATCAATAGATAAGGGGCCTAAACGAACCGTGGTAGTCGGTTGTGGGAGGGCGCCATTAAACCAAACACGGTGTTGCCAAGCCGTGAGCGGTACTTCAAGACAAGAATAAGGTATATAGTTATTAGGAACTGCGGTGGCTGTATATTCATGGAACAAATCGTCAGTCCCATCCACTGCAGGAAAAGTTACCCATGAGTAGAACACCTCAAAGTGGTAAGCCGGATCGGCTTGTACCACAAAGATCAGTTCGACTCCAGCATCTGGCACTCCATACGCCCGTAAGTGAGTCCGGAGTGCTCCGCGGCTATGCGCCGCAATCTGAACAGCCATTTACGGCTAAAATACTTCGACAAACTAACAGGAGGCAGCACAATTAGGGTTTTAGTCTAGAAAAACCTTTTTTAATAACATCAAGCTTGAAAGAACCTACAATAACTGTAATATAGTAGGTATCGCCGTCACACACGCTTCCGGAAGCGTACGTGAGGGGTTTGTGGACAAGCACAAGTACTACTCAAGCGTCTCGCTAGTAAGCTGCCCCACTCGTTGGTCGCGCCATGTCATAGGGTTTCTGCACATACAGAGCTATGCACAGGATAATAGGACCTCGGAATATAGTGGTGAGCCAACCATAAACCTTAGCACCCAAAACCCAACCCAACTAGCCTTAGCGTCCCATTGGCACCAATGTACCAATGCTTAGACAACCCAGAACACGGTATCTCTCTCTCAGGACACGCAGAGGCAAGAACACTCTTTCGTCACATTCGTACCTGTCCACAACATGCGTATGAAGAGACACTGTATAGGTTAAAATGTTTATTTCAACTTACGTGCTCTAAGATACAGTACACGTGTCAGTACTAGTAGCATAATACATAAGAACAATATAATCAGCATAGTTACTACTCCATAGAATACAAACGGGGAAAGCATCTCATAAAGCTGTGGAGATATGTCTAGCTAACATTACCACCCTCCCCGTGCTGGAAACCAGTTTATTATGATAATAGAAGACCTTTGGGCTTTGACTAGCGAACCCCCCTACCTCAGTCTCTTGATGCAAAACTACATCAGCAAACAATCACAGCTCTTCTCTCTGGAAAGGTCGTCTCCAAGTGCTATCTTAGAACAAGCGATCGCATTATTAAAAGCACACTATTTTCTCAATGGCAGCTGTACATGTGTTATGTCTAGGTGCGAGGGACGGGCCAAATCAGTAGGAACCAGGGAGTTGTTATTCGACCTTGTAACTGTTGTTCAAACTGAGCCCAAAAGGGAACAGGAATAAAGGTGAGAAGCAGAAAATGCAGACAGTTGTAGAATAACTTGGCAATAACAGAGGGCGGCAGAACAACATCCATTAATAACGTGCGCAAAAGTCAACATGGCAGCCAGGCCTGCGGAACGTGGCCAGACCTGCCAGGAGGCCATGAGCCACAAGACAGTTAGAGTCTGATCCACACTTTGAACTAGAATCTGAGGATCTGTATTAGGGTTGAGGTATTTACCCAGGTCCTTTTGTGCTTGCTATCCCAAGATGTTGTCCGCTTTAGAGAAACATACTTTTTCGTGACTGTGTATCTGTCCTTGTAAACTACCATTCCCCAAAAGTAACCCAACATGTGAATAGGTTGTCCCCCAGGTTTAACATCCATTTTGTGTAATTTTCTCCCTTTTCCAAATTTTATGTCAAAGACATTCTTTTTACAATCATATAAACAACAAATTGTTTCTGTTTACATTACAGTGGCCCCTGAAGAAGGGACTTAAGGTACTGAAATGCATTGGGCACGGTGTTATCAAGCGCAACGCTAATCAGGACCATTGAATTGATGTTTTTGTGTTGCAACTGCAATTCGTGTATCAGAAATTATGATGCAATTACATTTGTATTGATGTTTTGTTGACCTTTTTAGTGTTTGAAAATCAAAATGAAAACTGAATGAGACACTTTTTTTGAATATTGTTGTTATCCTTTACTTATCCATAAAATCACAAGAATTGTTTCATGTAAACCATGTGAAGTTAGAACAACATCCAATTGTTGTGCACACGGTCCTGTCAGGCTATCCTGCTTGATTATTCCCACACACTTATCTCTAGATGAGGGACAGGCAGCCCTCAAACACTGTGTAGCACGCATCAGTAGGAAAATTTGATAACATTTTCTTCCAAATTTAAATAGTTTGGATCTACATTTTTGGTGTGCAGTTCTCACACAATTTTTTTATCACAGTATTTCTGCCTGGAATGAAAGCCTTCAAATTGGGTGCTCTTGCTAATGCTGACTTGGCATCATCAAATTCCTTTTGACAGTCTTCCAACCATACAAATTGTACCCCATTCTTTAGTAAGGAGCGAATGTGAAATGTTCGCCTAGCAAGATTGTCAACAAATAGGCTATAGAACTCAAGCATTCCCATAAAGGACTTTATCTCTTCCTTGTTTGTAGGTGGTGTCACGTTCACTATTGTGTTCTGAACTTCAGTTTTTGGCAACATACCATCAGTTGTGATCCTGTGTCCTAGAAACTCTATTTCAGAACAACCTAACTTTCACTTCTAACGCCTTACTGTGAGGTCTCTGCTCCTGAAATCTTTGCAAAACCTGTCTTAGTCTTTGGCGTGTTGGATATGATCTTCCCCAAATATTAAAACATCTTCTTGGTAGCAGAATACACCTGCTATGCCTTGCAGCATGTTTCTCATGACCCTCTGGAATACCGCACCCGCCAAGACAAGCCCAAACGGCATGCGTTTAAACCAGTATGCCCCCATGGGCGTGATAAATGTCGTCAGAACCTGAAAGTCTGGATGAAGCTTAACTTGATAATACGCGGATGCCAGATCCAAGGTCGAAAAAACTCTGGCACCCACCCCCCTACTCATCATGTATGTGATGTTTGGCAAGGGATACTTGTCTACTACCACCTCTGTGTTGAGCGCCCTCAGATCTATGCTCAATCAAATTGATCCAGCACCCTTTTTAGCTACAACAATAGGGGCTATCCACTCAGTGGTCTCGACCGGTTCAATGACACCTAAACTGCATAACTTTTCCAGTTCCTCTCTTACTGCCTCCTGTATAGATAACGGCAGATTCCTTACTTTGGCTGCTACTGGTGTCGAGTTTTCTTTTAGTTTTTTTCTGTGCTCATAACGCTTTAAACATCCCAGTTCACCAGTGAATACTTCTGGGAACTCTTTTTCAATAGTAGTTAGAGTCTGATCCATACTTTGAACTAGAATCTGAGGATCTGTATTAGGGTTGAGGTATTTACCCAGGTCCTTTTGTGCTTGCTATCCCAAGATGTTGTCCGCTTTAGAGAAACATACTTTTTCGTGACTGTGTATCTGTCCTTGTAAACTACCATTCCCCAAAAGTAACCCATCATGTGAATAGGTTGTCCCCCAGGTTTAACATCCATTTTGTGTAATTTTCTCCCTTTTCCAAATTTCATGTCAAAGACATTCTTTAGAAATTATAGTCAACTTGGAGCACGAGTCAAACATAGCTGCAACATTCTGCTCCTCAATATCGATGACATCCTTTGGGTTGCACAACACCCCTCTATCTACTTGTAAAGCAATTTCATCACATGTGATGTGTGCATCACTCTTGCTATTCCTGTTGTAGTTTACATTACTACGGTAATTCGTACCACTCTTACAACATAACCTGAAGTGGCCTTTCTTCCCGCACCTATTGCACATTGCTCTCAATGCTGGACAGTCTTTGTTGTTGGCTAGATGTCCCGCCTTACCACATCTATAACAATGACCTTTAAACCCTCCTACACTCTTATTTTTCGTCACTTCTTTTTTCACTCCTTTGACCACCATGACTTAACTTAGGTCTTCCGTGATCTCGCTCACTCCAGTCTTCCCTTCTCCATCTTGTTTTATCTTTCGTACGCAATGCTTCATGTGTTCGCAATGTTTCGCCACAATCAACACTTCCCCCAGAGGTGGATCGTCCTTCAAACTCAACTCTTCCCGTATTCTCTCTATTTTACACGTTAATAAAAATTGATCTCTAATGCGCTCCTCACACGCACCTCCAAATTTGCAACTAGCTGCTAGTTTCCTCAAGTCTGACACAAACTCTTTCACCGTTTCCCCCTCCTTCTGGCCTCTTTTCCCAAAATGAAAGCGTTCCATTATGGTGTTGATCTTTGGTAAAAAGTGATTATCTAGTTTCTTCAAACTAACTTCATAATCATTCAGCCCTCTAGCTTCATTAGCTTCTAATTCTGGTAAGTGTTCCAGTATTTCCTGTCCTTCCGCACCCAGATAGTGCTGTAATAACGCTACTTTCCTCTCTAACCCCAGGTTTGGTCCACATATAGTGGGATAGTTTTGAAATACCTTTTTCCACTTATACCACTTTAAAGGTGGATCACCTAGAGTTGACATAAAAACCGGTGGCGGTGTCACATTCTGCATAATTGAAATCTCTAGTATAGCATTGAATTTCTAACAAGTTCCACACCTGAAAATTCTCCTCCCGTACAATTGCTGCTGAAAATAAATGTGTTACTCTTTGCGCAAAATGCCCTTTCAAAAAGGAGAATACACTCCAAGGACTAAGACAAACTTAAGACAACTTTAGTGTATAGTGAGGAGAAAAGTTGATAATTTAAAAAAATTAGAAGAAGCGAACACATTTTTTTTATTGTAGACAGTCATTTATGACTAAATAAAAGTGTCCACTAGATGGAGTTGTGGTATGATTAGCCAGAATACAGTTCCTAGGAATCCTCTCTCTCGAAGGTTTCTCTCCTCACTTTCCTTCCTGTTCCTGTTAATCTTGAATTAAAGAAAAAACAACAGAGCTGGCTAGAGAAACTGAAAAAGGATGGAGAGACGCCTTCGTCCAGCTCAGCTAACACAGTAAGCTAATTTTAAAATTACTCTTTCCACAACTTGTCACTACAGTACCTCTTCTATGGACACATTCAGACTGTGAGAAATGACGTTGAGCAGAACTGTGCCTTAAATGTCTTTACTGAATACCAACTCTGAAAGCTTGTAGAAAAGCCAAATACTCTGCTAGCCTGTTTGACAGAAGTAGATCTCCAGCTGTGCCTATCAGTGATGACAGGCTTTCAAAGGCAAACAGACTCTAGAGAAGCTGAAATCCTTTCCAGTTCAGCGTTAAGCGGTGTCCTGCTGTGCCCGTCAGCGCGACAGGCTCGAGTTAATTGAGATTCCAATAACAAGGCATCACGGAGCGCCTGTCGGAGCATTTCAGTAACACTGCAGGTGCTGACAAACAATCCCCCGAAGAGAGACTTGTGCAAAGAATGGGAGACCAAGGGAAAAAGACAAAAAATGAAATGCTCTTCCCCGAGCACCAGGGCTGTCAGGAGCAGCAGCTGAAAATGAGCCTCAGAAGAGACGCTAAAAACCTCACGTACTCCTAATGGTGTACCTAGAAGTACCTAATATGTATATGGGTGTAAAAGCATGTAGGTGTATTTGAGAAGCCAAGAATCCCCTAGGGAAGAGCCAACCCCATTACCTGATGGGAGAGAATGAAGGACACCGTCTTGGTCTCGAGTTGGACACCCCTCAAGGGATGTCAAGCCGCTGCATGTTGGGATTTCAGCATGCAGGATCCAGGGTCAGGGTGGAAGCGTCTCCTCCTTCTGATCTAGTGAGACTGTAAATCTTTTATACTAGAAAGTGTCACCCCAGGGGTTCTATCACAATCGATATGTTTATAAAATAAAATCAATAGCTGTAATTATGCATAGTGGGCCTGTTGTCCAAGGATGACGAAAGTGATGACTTTTGTACAGAGTTTTTATACAAGCATATAAATTCTGCTGTGTACGTCATGTATGGAGGATTAAGATATGGTACTGAGAATCCACATGCATAATAAATGAGGCTAGCTTCAGGAAAACCGAGCAACATTTATTTCAGCACACAACTAGGTAAAAGGTCAGTACTGAAAACCGTTATGGAGGGCGAGGTAGGACAAAGGTAGGTGAAAGGCAACCGTACAAGTCTGGCCTAACCTATGGAATATAACACCCACTCCTCATCCAAAGGTCAACGGGTCAATGTAGTGCTAAAATAAGCTACAATCAGCCTGCTAAAAGCATAAAAACACTATCTTAAAATCAGAATCTTAAAAAATCTTTAAAAAACACTTTAAAATAGCTAAACACGTGGTATCTATTAAGATTCTCAAAAAGCTCTAAAAGTCCACTAAAAGTCAATGTATATAGTTTAGATTCAACTGAGCACATCGAAAGCCATAGTGCTCAGTGAGAGCAGAGAGAAAAATAAAACAAAGTTGATGTTGACATTCTAATTCGGCTTTGTTTGGAAAGTGGCCGAATTGTTCCCATCACCCAGAGAGCCGAATTGTTTATGTGTCCTGTGTGGGAGACGCAACATCACTGTCGCTTGCATTCGCAGACGACTGTCCCACTGTCACCTCATGTATCAGGTCAATTGAGCAAAGGTGATCCTCTCCGGTTCCCACAGCAGCCGCCAGCGAAGCACTTGACACCTGTGAGCCTGTCGCAGAGCCATTGTCCCGTCCGCCAGGAGCTGAAGCATCCCGTGGAGGCTCTAAGAATGCTGTCATCAAACCGCTGAGGACATCTATACACCTGGGCCTGTAAGGGGTCCAGTAGTACATCCATGTCCGGCGGCACAACCGATGGAAGTGTCGGACACAGGTCCAACACGCATTTATCTTGGCTAACCCAAGACAGGTATTCTGTTGCACTGTTTGGTTCAGGAAAATCATTTGATATGGTATGAGGCATCATCTAAATAAGGCCTCAGTTCCCTGAACTTGCCAATCTCTAGTCCCCCAGACAGATTTTGTGTCAATAGTGTCTTTCCAAAAGTCGACAGCCTGTACAGGCAGTTGGGAGATAAAGGATGTAGAGTATATCAGCTTGGTGTTAGTGAGCATATTTTTCTTTGCAGTTGCAGGTGTTGATGCAAGCCTATAGTAATATGAGGCCGGGTCTTAAGTGTTAAACCCAGAAAAATAAGCAAACTTCTGTGCAAATGTTGGAGAACTACCTTTTGGTGGTGTTGGGCAATGTTCCAGTTGATAGTAAGTGTTAACGGTACGTGGAATACTTGCTTTGTGCATAAAATGATGACCATAATGCTGGTAACAAAACATGGTGTCAAAATAAAATATACCATCATACAATTGATTGTTCGAGAATGCAGCTGATTGCTCTTAATCAGAAAGCATAGTGTGCAAAGTTTCAATGTCCCAATCATCAGAGAGTGTACTAGAGGTGATGAAATCATTAAGAGAAATTTAAATAAATAAGGAATTTTTAAAAGTTCAGTTGAACCATACACATCATAGGAAACCCTTTTCCAAACTATACCGTCGGGTACTGGAATTGCTGTAATGTTTACTAAGCACAGGTCTCTCTGTTCACGGTGTGATGATGCATGTGGTTTCAGGACTAAGTTCACAGAGCGTTCAGGAAGCTAATGTCCATTCAGGAGCAAGAAAAAGACAGCCACTATACCAATCCAGAGGATCAGGAAAAGTAGACCTAGTGCAATCAAAAAGCTGTAGCCGGGGGCAACAAGGTAAGTCTTTTTCAGCCAAAGGTAGAAATCTCAAAATCTTTTTTCTGTGAAACACGCTGCAGTGGTAACTCGGGTTCACTTGGATCCGATGAAAAGTCGTCAAAGTCGATGAAATAGCCAGACGCAGGCTCATCTATCTTTGGTAGCTCAGCAGATTTTGTGGAACTGCAAGGTGTCTCCTGTCGAGACATATTCACTTAGATCTTGGTGTTAGGCCGAATTGAGATCTGTGTTTCATTTGAAGTTTGGTGTTGTTCAATTTCAACAGTTATAATCTGCATTTCGTTGTTGGTAACTCCTTCACTAAGGGCAGTTGAGTTGTCAAAGGTCATTAATCTTTCCATCTGAACCTCCTGTATGGTAGTGAGAGGAGAACGGCGGCTACCCAGGAGCCCACGCGGCCTACTGTTGGTAATCGGCCACATAGTGTGGTTTGATCAGATCTATTGAGACAAATCTCTTTGCTTTTTTACCGGCAAGAGGCAGAAGAAGTACTGTTCTTGTTCCTTCGACAGCCAGGACAGGTACAGGCGCTCTGTAAGATGGCCCAAATTATTTTTGGTCCACAATCTTTTCTCTGACCAGGTCCCTGACTTTTGGGACCTAGGCAGGTCTTGCCGGAACAGCTTTCACTTCCCCAGTGGTGGTGCGTATTACTTGGACGTTGATTTGTAATGTCCGGAATTAATTGAGTTCCTGTAAAACAACCAAACAATCATTGATGTCAAATGGTTTTTCATCCACCACTGTGCTGCCACAATCGAGGTCAGGTACCCACATTCTTATCCCAAACAAGACCTTGTATGGAGTAAGGACTCCCAGGGATTTTCTTGGCATGTTGTTTAGTGCCCTCTGGACCCCATATAGGTGATTGACCCAACCGCCAACGGCGCCTAATACCTTTGCTGTTAAGGATTGCTTTAAGTTCCGGTTATTCCTCTCTACGATCGAATTTCCCTTGGGATGATACGGGGAGGAGTACTGCAAGGCCACACCCAAACTTCCCATGGCTTCTTTGTAAGCCTGTGAGCTAAACGCAGGGCCAAGGTCAGAATGTAATGTGCCAATTGGGTATGTCCCTATGAAGACTCGCAAATCTTTTATAACAGTTTGGGATTCAGCCGAGTGCTGAGGCCAAACCCACAGGAATCTAGAGCAGGAATCCACTGCCACCAAGATGTACTTGCAAGCCCCATCCGATTGTAAGGGGGCCGCAGTGGTCCAAATAGACACATGCAAGGGATTTGTCTGAAATCAGTAAAGGTGTCTGTGGTGGACGTGCTACGGTGGAACCTTTCATCTGCTGACAGATGTCGTACTTAAGGACATAACCCTTGGTCTGTTTTGCAAGACCAGGCCACCAATAACGCTGCTTCAGTAATAATATAGTTGCAGCGATCCCTGCGTTTGCTGAGCCCTGACCCTTGTGCGCAGCTAGAATTAATCCGAATCTGCGGTCAGTGTTTGGCATTACTCTATCCCCCACTCCTGGAATTTGAGCATACGGAATGTTCTGCACATCTAACTTGTAGGAGTACTTGAGTGGAAAGCCCTTTGGCAAGGCTGAGCCATTACCCAAAGCGTTGACAGCTATCATTATCTCTCCGTCTATCCTCATGCTAGAAAAAGTGATTGCAGCAACGGCAGCAGTTTGCACTGTCGACTTGGCGGCTTCATCAGCCAGTGAATTCCCTTCAACGTGCACGCCAACACGCTGATGACTCAATGTGTGAATTACATGAGTCTGTGGCAAGCGTTCTTTCAGCTTTGCCACCTGTTCCCAAAGCAACTTGTGCTTTATTGTGCAACCTTTGGAGTCTCTGAACCCATTCTGGCCCCAATAGTGTAGATATTCATTGTAAGACTGGACACAACAGAACAAATCGCACACAATGAGTGTGGGGAATTCTCGATCTGTATAGAACGGAACTTGCCATCCAGCATACGTCCCTTCACAATCGCATATGGTCTGCTGTATTGCTGTTTACTTCATACGGCAAGCTGGGCAGAACCGTCAGTATAAATGATGTATTCATACTGGTCGAGAGGCAGGATTTTATTCGGAAGAGGGTATTCTTGTTCGTACTGCAGAAATGCTTGTGTTTTCAGTGTAGGATCTTATCTGTAATCTACAACTGTTGCAGTGAGAGAATTAGCCCGTTGTATCCATCGCAGATTCAGTGCTTTTGCGTTTGGAACGCTGGCTTTGGTAACAGCCTCTAAGTTTGGTCCTGGAGTCACGACAAGGATGCGTTTCCCCTGTGCTAGTGCTCTTTCTCTCACTACAGCAGTCCGTACTGCTGTCAATATTTTTTCTGTGGCTACAAAACGTATTTCAGCGTTTGTGTATAAATGAGATTTGTATGCTATGTGTACAGTTTCACCTTCGTTGAAAGTGATGTAGATGTATCTTGATTGACCCGCGACTACACAGATCACCAAATTGGTCGTGTTTACACGTGTGTGCAAATGTTTGGAAGCTATCATGTCAGCTTCTACGGAACAGAGAATTTCTGTGTGTTCCTGTGTCCAATGGTGAACTTAAAAATCAGGTCTGATGAGGTCGTAGAAAGGTTTAACCCTTTCTTCGTAATCCAAAATGTGTGTTCTGCCAAAATTTAGAAATCCGAAAATGGATTGTAACCCTTTCAGAGTTTTCGAAGGCTGGAGCAGTGCACATTTTTCTAAAATAAATAGCTGCCATGCTTTTTCCTACACTTGATAGATCACATTGTAAAAATAGGACATTGAGGTGGGCAATTTTTGATTTTTTAAAATTAAGTTTGTAGCCCAAAGTGGCGAATCCCACAATTATGTTGTTCACCCTGCTATAGTGTTCCAGTAATTCATCATCCGTCAGATAAATATCATCTCCATAGGACAATGCCTCCTTATCACAAGTTTGAAGTAACTCTGATGCTCTTGCGGAGAACAACCCAGGGCTATTCTTTTACCCTTAGGGCAGTCTACAGAATTGGTGTTGAGTGCCTAGGGCCGAGAATGTTGTCAAATATCTGCTTTCTGGCGCTATATTTTGGCAGAAGAATCCATTTGAGATATCTAGTGTAGTTTTGTATTTCTTCCGCACAATGTTGTTCATTAATACGGCACTGTGTGCATTTTGTACTGTAAATGTTCATGTGCATGTGTTTAAATGCCGGTAGTCTAAAACTAGAAGGTATGAATTGTCGGGTTTCATTACGGGAAACAAAGGATTGTTCATGGAAGAGGTGCAAGTTTCAGTCACACCCTGGTATTCAAGTTGATCTAAGATCTCCCTGACCTGTTTCTTTGCATCATGTTTTATTGGGTAGTGCCTCTGTGGAGTTGGGGTAGATTTTAATGTGATTTCATGGTGAGGTGACTCAGCATCCCACCCTACATGATTGCGGTATAGTGCAGGAGCTAGTGCTAACGCCCACTCCTGCGCCTATGAATGTTTTAATGACTCTGGAACAAGGTCGGAGAAAGCAGATAAAATTACATCTTCCCCCTTTGGGCAATCCATGACGAAGTCAGGTGGCCAATCTCTTTCAGCCAAAAGGATGTCGTACCCATATGTCAGGTTCTCCCAAAAGAGACCTTTCACTTTCCTTGGTATGTCCCCCTCCGTTTGGAGCATAATTTTGTGTAAACAATGTGAGACGCTAACCCACATATCCGGTGTCTCCACCGTGATGTGTTCATTCAACGCTGCTGACACCAGAAATTTCATCAGGTTCCGGCAAGCTGTTGTTACTTCTGCTGCGCTGTCTAGCATTGTAAGAGCCCACTCCCCGTTCAGAAGCAGATTCCTCAGTAACCTGGGCATTCCGAATTTTTAAGACGGCTACTTTCTTCTTTTTGAATTGAGGTTTACTTTTGGGTTTTGCTTCTTGCTTGATAATGTAATCTGTAGTGCGATGTGTCTCTCTTTTTGGCTTGGCTCGCTCTTCTGATTTGTGTTCTGACCGTCCTTCCCTCTCCGAGTGCTTTGATGAACTCTGAAAGGAACGAGAGGAACGTGTATCAGTATCCTGATACCTGTCAGGTTTCCTAATGTTATCATGATTTCTAAGGTTGTACCTCTTTTCAGAGAGCTCCTGTTGAGGAGACCCACCCCTTGATCGTGAATTATTCTT
The DNA here is from genome assembly GCA_963921515.1 of Calotriton arnoldi. Classification (NCBI taxonomy): domain Eukaryota; kingdom Metazoa; phylum Chordata; class Amphibia; order Caudata; family Salamandridae; genus Calotriton; species Calotriton arnoldi. Next base: position 691,730 of record CAWUFW010007334.1, read on the forward strand.
TTTATTATTTTTGCATTGTTTATTATCCCACTTCTTCTTAGAAGAATCGGGTGATTGCTTTGAGTTATCCTTTTCAGAATTACCCTCCATTTGTGGTTTCCCAGGTCTAACTCTCTCTACCTAATGAAGCATAGGTTTCTTCGCTAATCTTTGGTAGTTCTCGCTCCTGATTTACAGGAGCGATCTCCCTCAGGCGTTGGCGTATAGCCACCGCTGTTGCCTCCCCCTTATGTTACTCAGCATAATTGCTGATACCTGGGCAAAGTTGCCCATCAGTTTCATCCCCAAGTCCAGGGCAGGTTCTGCCCCATACTCATTCTGATTTGTTTCAATACATCGGGAATAACTGCTATTGAAGGGTTGCCATGAATCCAGATATGGACTGCAGCAAAAATTATACCCCAAGTAGTACAATCTTCTATTGGGGAGCCATCCCTATCGGCAAGCAAAGAGATAATATTCTGTGTTTTTCCTCCGGGCCCTTTTGGGGAAATACTGCCTCCAGCTGTGCTATTTTCTGTGCGATCGAGAACGGGATTTGCTCCTGCTTGGTGGGAATTTTCCCCATAATCGCACTCAGCGTTTGCGGGCTGATTGTAGGTGTAGTTGTTTGAGGTGGACCAGCTGGAGCAGCCCTCGCAGGTTGCAGTGTAAGTGTTTGCATTACGAACTGAGTGAGGTTTCTGTTGAGTTTGACTATGTCTCCTTATAGTGTACGTAATTCTGCTGCCTGCAATGTCTCAATGTCAGGATGCGGTGTGTATGTAGCGAGGACCGGCCAGGTCCCTCTTTCTATGCTGAGCTGATCGACTCACATCTGCTGTTGTCTGTGGGAGAGCGCCTTTAAACCAATTTTTATGTTCTTGGTACATTAACAGGACCTCTATGTCCTCGTATGGGAAGCATTTATCTGGTTCTTCGTCTTCGAGGTAAGCATGAAACAGATTTGTCTGTGGATCTGCAGGTGGGAATCTGACCCAAGAATAGAATACCTCTGTTTTGAATGCCTCGTGGGCCTCAATCACGAAAGTAACACCACCACCTGTTGCCGAGAGGCCGTGTTGCAATAATTTCAAGGTAACTGCATGTCTGCAATTTTCTACGATGTTAAGAGCATTATCTAGCTCATTTTCCCCTACACCTGTACCACCATCTCCATTGTTAGACATTGTGAGAGGAAGTATTAAGGAAAAGAAATAAGGTTTGCACAATGTGGGAACTTTTTAACCTTCAAGCTTGAATAAGTCTACAGCCAATACCTAGGGTATACCTACTCTGCTGAGGCGGATCTCCCATCCCACTCCAGTGTCTCTGGCTAAATGTGAGTAGGGGTCTCTGAGAAAGCACGACTGAACTACTCAAATTAGACTGTTAAATAAGAACCAAACCAACGTTGGCGGCGCCATGTCGTGTTGTTCCTAAAAATACATAGGACCTGCACGTTTTTGGATAACATAAACTAAGGGATTGGTGTGAAGACTTATTCCGGACACCCCCGCAGGATATGTCACCCTATAGACCAGCTAGCTTTACAGTGCCACTATAAGCCCCCCGAACTCTTTCAAAGAGCAAATAGTTTCTGGCAACCACTGAACATGACAGCCCGGACCCCTCAAGGATCGTGGAAACAGTACAGTACTTTTCGCCTAGTCACTTGTGCTCACTTAGTCTCAGAGAAATACACAGAATAAACGATGGGGACGTTTTCAATAAGCATTTATTGATCCAGCGTTCCTCTAGTGTATGATCTATGTGGTGCAACAATCAGTAGACAGAGACAAATGTAAAGGAGGGCAACCAACAGAAAACAGCAAATACATTTCTATCATGGTGCTAAAAAGATGAATATATGCAGGTGCATATAAAACAGTAAGATTAGCGTACTCCTAATGTGTGTACCTAGATGTACCTAACATGTATATGGGTGTAAAAGCATGTAGGTGTATGTGAGAAGCCAAGAATCCCCTAGGGAAGAGCCAACCCTATTACCTGGTAGGAGAGAATGAAGGACCACGTCTTGGTCTCGAGTTGGACACCCCGCAAGGGATGTCAAGCCGCTACGTGTTGGGATTTCAGCATGCAGGATCCAGCGTCAGGGTGGTAGTGTCTCCTCCTTCTGATCTAGTGAGACTGCAAATCTTTTATACTAGAAAGGGTCACCTGAGGGGTTCCATCACAATCGATATGTTTATCAAATATCATCAATAAGTGTAATTGTGCACAGTGGGCCTGTTGTCCAAGGATGACAAAAGCGATGACTTTTGTACAGAGTTTATATACAAGCATATAAACCCTGCTGTACACATCATATGTGGAGGATTAAGATATGGTACTGAGAATCCTCATGCATAATAAATGAGGCTAGCTTCAGGGAAACCGAGTGACATTTATTTCAGCACACAACTAGGTAAAAGGTCAGCGCTGAAAACCGTTATGTAGGGCGAGGTAGGACAAATGTAGGTGAAAAGTAACCGTACAAGTTAGGTCTAACTTATGGAATATAACAAGAGGAAAGTGACTCCCCCAAGCTATTGATGGACGGCATGAGGGTGCCAGTGGACAGCCCATATATAGTGAGGCAGGTGGCAAAGGTCTGGGAACTAGCGATAAAAAGAGTATTGAGAAGACCCCCGTATGCTTGACTTCTGCCTCTCTGATGGATGAAGCCTTTGCAGCACATACAGTCACTGATGGATATTTCCCAATGGACGCCGGGTAGCTTACAGAAAATAGAGGATCTGTATCTGAATGGCTCCTTTGTCAGTATGGAAGAGGCTGGTCCTTTTTGCCTGGTGATCCGGGACAGTTCCTGAAATATGCCAAACTCTCCTGCATGACCCAGGAGAACTGGTCGACCTTTCCGGCAGAGCCGGAGGAGTCCCAATATCATACTGGACCCAGGATCTAGCAAGGATCTCGTATGACATCTGTATGTGGCACTGCAAGGAGACAGATGCATTGGAACGGTGACTATCAGCAATAGCTGGACTGCGGATTGGATGAGCAACTCACGAATGGTGAGTGGAAACGAGCATGTGCCCAAGTGAAGGACACCGCTAGTAATGCGTGCTTTAAACTCACGCAGTTCTGTTACCTACACTGAGCTTATCTTACACCGCAGCAACTGCACAGAATATTTCCGGACAGGGCAGAGGGGTGCCCCAGATGCAGTGTGACCCTCAGTTCATTTTTATGGTCGAGCCTGCAGGAGCAGCATGCGTTCTTGCGTGCGAGACGCAGCTGTTGTGTTCAGTAAGGGGCTTGCATCCCACAATGATTACCCTTCATTGGCCCTTTGTCACTCTTCTTTACCGTCTCCTACTTGGCCAGTAGGCGCCTTGGCACTGCTTTCTGTTTCATTGAGGGCACATGGCCCAACCAGAGATTCATTCATTTTAATTAGTGTCCCTCCGCTAATCCCATTCTGATTCAGTTACTGTTAGCTTGTCTTTCTTTATCCCCATCCCCCTCCACAGCGCCAGTTATTCATGTTTCTTTCAGTTATTAGTGTTTCTTTATGTTGTTTGTATTTCTTTATCTTGGTTTATATGCTGCACTACCTTCTCGCCCTAGTTGCAGTGACCTGCTGGTCACTTTTCTAGTTGTTCTCTGTGCCAGCCACTCCCCGAGGGCTGGCTTACACCCCACTCCACACCTATCCAACACAGGCGTCACAGGACATGTGACCCTGATAATAAAAGGGGCCGGGCGCACGTGCCCTGGGCCAGTCCTACGAAGTATAATGCTGCGTCTGTGTGATTACTAATAGTGCATGGGGGCCTAGGGCCCTGCACCATTACATTGGCGACGAGCGGGTTGTACCCGCGTGTGCAGCCGCCTCAATGGTGGTGGATGGGGGATAGAGAAGCCTGTATCAAGGGCACTCCCTGCTAACAGGCGTAGGAAATGCCTGACTGCCCATGGGGCATGGAAAAGCCCGTGGAGAGAAGGAGGTGATCGGGAGCCCACCCCGCACCTAAAGTGCCCGCAAGTGCATGGCGGCACCAAAGAGACCGAGTGTCGAGTAAGGGAGCCTATGGCATGCCCCCGTGCCAACGACCTGCTGAGGCCATCGGGCGGAAGGTGAGCCCTAATTGAGGGGAGGAGCGAGCGGTGCTGCGAAGAGAGCCTGCAGAGAGGAGGAAGTAGAGCAGAGCAGCTGCCCACTTCCTACTAATCCCCATGATGAGGAACACTGCCCCAGAATTACGAGCCAGGGCCTGGCGAGGGGACCGTCAGCGAAAAGAGGTGGTGTTGGTCTGGGTCTAGGACCGCGGTCTGACCCAAGGCAAGCTGCAGGCAGCTCCAGCCCCCGCGTAGTTCGTGAAGAGGGAGGTTGCTGCGGAGGGATGGGAGCGAATGAAGAGGCTGAGAGCAGCGGTCGGCCGCTCAGCGATGCAGGCAATATAAGGCCTTGTGTACCCCTGTGGATGGCCTGTGGAAAAAAGAAAAACCCTGCCGTGGCAGCCATGCGCGGCATGACGCGTCCCACACAAGAGAGAAATGCAGCTTACCTGCATGGTGTGAAGGCACAGAACCAGGACTGTCGTGGGGGGGGAGGGGTGCCGGCTCCTGCATGTGCAGGTGAGGAGTCACCGGCAGCCTTAAGGGACTGTACTGCGGGCTGCCTCAGCCAGAAGAATAAAGGTGGCGGCAAAAGGCTCGGAAGCGGCACTCTGAGGGCAAGAGGGGCCTGGCCGTACTGTGCACCCGCTCCTGCAGTACCCATGAGGGGCGACGCACTGGCAGTAAAAACAAGCATTTGCAGTGCAATAGGTCTCGCATTTGCGAGAGTTTAAGATATTGGCATTGTAAATGACAATGCCTTTTATTTATCTGTTTGGATAATTAACACATAATTTACAATGTCAATAGCTCAAACTCTTGTAAGTGCGAGACGTATTTAATTTCAAAGAAGCTGCCGCCATTGTCCCGGGCTTCTTGGAAGGTGAAAGCACGCATGGCGCGCTGAATGTTGCAGGAAAGCATGTGGTGCCTGCAGTAGGAGAAACTCATTAAAGAAAATAGTGCTTACAGACTAAATAAGACATACAGTGTAACAACAGAAGTAAAAGGGCCAGTCCTCATGGAAGGTTACAAATGAAGACAAGGCGGTACTAAGGAGGGACTAACAAACCTATTAACAAATCAGAAGCAGCATTTACAAAGGACAATGACACAAGCCAATAAAAAATATGGGAGTAGAGTGGGCGGAGCTTCAAGTCTATACTGAATACAGCATGCCTGCAGAACAGCGCAGCGCTGCCAAGGCTCGACCTAAAAAAAATACAACAGATGAGATCAAATGGTCACATGGACAGCCTGCTGAGCGATACTTGTTGCTGGGAAGGACAGTCTGTATAATAATGCATGCCATCACTGTGTGGGTGAAGGGATTGCGTCCTTTTAAAGAATGGTCAATTGTGAGAAAGAACCAAGATTGAGAGGCAGGGTGAGAGCACCAGAATTAGGCATAGACAATTTTAAACTAATGAGCAAGTGTAAATACCCTGAGTGATAATGATTTGATTAGGATGAATATACCTCTTTCACACCTCTTCATTGCGTACACTGCAAGGGGTCCCACCACAAGACCAGAGTAAGTTTCTGGTCACTAACGCACGACACCAAAACGCTTCAGCACAGGATCGCAACAAAAAATAAAATTTCAGTTACGCACTCCTCCGTGGTATAGGGTTTAGGCCTGTGAAAGTAGACTTCGGTGCGGACATAGGGGCACCAAGGGCTATATACGTGCTACAATAAGATGTGTACATTCTTCTATGGGTGTAGTACATTCTCTACTGTTCATAGAAATGGTGTTAATTCGTAATCAGGGAAAGACTGCCATCTAGTGACTCTTACTGGACACGATCCTGATTTAAACTGATCTGTGACCAAATGTCTTGTGGATCTGCCATACATGCAAACAGGTGAGACAGGGTTTTAAGTGGGATGAAAAAACTGAGGGGTCTCTCAAAGGGGTGTGGCCAATGTAATTAAGGGCGTGGCTTAAAACACTTAAGCTAAAAATCTGTGCTTAGCATAGTGTGCCGCCCGACTTGTATTTTGCTGTTTCTGTCATTGCATCCAGATATATGATACAACAAGTAACATCATACCTACAAGTCAGGACTATTGGCTTTGTCAATGGTTGTTAGTTGCATAAGATAAATATGCAGCAACTATGGCGTGTATACAATATTGGAAAAGCTTCCACTTAAAGCCCTGGTGACACCACGACAATGTTGCTGCTCCTGAGTTTCAAAAGGAGAAGGGAAATCCAGAGAGAAAATGACTCTCTTTAAAGGACTTCCCTTCCCCTACAAGGCTCACCTGGCATGACGTCATGCCGTAACTTCTCCACTAGTGAGAAGTGAGCAGTGTGAGCCGTGTGCACATAGATGTGCCTGCTGTCACTGCAGTCCCGGAAAAAAACGGACCACCTGTGCCAGGGCACAAAACAGAGCCCGATAGAGACCTGTTTTGAGGCCCTCTTTAAAAACTGCTGGTGCTCAGCACCGGTGAGACCTGGCCCACTTAAAACCCTGAGGTGAAATATCTTTATGTCCACAAAGTCTGAACTCTTGGTTTGGCAGCGTGGGTTAGACTTTAAAGCGGGGGCCAGGGTAGTATTTTAGGAATAAGAGTAATTCAATTATAACAAGAGCTTCGTAAAATCATCCTTGAGCGCAGGGATTTAAGGGAGATGGTAAAAACTCGGGGGTCTCTCAAAGGGGCGGAGTCGATGTAATTAAGGGCGTGGCTTGAAACATTTAAGCAAAAAAATCTGTGCTTAGCATAGTGTGCCGCCGACTAGTATTTTGCCTCTTCTGTCATTGAATCCAGATATATAATACAACATGTAACATTACACCTACAACAAGCCAGGACTATTGGTGTTGTCAATTGTTGTTAGCTGCATAAGATAAATAGACAACTATGGCTTCGTTATATACAATATTGAAAATGCTTCAGTTCTGAAATTATGAGAGTGTGCAAGAACTTTTTAAAGTTACATCACAGGCAGTGAAGGGTGGTCATGCTGCAGAGTTACGATTTTTTTTCACCCTGATGGTGAGGGCAAAAACAGAGAGCCCGATAGAGACCCGTCTCGGCACCTGCATTTTAGAACTGCCGGTGCTGATGACCAGCAGGACCCGGCCCACTTAAAGCCGTGCTTGGGCGTATGGTGAGGAACAAGAAAGACTACAAAGCAGGAAATGAGCTGTGTTGGTTGTGCTGTTCTACTGCACTCTTGCTTGTCAAACACGGTGCCGTGCGTGCCTTTGGCTGGAGCTGCAATGCTGTTCCTGTCCTCGGCAGTCCTCGTATTGAGCAACCCTTGCTCATTTACTTGTTCTCTGCAGGAAGACCCACCCTTGGCGGGATGCTCCTATTTATCCTGCTTGGCTTTCCCACTCCTACTCTAAGAGGAAATGGGAGAAATTAAACTACAAGTCACATAATACCAACTGCTAAAGGAAACAGTTCAGTGTACCGCTGCAGTAACTATGTTCACTCCCTCATACAGTACCTTCCGTGACCCGCACACTCACTAGATCTTCAAGGCACCATCCTTCTGGCAGGTGTAACAAAGGTACTGTTGTCGCCCGTGGGACAGAGGGCACAAGGGGCTAAAGGACGCCAACTGACTCATCCCGACCCTGACGATGTTCAAAAGAAGCTGACTTTTGGGAGTCAGAAGGCAGAGACAAGGGGACTGTGGGTGCAGCCGCAGGCAGAAGATGGCAAATGAAATTGGCATGGGGCGGGCTAGGTGGCACATCATAGGTCATGAGTGAGTGAGGCGCACGCTGTTCTCTGTGGGCGAAGAAAGCAGCCATCTTGAAAGTACATCCAATGTAATTGTTTTTAAAAAGGCTGTACCAGCAGAGAGAAAATAAAATCTGTGGGAATCCATGTAATGTTTAATCAAAAAGGCTTCAATTAGAAGCATACATGCCAACATTTCTAACTGGAAAATGGGATATTTTGGAGAAAAAAAATCGGGGAACTGTAGTTTACCCTAATACGCTAACATTGCAACCGGGGCAACTTTAGACCGGAGACAACTCAAATAAAGCGTTTTTTTGTTTCAGAAATCGCGAGTGTCCCGCCTGAATCCTGTGTATTGTAAGAAGGGTCATGTCACAAGTCTAAACAAGTGTGGGCAGGAGCGAGTTCCTGATCAGCGTCAGCAAAGCGCCTGCCGCCGTGGGCCGCTGCTTCTTGTTCACAACCATTATAATATAATGGGGTAACCCAACGGTGTCCACGGACCTGGGTAACGATTGATATAGAAACAATTGGTCCTAGACTAATTTAATCACAGTTTAGTTGTCAAAACATTCATCATTCAATAATATATTAGAGATGCATTACGGTTAGCATATGAACATTAAATGTATAAAAAATTAATCAACATATACGTAAGTACATCTTCGAAAAAAGGGCGGCACTCAAAATAGTTCAATTGGTAACTGTTTTTAATTCCAAAAAGTTCACCATATTCATATTTACTGATTAGAAATGGAAAGGTTGCTCCAAAAGGATTGTGGAAAGGGAAACATGCTCGTGTTGGAGAATAGATAAGGAAAAAGAGGATTAAGATATATTCAACAGATAATTAAATGCAATTTATGAATAGAAAACTGGCTAAAAACTTTTCAATGGGACCCGTTTCCAAATAGGCCTGTCCCTCTTATATTAATTGAGACTCAAGTTCATGCGATTTCATACAGGTGCACAGAGAAACATCTTCTGTGAGAAGAGCAGGGCAGGGATGATATCAGGTACAGGCCCACTCGGGGAGAATGTCGACGTTTCGACCCTAGCGCATAGAGGGTAATTTACATCCTCTGCATACGGGTCTTCCTCAGGACAGGGGGAAGGGGGCAACCTATGGAGTAATTCAAGGCCGGATACAGCCCCTCACCGGGTGGTCCGCACTATAGGTTGCGGTGTAGCTGTGAGACATTCAATGAATTGCAGCTTCACTGAGTTGATTAAATTGAATAGTGGAGAATAAATCGCCCAAAGGATCTTTAAACAGTCATTCGGTCGCGATGTACTTACGTATATGTTGATTAATTTTTTATACATTTAATGTTCATATGCTAACCATAATGCATCTCTAAAATATTATTGAATAATTAATGTTTTGACAACTAAACTGTGATTAAATTAGTCTAGGACCAATCGCTTCTTGTTCCCAAGACAATACTCCATGGGAGTTAGCTTGTGAAACAAGCCCAAACCCACCTTAAAAGGAAGCCCAGACCAAACTATCATACCAAAAAAAAGCCCAACTGACGGCAAACTTCTAAAAGTGCAAAAAGCCTAAATAAACCTAAATAAAATAGAAGCAACAGAGCTGGAGGCACGGCAGCAGTAAGGTATCTGTGGCATAACAGGGGATGGGAGTAAGAATGCTATATATAAATGTAAGCAGGTAGGGAGCTGAAGTTGAACACAGACAAACAGTAACAGAGCAGGGATCCAAGCAATAAAAGAGTCCCACAAAGAACACACGAAGAACCATAGTGGAATGATACAGTACTAAGTACCTGCTCTGTGGGAGGAATAGAAGAGAGAAAGGAGGGACAAAGAGGCAGGACTGACCACTAGCAAGCAGGGATTTTTGAAGGACACTGACTTAGACAAATGAAAAGCAATTTCAAGAAAAGGGATGGACTTGATGCCCAAAGACTGATTACAGCAGGTCTCGAAGAGACAGCTGCGCTGTCTAGCTCGACCTAAAAAGTCATGGCATCACCGAGCGGCCTCCCAGGGAATAGCACCCTGCGCACAGGAAAGGTTGAGCGAGGGTGGTGCCTTGCTGCATGCCCGCGGAGGCGGTTGCCAGCGGACTGCCACTTTGGTGTGGCAAAGAAGTGTTGCGGCAGAAGCACCGGTGGTGTGGCTGAGCCCCTGCACCTCCCAGAGACTGAGAGGCTGCTGCAGCGGTGGTGTAGCAGTGCTACCCAAGGATATAGAAAAAAACCAACAATGCAAGGAAAAGTGGACCACAGCGCAGTGTACGAGAAGAAGTGCATGTTTCATGATGGAAACCTCGAGGAGAAGGCCTGGCTGCCAGGGCTTAAAAGGGGGGCTGCAGTGCCACCTAGTAGCCATGGGTGTTCACTGCAGCACTTAAAGACTGTGTGAAAGAATGAAACAGAGGATGCAACATGCCCCAGTGGATGGCCAAGTGTTGGGAAGAGGACCAACTGGCAGGGATTGCTAAGAACCGGCAGAGAGGGCCGCATGACCCATGTGGGCTGCAGAGTGGAAATGGTGAACGGACTGCGTTTCCCCAGAAGAGGCAGAAGCTTAAACTAGCCAAGACTGAAGAAAGTGCACAGCAGGAGCATCCAGTGACGTAAGGAAGGCACCGCAAGAGGAATGACCGGGTGCGCAAGCAGCCCAAAGCTGGAATACCATCAGATGAAGAAAGGAGAGTGCAAGGATAGAAGTACTCCGAAGATCGTACCCTAGACACGGATAGTATGGGCTAGAGCCCGAGAGCGAGAAGTCAGTGAAGACGACTTGCGAGGTCAGAGAGAGAATATGACCTGCGAGAAGAGATGGCCTGCAAAAGGTCAGCGAAGATAACCTGCAAGAGGTCAGCAAAGATGACCTGCAAGAGGTCAGCTAAGATGACCTGGCAGAGGTCAGTGAGGATGACCTGACAGAGGTCAGGGAGAAGATGACCTGACGGAGGTCAGGGAGAAGATGACCAGCCAGTGGTCAGGGAGAAGATGACCTGCCAGAGGTCAGGGAGAAGATGACCAGCCAGAGGTCAGGGAGAAAATGACCTGCCAGAGGTCAGAGAAGATGACCTGCCAGTGGTCAGCGGGAGGCGACCTGCCAGAGGTCAGTGAAGACGACCTGCCAGAGGTCTGTGAAGAGGACCAAGGAGAGGTCAGTGAAGATGACCAAGGAGAGGTCTGACAAGATTGACCGGAAGTCAAAGAATGAAAGCCTACGAGAAGTAGTGAAGGGAAGAAGGTCATGACGACAGGTCTGGTCACCTAACAAAGAGAATGCATTGTCCTAGGGGTAGGACAGGCCAAGGAAGGCCCGTGTGAAGTGCACGTCACACGGAGAGGCCTGGTCAGAGAAGAAGAGCAAGGCCAGATGGGACCAGACTGCAGCGCGAAGTGAGAGAACAAGGAAAGGGAAATCGTGTGGCATGAGGCCATCGCAGAAGTTCAAAGAAGATCAGAGAAACGAAAGAAACAAGGAGTGTGTGATGAGACATCTGGTACACCAGAAGGTAAAGAAGACGCCGGAGTGCAAGAACATCTGGAACCAGTATCTTGGAAATATCAGTGGCACCATGAGAAGCTAGCCATCCAGGAGTCTTCGTAACTCTAAGCAAACCTGGTGACTGCAGAGGTGAGCAAGCTGGACCATTCGTGACATCCATCTTTGGGGTCGCACAGGAGACTGGACGAAGAGACTGCTCTGACGTCCTGAATAAGAGGATCTGGCCACTCCACACCAGACCGTGGCGACCTAGGGGCAAAGGCCTCAGGGATGCCGGTGAGAGCGGGTCCCGCCACAAGAGATGAGTCTACAGCCGCTCCTCTGCAGGTCCCAAGAAGACGAAGATCTCGTGCTAGGTGGCAGGAGTAGTCCTATCAAGAAACAACTACCCTCCAGGTGGAACGAGGGACTTGATTGTGGGACTCGTAGCGCTTCCTCCACGAACGAGGGTCGCGTTGGAGTGACACAGCGAAGTACACCCCGTCCAGTGGAAGCCTCGTGAGGTGGACCCGTGAGAGGGGAATACCTGTGAGTAGGGCATCCTGGTGAGAGAGGAATGTTTGCAACCACTCCACCATTCTGTGGCTAGAAGCAATGCTGCTTTTGTGAAGATGCAACAACAACCAGGACTGATTGGTGAAAATGTGACATCTACCAGATTCACTATCACTCCACCTGCACCGTCACAGAGAACTGTACAGATAGAGACTTTGATGTCAACTTCCACGCCTTGAGTCCAAGGGGGACCGGACCCGCAGGGCAACACTGAACTGTGCCAAGCAGAACTGGTGATCCTAGCTGCAGTTGTACCATCGTCTTGTTTCTGCAAGCAGCTAAACAGACTCAGTGAAAGTTTCTATTATTGTTTTATTCTCTCCCACAGGTTGAACTTTGTTGTTCCAGTTTGAATAAAGTTTGGGAGGGATGTAGTGACCTGCAGGTCAGTGTTCTAGTTGTTCTCTGTGCCAGCCACTCCCCGAGGGCTGGCTTACACCCCACACCCATCCAACACAGGCGTCACAGGACATGTAACCCTGATAATAAAAGGGGACGGGCGCACGTGCCCTGGGCCAGTTCTACGAAGTATAATATTGCATCTGTGTGATTACTAATAGTTCATGGGGGCCTAGGGCCCCGCACCATTACAGTAGTCACGGCCTCATTCGTAGTACGAATGATGATGATGCATTTCATGTCTCCTACTTGGCCAGTATGGGCCTTGGCACCGCTTCTGTTTCATCTAGGGCACAAGGCTCAACCACAGATTTATTCATTTTAATTAGTGTCCCTCCGCTCCAGTCCCTCAGGACATTCTGCGCTGCAACATTGCACTCTACATCAATGAACTCTACGCGACTCTACTCTACACTGCTGCATTCTTTGCCAATTCACTCTACGCCACTCTACTCTGCATAACTCCACTCTATGCTATGCTACTTCACTCTGCCGGACGCCACTCTATGCCACTGCAGCGTATGCCACTGCACTCTACGGCACTATACTCTGCACCACTTTACTCTGCACCACTCTACTATGTACCACTCTACGCCACTGCACTATATGTCACTCTACTCTGTAGCACTGCACTCTGCACCACTCTACTCTTCTCTGCACCACTGTACTCTATGCCACAGCACTCTGCCATGCAACACTGTAATCTACCCCACTGCATTCGACGACCCTGCATTATACACCGCTGGATTCTGTGCTGCTCCACTATACGCTACTGCACTCTACACCACTTTACTCTGCAACACTCTAAGCCAATGCACTCTACACTAGTCCACTCTACACCACTCCATTGTACGCCACTCTACGTGACTCCACTCTATGCCACTCCACTCTACGACACTCTTCGCCATTCCACTCTACAACACTCCATGCCACTCTCCTCTACGACACTATTTTTTAGCCATGCTGAACAGCAGCCATGCTGGTGTACAACATTGCTAAAACACATTGGCAAAGCCAATAGCTCTTGCATAGGTGAAACCTATTGACTTTGCCAATGCTTGTTTAAACATGACATGCAGGTGTCACAAGCTGGGCGCCTACTGGACTGGGGTGGTGCAGACGCTCCGAGAGGTCACGGGTGCAAGGTTGGAAGTAACAGTTCGCCATTGCACACTCGGCCTCCACCCAATCCTCAATACAGGGAGGAAGATAATGCATAGATTTGCTCTCCTGGGGCTAGTGTGAGTTAGGTGGTGCATTGCGATTCACTAGATATGACCTGAACCCTCCCCACCCCCACTGCACAAATGGCTGACCGAACTACAGGAGTGGACTGTGGCCGAGGACTGTAGACTGAAAAGAGTGAGGACTGACGAGAATGAGCAGCGTGACCTAGAGATATGGGGAGGGATGGTGGAGCAATTGGAGGGAATGGAATGGGAGGATGGTGATCACTACCAGGTATCCCCTGATTAAGCCTGGGTGGAGTTCGCGTAGCTGTGATACGGTAAAAAAACTTTGCAACTCTACACGGAGGTCCGCGAGGGGGGGGTTGCTTGCTCTGTCCGTTCGCGAGACGTTTCTGACGTTCGGGAACTTGGATTGCGTGCTCGGGGGAAATATCGCGCAAACGTCACCACGCGGTCGCCTTTGGGCGCGGCCATCTTGTTTTTCTTGTCTGTTATGAGTCTGGGGCTGTTTTTTGAATCCTCCCCATATCTTTTCAATCCTTTGTTCCTAAAACTTTATTTCTGATCTTTTTTATTTATTATCTATCCCTCTCTCTTCCTAAGTGTATATTGTGCTTTTTTCCCCTACTTTTTGTGTGTTTTTCAGTGCGTTTGTGTACTGTTTTTCTATTACTTGCTTTTTTATTTTTACTTCCCTTCTTCTTTCCCTGACTTAATTTTCTACATTTTCTTATCTGCCCCCTGCCCCCCCAGAACCATGACTAAGATGCCGCAGAGTGCGACCCGGAGGAGCAGCCTTCCTTGCGGAAGGCATCGCTTGGAAGGGGTGCAGCCCCTGGCCTTATTTTCTAAGGTGGAGGTGGCTGTGCTGTTTTTGTTTTGTGCAGTGCCACCTCCCCTTAACCCTAGCAGCAGGCGGCAGGCCTGGGTAAGGGGGCAGGATCCGGGAGCATCACCAGCAGTGAGCAAGAGTGCGCCGGGCAGTGTTTTGCTGCTCTGAGGTCCAGCGCACCCATAACCAACTGACGCACCAGTGGTCCGACATCCTGGACCGAGAGCAGGACCTGCTAGGTGTTGAGGTCACGGGGCTTGGTGAGTAGCTAATTATTACTATTGTGTGTTCTATGTTATTGCGAATATTATATTTTTCCCAAATAGCAAGAATGCTGCTGTTTACATGCAGGTAAGTTAAGTTTAAAAATCTTATATTATGTGATTGTTATTCTTCTAGATAGGTGCTCGGCGCTGCTAATCTTACTTGCTTGCAACTTTGCGCGCGCTTGGGCTGGTTATGTAAGAGAAGTTAGAGAACTTAACATAGGTAATGCAGAAGACTAAAGAGACTCCTTTCCTTTGTCCTGTCACTAAGATAGTGGTAGTTAGTTACTTAGTATTAGTTGGTAATTTAGCGGCCCACGTGACGCGTCCTCTCACGTGACTTCAGTCCTTGACTCCTTAGTCCTTAGTAGAACCTTTTGTAGTTTGTATAGTGAGTGAATATAGCAACCAACCAATTTACTGTATGCAATAAAAGACTAAATGCAGAGTTAGTGAATTGGCCCGTCAAAGGGGTTTTCGATGATTGCGAATGAGACTGGAACTTAGAAGCAAATATAATTTTTTTGCAATTCATTAATAGGCGGGCTAGGTAGGTTTAGGATTCAGGTAACTGTGGAATAATAAAGATAGGACGGTCCACGACCGCGATACTAGTCTACTACTAGTCGATCTGATTTAGGATAGGTCAATGTTATTGCAATTGCCGTTTCCTGTCAAAAAATCTTTTTGGAGCAATTTTTTAATATTTATTTAACAACAATCAATTTTTGTCTCTTTAATTATGTATTACATGATCAGCATCCAGGGGCAAGAAGAAGACGGGGTCTGCCGAGGAGGGTGCGGGAGCTAGAGGTGCCTCCCAGCAGGAGCGCTACACCGCAGATAGCTCTGCTGTCCCCAGTAAGTCCTCCTGTTGTTGATATTAATATATATTTCCCTAACTTTTACCGCACCTTATCTAGAACTGTTATTTCCATTTCCTAATTTTATTTTTTACCAAATCCTCTTCGATCTATCTGTTTCTAAATTCTTGTTATCCCTGCATTACCTACCAACTTAGTTATTTATATTTTTAGTGTCTGTGTTTTTTTTTTTACATCAAATCAAACTGCCTCTGACTCTGTATTAGTCTGTCTGTAGCTTGCTTTCTTCTGGTTTTTCTGTATGCTTTCCCTCTCCCCTTATATATTTGTGGATTGCCTAGCGGTGGTACTGTAATACTCAGAGAACCCATTGGTCCTTACTACTACTAGTACTACTGCTCTGCTGTGCAGATTGCATGCCCAAGTAAGGTATTCTACGTATGTTTGTTGAGATGAGAAGGCTTTCTTTTACTTTCTCATGCTCAATCAGTAAATGATTGTCACGTTGTACACCCCAAAGTGGTGTATTTTACTTTTTCTCGTCTAGGCCTAGTACTATTTTTATTAGCAGCAGTTAATGGTGAACAACTGATTACCATGCACCATGGCTGGAAGGAAGTATGAGAAGGAGGAGGAGGATGGCACCATTATATTTTCCAACCAAGAGAGAACTCTTGTCCGATTGTCCGCCCAGTTGGCCACTCTTTTTCTTTTCAAAAACTCAGATTCACCAATAGCTCTAGCCACTGAGTCCAGTCCTTTGGGTTGTCCTCTTCTTGGGAGGCTTTTCAAAAAATGCCACCAACAAAATGCCCAACCCCATATTTTATTATGTTTGATAGGACATACTGTCTACTCTACTCTAGTACCCGTATTGTAGTGATGTGTGTGGTGTATGTATTGTATTATCAATCTTGCTAGTGAAAAAAATAAATAGGGGGAGGCGTATATGGCATCTAAAAAGTGTGAAATGTTTTTTCTAGGCATACCGAACACCAGTGCCGGGGCCAGCGGCGAAGGCGACACCAGTCAGGAGGAAGCGTATGCGGTAGCAGCAGGGGGTGTGCCAGCAGCAGTGGCTGGCGGTGGTAAGTCATATTCCTTACTTATTGACAATACACTCGCTGCAAGGGTGTACACTGTACTGTTGAGACAAAGTTGTTGTGAACAGTTAAAGAAGACACCCTTTACTAAGCATTAGCGGGAGACAGTAACTAATGGCCTCTTCTATCTTCAACTCAGCAGAGAAAGTTTTATGAAGAAGACTATGAGTCAGACAACCTTGATGGGTTGATGGAAAAGGGAAAGAAGGATGGAAGGAGGAAGGACGTGTGACATGTAATATATGACTGGCAGAGAAGGATGCGTGGATGAAGTAAGGGGGCCAGGGATGCATATAGGTGGCTGAGAGGATGCATGGGTGGTGGTTAAATGGCAAATGTATGTTGTTGGTGAAAGGTTTGTTGAGAGATTGAGAATGATAACCATGTTTGGATGGATGGATGCCTGGATGTTATTCAATTCAATCATAATAGGTGGGGACTGGATGAAGAGAATGTAAAAGAAAATTAAACCGTGCCAGGGTCGCAAAGCCATGGGTGAAGAATAAAAGTAATTCTTGAAGGGCAATGCAATGATAAATGGAAAAATCCCTGGGAAGAAGAATAATAAACAAGGACTGTTTTTTTTCAAGGTTTTTGATTCAATGGTAACCCTGGGCGTAAAACTCAGCTCCGCTTGCGGAGTTTGTGGAGTTTCGGCAACTCCGCGTTCAGCGTAGAACGCGGAGTTGCCGAAAAACTCAGCACTCCGCAACGGAGCAGAGTTTTTTTGTGTTCCCGCGCGAAATGTGTTTTCGCACGGGCGGCAGCGACTTACCGGGGGCCTGCGATCGCCGACGAGATTTCCCGAGCCGTTCGCAAGCACCACGAGATTTCCTAAGCGGCTGTATGGTCCAGCGAGAGTTTGCGATTGCGAACATGTCATTTGGGCATGTCATCGGACGTCCGGCGGAAGTTTTGGGAAGAACGCGATCCTGAACGCTCAGAATCTACCGCAACTCCAATCGGGAGAAGGTCCTCTCCCTGAGCAGCATCAAAACCTTCTCAAAATGATGATTTGGATTAAAAAAACTCCTCAAATTGACATTTGGCTGTACTTTTTTGTGCAAGCAGTTCTTTTTCTTTTTTTACATTTTTTTTTAAGAGGGAGGAAGTGCCCCAGAGTCTCCAACTTCCTGTTCCTGTCCAGCAGGCTCCTCCCAGTGCTTTGTCCATCTCCTGGTCACTTTTCATTTGGATTTGGAGCTGGAAAGATCACTCGTTGTGTCTGCTGCATCATATTATCATTGGATTTGAGGACTTTTGAATTTGAGATTTCACAAGTAAATTGGAAAATTGGTGTTGTTTGTTTGATTGGAGCAATGCACCTAGATTTATTTGTACTTTTCATTGTTTGTTTTACATTTATTGTGGTGGGTGGCCTGTAGTTTCAGTAGGGGCCTAGTTGTTTCTTTGTAAGTAATTTTTCTTCTTTTATGAAGGAAGCATGTTGCACAGTTCACTACATTTTCTCCCACTTTTGAAATTAATTTGCAATATTTATTTAATTCACTATGTAGCCCAGTAGTGTGCCAATAGGCTTTTCAGCCAGTAGGCGCAGAGCTACTCATGGGTGCATGAAACAACTGTTTCTGTTGAATTTAAACATCATTTAGGGCATGGATGGCATTGGATTGAAATGCAAAATATTTTTTGGGGGGGGGGTATTTCACTTTTTTTCATGTGCGTTAAATGAAATGCCTTTGTTGGGTGTGTGTGTGGTTGTAACTTGCAAACCTTTTTAGCCCTGTGGTTTTTCGTTTATGGCATTGTTGCATTAAAGATGTGTTGTTTAGCATGCCTCATTTGTCTGGCCAGTGTGTGAGTATGTTTGTAATAGTGGTCCAGCATTTTCCTTGGCTGAGCCTCCCCATGTGGCCAGGGGCCATTTTGTAAAGTCTGTGTCCATATAGGCCTGCTTCAGTTCATTGTTTTCCAGGCCTCCTGCTTGTTGTTGTTGTGACCATGTGGCTGGCAGCCATTTTGTGGAGGCAGTTAGTGTGCTTTTGCCATAGGCCTGCGTGTCTTTCCTTTGTTCCTCTTGGCTTATTGCTTCTTGTTGTGGTGGCCTGGCCATGTGGCTGGCGGTCATTTTGTTAAGGCAGCCAGTGTGCTTTTGCCATAGGCCTGCATTGACTTCCCTTGTAGGCTTTTTGCTTGTTGTTGTGGTCTGGTCATGTGGCTGGAGGCCATTTTGTGAAGGCAGCCAGTGTGCTTTTGCCATAGGCCTGCATTGTCTTCCCTTTGTAGGCTTATTGCTTGTTGTTGTGGCCTGGTCATGTGGCTGGCGGCCATTTTGTGAAGGCAGCCAGTGTGCTTCTGCCATAGGCCTGCATGCCTTCTTTGTGGTGGCCATGTCTTCTTGCTGGTTGTTGTTTGCATGCATTTTTCTTCTTTTATTCAGCAAAAATGTAGCACAGTTCACTACATTTTCTCCATGTTTTTAATAAATTTGCAATATTGATTTGAATTGATTCACTATGCGGCCTAGCCTGCCAATGGGTTTTCCAACCAATAGGCCCAGAGCTACTCATGGTGGGTGCATGAAACAACTGTTTGTGTGGTGTCTGTTGAATTTAACATCATTTTGGCCATGGATGGCATTGGATTAAAAATACAAAACGTATTTTTGTGCTATTTCACCTCTTTTTTCATGTGTGTTAAATTAAATGCCTTTGTTGGATATGTGTGTGGTGTAACTTGCAAACCTTTTTAGCCATGTGGATTTTCGTTTTTGGCATTGTTGCATTAAAGATGTGTTGTTTAGCATGCCTCCTTTGTCTGGCTAGTGTGTGAGTGTGTTTGTAATAGCGGGTCAGCATTTTCCTTGGCTGAGCCTCCCCATGTGGCCAGGGGCCATTTTGTAAAGTCTGTGTCCATATGGGCCTGCTTGAGTTCGTTGTTTTCCAGGCCTCCTGCTTGTTGTTGTGACCATGTGGCTGGCGGCCATTTTGTGGTGGCAGTTAGTGTGCTTTCTGCCATATGCCTGCATGTCTGTTTTCCCTTTTGTTTCCCTTGGCTTATTGCTTCCATCCATTGTCATTTGTGAGCTGCAGCTCCCTAAATGCTGCATCCCATGTGATGCTCAATGGCAAACCGTTACATTTGAATTTTTGTTGTTGTTCTTCTTCTTTCGTATCCTTTCTGAGTATACTGTACAGTACACCATGAAAGCCCTTGTTGTTGTCAAAGTCTCACAAATGGCTACACTGTTAATTGTTTTAATAACTGAGGTAATAATAATAATAACACTAACAAGTGTGACCACACACTAAATTATATTATATTTGTTTGTACTAGTAAGTAAACCACAGCGATGCCACGTTTCACTGATGTTCTTCTTGCTTCTTTGCTTTTAGGTGCACAAAAGAGGAGTAGACAACATCACCCATTGTACTTCCAGACAGAAGGCCTGCTGTGCACGACGTCACATGACGTGTGACTACAGACATGTCTTCAACTTGTGCCACTCCGTGCTGACATCTTCAAGATGGTCCCAAAGAAAGGTACCAGGTCCAGTACCAAGAAAGTTGCCAGCGAGAAGAAGAAGGCACTGCTACTTACCACTACCGGTATGTCCCCCAAGACCTTTTTTGGGAAACCAAAAATTGTGCCAGCAGCGGTGTCCGGGGAGCAAGCTGGGAGCAGCACCCTCGCATCAGTGGACCCACCCCACCAAACTAGGCCCAAGCGCATGTCTGTCGCAGAGGCAGCCAGTCTAATCACAACAACGCCGACGAGCAGTGATGTTGAAATTGACTTATCGTTATTGCAAAGTAGTACCCAATCAATGCAGGAAACTCAGATAAGTGGGCAATAACAGCCGCAACCACCCCCAATAGCAGTTGTTCCTCCCAAAGTAGGGGCAGTTCAAGAGATCGAGCTTCCTGCTGAGGAAGAAGAAGAGCAAGCCACTCTTTCAGAAGATCCAGTGTCTTCCAGATCCCCAGCAAGGAAAAGGAGGATTTGTCCATCAACTTCTTCTGCAAGCCCCCCTTCTGAAGATCTAGATGCCACTTGGAACCCACCTCAGTCTGGGAGTGGGACACGCCACACGAGGCTAGGGAAAAGGAAGGTTCTAGAAAGCCTTAGAGTTATGGAGGTAGATATAGAAGAGGAGGATGATGATGGCGAGCCAGTCATCATGGACATTAGCCCTGCGCCAGTGGAGACCGATATTATCCAATCCCAAATTGCTGTGAGGGATGTGGCATGGATACCACCTGCACAGATCCCACCAACACCACCTACAGTTGCCATATTTACAAAGTCCCGGCAGCGACCTACATCCACCGCAACAACCACCTCAGTAGAAGTAGGTACTGCAGAGAGTCAAACGTCACGCCCACCTACCAGTTCATCTGACATTGCAAGTGGCACCAGCAGCGTCAGCAAGGTGACCTCCCCAGTTTGGGACTTCTTTTCGGTTAACAGGAAGGCGGTGAACATTGCTATATGCTCCATTTGTGCAGTAGGTGTTAGTCGGGGTAAGCTTGGTACAAACTATGGTACCGGAGGCCAAACAACCCATCTGAGAAAACACCACTTGATCCAGTGGGAGGCGCATCTTAGCGTCCAAAAAACTGCAAGTGTTGTTGGTGGAGGAGATGAAGAAGATCTGATCACGGTGGAAGGTGAACAAGAGGGAGACATTTTCTCCGGTACACAAAGCAGCCCTGTCCCCAGCAGTGCAGTGGTACCACCCACATCATCATCAGCAACATCGCAATGGCACAAGAGTCAGGCTGAGATACCAAGGGGTCCAAGGCAAGAGAGTACCGCAACGAAAAAACGCACACCGAGCCTAACAATATCTGGTCTCAAGAAGTCACCTGCATCCAGGCTTCCATTCTCAGCATGTTTAGGTCGGAGGGGCAGTACGAATGCAACCACCCAACGGCACGTTTGTACAACGCAAAGCTGGCTAAAATGTTAGTGCTGGACCTCCTCTCTTGGTGGCTTTTCTTGAATTTGTGGCACCCATCTGCCCGAAATGGAAGGTTCCCAGCTGGTCCTATTTCACCAGAGTTTCTGTTCCAGCACTACATCACGACGTGCTGGAATTGCTTGGACAAGCTTTGCAGCAGAGTGCTGTTCACACTATCGACCTGACAACAGACATGTGGACCAGTTGCCAGGTCATTGATTACATGTGCATCACTGAACACTGGATGGCTTTTGTGGGGGTTAGAGAAAAGATATGTGCAGGTGTTGACACTGCTGACATTTTTAATGGCGCTCGGGAAAAATGCTACAGTAGCCATGGTCGCCATGGAAAGATGAGAAACACAAAAGGGGGGCCTGAGGAGGTTTAAGGGACCAGCGAGGGCAGACTCCCCGTTACAATGCTATGAAACACACAAAAAGCCCTCGGGTCCGGAGTCGCACACAGCGAGTGGGTGTGTGTGTGTGGAGCTGACTATGCTAGAGCGGAGGGGGGAATCCCTTTTCAGGAAGGTTTCCCTCACACACCAGGGTGTCATGCTTCATCATCGGGATGCCTCCTCGCGTCACGAGCGTAGTTGTGACGCGGGCTACAACCCCCTCGCTGCGAGGGAGGAGCTCAGGGATGTTTTTTGATCTGAGGAGTGGTCATAAAACCCAATGTGAGCATCGTGTGTGGTAGAGGGAGTGGAGTGCTGGGTAAAGAGTGGTTAAAACTAGCTACGAGGTTAGCCTAACGCAGTTTATTGTTCCTACCTGGTGCTAGGATTAAAAACAAATAGTGGGTAGTGCAACTGCCGACATTAGAGGCTGCAGCACTAGAAAGTGATCGACATGTTTCAGCCCGTTGACCTATACAAGTGTCATGGCTTTCGTCAGGATCTCTTTAGAAAGCTACTGCGACGTAAGTGAAGAATGGTTAAAATGTGATGATGAATATGTGTGAGATACTTAAACCAGCGTGGTACCAAGTGTTCCAGCGCTCCATCTGAGCGGTTGGAAAGGCGTTTGTACCTTTTGGCTACCCGCAAGGGTCAGATGTGGTAGTATACCTGACTTTAGCAGGTCTTACCGGTGAATCTGCAGAACTGCCGGATCACTGGTTTAAGTATCTTACACATATTCATCATCACGTTTTAACCATTCTTCACTTACGTCGCAGTAAAAAACAGGTAAACAGGTAAATGATGGCATGCATTGCACGCTCAGTTATTGTTCTTTGTTGTAAATAATGTCTACTATTCTTATTCTACACACAGAAAAGCGACTCCACTCACTCAAGTCAATCTTTCCCTTCTTGTTGTTCAATAACAAAATTGTACTACTACAGGCCGATCCATTGCATTTTGAGTCGGGACGAGTCTGGACTCACTCGGGACACTGTTGGTACAGAGTTGGACACCAAACACGGAGTCAGAGTCAGGAGGATCAGAGATGATTGAAGAAACCAACCGATTTGAATGATGATGATGACTTTGAAGTGGCATAAAAGGTAAACGACAACCTAAATGTCTTTGTAGTGGTGGTGGTGATGATGACGAGTGTGGTGTGACTGACAGCGGTGCATTGATTTAATTTTTACTTCATTTGGAAAATGCTATGCTGTGTGTGTGTGTGTGTGCTTACTAACTCACTGCGGTCTGGCTCAAATTCGAAGCTAAGTGGAGATTGGGGGGGAGCCTGTTGTTGGTGGTAACTGCCGGAAAGAGACATGATTTAGCCATGCTGCCTCTGAAACTGTTCTTGTTGCACTCCTTATGCCCTTTAACATGTTTTGTTTTCCTCCTTGATTTTTCAATATCCTTTTTGTTTTTCTATCTACAGGCCCTTTACCATGTGCCATAGTGGAAAAACAACTCACACTTACCTTACCAAACCGCATCCGCAAGGCACCCAGGATTGATGGACGGACAGTCCAAGAGGAATGCAGAGATGCAACTCCCAATTTGGCAATACATACGGGGGCAGATTTACAAGCCCCTTGCGCCACTTTTGCGTCACTTTTCCCATGTTAAAAATGACGCAAAAGTGACGCAAGGGCCTTGTAAATAAGCCCCACAGTATCTTTTTTTACTCTTCAATCATTACGACTGTGCTGTGTTGTTTATGTTTGCTTATTTTACTCCTACAGATATTTTAATTTTATTTGCTGTCTTTCAAATCCTGGTACCACAAAAGATAATGTATGTAACTTGGGTCTCTCTGGGGGCTGACAGACAATTGGATAATTAATATACTGCCCTGTACTAGTCTACCACTACTCATCATCATGCATGCATTACCTTTTCCTCCCATAACAGATTTATGCTGGTCGGCTCCCAAGATGAATGTGTTGTCCATAATGTTTGTCTTTGTCAAAACTTTCCCTCAAATCCCCCTTCCCATCCATTCATCAAAACCACTAACCGTCTTCCCCCGAGCTGTGTGATTTATTGGTGTGACTAAATTAAATTTACACCACTAATTCATCACACACTTGGTAGGGCGGATGTTGTGACAGCAACACCAACTCAAGGGCAGGCAGGGCAAGGATCTTAGGTTCTGCTCTAAGTACTGTATAACTAACTATAGCCCACACTACCATATCTTAGATTGCCCACCCATGCACAGACAGTGTTCAATATTTAATTTTTTTTCAGAGGAACATAATCCATCATCATAATTGCCAGCATCATCATCCTTCCATCACTAAGGTTACGCTTGTCCACTTCAAAAGTTAATAGCTCGAGTCGACTTCAGTTTGTAACTTGTACTAGGCTAGCCCACCCTTCTGTTTTATTTTACTTGTTTTATTGCTTATCATGGTTTCTCGTTGTGGCAGTCTTCTTCATGTGTACTGTACTTCTACTAGTCGTTCTCTAGTCTACCTCAGATTGCTTTTTCATTTTCTTTTTCCTCAACTGCTACTGTCTCTACTACTACTATCTACCACCACAATGGCACTTTGGGAAACCAAACCATCACCATGCAGGCATCGCTTCGCCTAATCATCAATCACAGGTAAGTGAAGAAATTTGTGGGATGCAATAATGTATATACTATGGAAATTAATTAATTCACACACCCATACCCCTTCCATAGGGGTTTTAGTTGCAGACTGCATAGACTAGGAGGAGGGACTGACAGTAGTAGGACAAGTGAGGGTACTGCATCTATCTGTTGGTGTGTTAAACTATCGGCAGATTTGAAAAACTGTCTGCGGCCCTGCAGCAAAGGAAACAGTGCGAAGTAAGAGTAACCCCCCCAAAAAAGATTTACATCATATGTAAAACTATAAATAATTTATTCCCCATACAAATATAAACTAGAAGGAAGCCCACAACACCTGACCCACCCCTCTCCCTAACCCCAACCAATGCCCATAAAGCAAGTCCCCAAAAATTGTCCTTAAAAGCAAATGTCTATAAAAAAATGACAGAACCCCAACTCTCACATTCCCACCCTCTCCCCAACAAGTCCCACCCACCAAAAAAAAGATTAAAAAAAGGGGCAAGGTTGAAGACTGAGGTCTAGCGGCGGGCTTGCCGGATCTTGCGCTCTAGGGTGTTGAAGCGCTCCTCCACACTGACCTTTTGGCACGCCATCCGGAGGAGCATGCGGCGCTGACATTTTTTGCATGAGCAACAGGGGTGGGCAGCAGTGTTTGAATTGCGGCGGGCAGCTGCCAGACCATAGCACCGTACCACCGGAGGCACTGGGGGACCTGGCTGGGGCCCGGGGCATTGGTGCCTGCAGCTCTTGCCTCCTCCGCCAGACCCACCAGCCGCCAATATTCATCCCTGATCGCCTCCAGCTTCCGTTGCCAGGTCCTGGCTGCTAACTCCTGCCTGTTGGGTTGGGAAGGAGTAGCTATATCAAGAAAGAAAAAATACAATTGTAACCAATACTCTTAGCAAAATCGTAACACAAAATTATACACATAACATTATAGTGGCACAGTAGCACTAGCAGTACATAACATTTGTGGTATCCTCTCTCCTTCGTCCCCTAAGATTTGGATGTGATTAGAGTTTCAGGCATTAGGCACTATGGAGTAGACAAGTATTCTTCTTCTTCTCTCACTTGTTTAGCTAAATTAAACTTGTAGGCATGCCAGGTCAGTCAGCTTGCGCCCTAGACAGACATACTTGTGTCGCAGACTCACGTCACGCTACTTTACTACTGTCTGCAGGTGAGGCAGCTGCACTACACAATTATCTATTTTTCTATTATGGGCATACTCTGTTAAATCAATAGCAAATGCTCAATTTCACTTTCACCCTGATTACTACAACAAGGCCGATGATGATATGATTACCAATATGAATGATGATATACGTCACAACGTCACGTGATGTCGTGAGGTACTACTACTATTGTTTGATTGTTGTAACCATGCAGCCGATAGGCCACCCATGGCTGACGTGGTCGAAATGAGATGGGTAGGGATCGGGAGTGGGCCTCGGAGTCGGAGAGAGGCGATTGATGATGGGTGGGTACCTACATACACACAAATATATATGTTGTGCTTGCAAACTACTGTGAGTCAAGGAGTATTCTGAAATACAACCTCCCTTTGAATAAAAAACCTTGAAAAAAACCAGTCCTTGTTTATTATTCTTCTTCCCAGGGATTTTTCCATTTAACATTGCATTGCTCTTCTAGCATTATTTTTATTCTTCACCCTTGGCTTTGCTACTCTGGCCCGGTTTAAGTTTCTTTTACATTCTCTTCATCCAGTCTCCACCTAGGATGATTGAATTGAATACCATCCAGGCATCCATCCATCCAAACATGGCGGTCATTATCAATCTCTCAACAAACCTTTCACCAACAACATACATTTCTCATTTAACCACCACCCATGCGTCCTTGCTTGCCTTTGAGTTTAACCCATCAAGCCCCCCAGAGGATTCCTTTCACCCATACAGTTTCACCCACCCAGGCAGGCATCCTTTCTTTCACCTTTCACCCATCCTTCAACCACCCATGCATCCTATCAGCCACCTATATGCATCCCGGGCCCCCTTCCTTCACCCACGCATCCTTCTCTGCCAGTCATATATTACATGTCACCCGTCCTTCCTCCTTCCATTCTTCTTTCCCTTTTCCATCAACCCATCAAGGTCGTCTGACTCTTAGTCTTCTTCATAAAAGAGGCCATTAGTAACTGTCTCCTGCTAATGCTAAGTAAAGGGTGTCTTCTTTAACTGGTCACAACAACTTAGTCTCAACAGTACAATGTACACCCTTGCAGTGAGTGTATTGTCAATAAGTAAGGAATATGACTTACCGCCGCCCGCCACTGCTGCTGGCACACCCCCTGCAGCTGCCGCATCAGCTCCCTCCTGACTGGCATCGCCTTCGTCGCTGGCCTCGGCACTGGTGGTCAGTACGCCTAGAAAAAACAGTTCACACTTTTTAGATGCCATATACGCCTCCCCCTTTTTATTTTTTTCACTAGCAAGATTGAAAATACAATACATACACCACACACATCACTACAATTCGGGTACTAGAGTAGAGTAGACAATATGTCCTATCAAAAATAATAAAATATCGGGTTGGGCATTTTGTTGGTGGCGATTTTTGAAAAGCCTCTCAAGAACAGGACAACCCAAAGGACTGGACTCAGTGGCTAGAGCTATTGGTGAATCTGAGTTTTTGAAAAGAAAAAGAGTGGCCAACTGGGCGGACAATCGACATGAGGTCTCTCTTGGTTGAAAAATATAATGGTGCCGTCCTCCTCTTCCTCCTCCTCATACTTCCTTCCAGCCATGGTGCACGGTAATCAGTTGTTCACCATCAACTGCTGCTAATAAAAATAGTACTAGGCCTAGAAAAAGTAAAATACACCACTTTGGGGTGTCCAACGTGACAATCATTTACTGATTGAGCATGAGAAAGTAAAAGAAAGCCTTCTTATCTCAACAAACATGCGTAGAATACCTTGCTTGGGCATGCAATCTGCACAGCAGAGTAGTAGTACTAGTAGTAGTAGGGACCAATGGGTTCTCTGAGTCTTACAGTACCACCGCTAGGCAGTCCACAAAATATATAAGGGGAGAGGGAAAGCTGACAGAAAAACCAGAAGAAAGCAAGCTACAGACAGACTAATACAGAGTCAGAGGCAGTTTGATTTGATGTAAAAAAAAAAAACAGACACTAGAAATATAAATAACTAAGTTGGTAGGTAATGCAGGGATAACAAGAATTTATAAACAGATAGATTGAAGAGGATATGGTAAAAAATAAAATTAGGAATCGGAAATAACATTTCTTAATAAAGTGCGGTAAACGTTAGGGAAATATATGTTATTGTTAACAACAGGAGGACTAACTGGGGCTAGCAGAGCCATCTGCAGAGGAGCGCTCCTGCTGGGAGGCACCTCCAGCTCCCACACCCGCCTCGGCAGACTCTGTCTTCTTTTTACCCCTGGATGCTGATCATGTAAGACATAATTAAAGAGAAAAAAATTGATTGTTGTTAAATAAATATTAAAAAATCGCTACAAAAGTTTTTTTGACAGGAAACGGCAATTGCAATAACATTGACCTATCCTAAATCAGATCGACTAGTGGCGCTGCACAAAAAAACCGAGTGCAGCCACCTCCACCTCAGAAAATAAGGCCCGGGCTGCACCCCTTTCCGGGCGACGCCTTCCGCAAGGAAGGCTGCTCCTCCGGGTCGCACTCTGCGGCATCTTAGTTATGGTTCTGGGGGGGGGGCGGGGGCGGAAAGGAAAATGTAGAAAATTAAGTCAGGAGAAGAAGGGAAGTAAAAATAAATAAAAAGCAAGTAATAGAAAAACAGTACAAAAACGCACTAAATACACACAAAAATATAAACAAAAAAAGCAAAATATACACTTAGGAAGAGAGAGGGATAGATAATAAATAAAAAAGATCAGAAAAAATGTTTTAGGAACAAAGGATTGAAAAGATATAGGGAGGATTCAAAAAACAGGCCCAGAACCATAACAGACAAAAAAAAAAACTGCGTGGTGAAGTTTGTGCGATATTTCCCTGGGAGCACGCAATCCGCATTCCCGAACGTCAGAAACGTCTTGCGAACGGGCAGAGCAAGCAACTCCACGTAGAGTTGCAGAGTTTTTTTACTGCTTTGCATAGTTCTGCGTAGCACGGCTATGCGAACTCTGCCCAGGCTTAATCAGGGGATACCTGGCGGGGATCACCATCCTCCCATTCCATTCCCTCCAATTGCTCCACCATCCCTCCCCATATCTCTAGGTCACGCTGCTCATTCTCGCCAGTCCTCACTCTTTTCAGTC
This sequence comes from Calotriton arnoldi, assembly GCA_963921515.1. Lineage (NCBI taxonomy): Eukaryota > Metazoa > Chordata > Amphibia > Caudata > Salamandridae > Calotriton > Calotriton arnoldi. The sequence continues at coordinate 720,385 of CAWUFW010007334.1, forward strand.
TACAGTCCTTGGCCACAGTCCACTCCTGTAGGTCGGTCAGCCATTTGTGCAGTGGGGGTGGGGAGGGTTCAGATCATATCTAGTGAATCGCAATTCACCACCTAGCTAAAACTAGCCCCAGCAAAGCAAATCTATGCATTATCTTCCTTCCTGTTTTGAGGATTTGGTGGAGGCCGAATAGGCAATGGCGAACTGTTAGTTCCAACCTTGCACCCGTGACCTACCGGAGCGTCTGTACCACCCCAGTCCAGTAGACCACCAGCCTGTGACACCCGCATGTCATGTTTAAACAAGCATTGGCAAAGTCAATAGGTCTCACCTATGCAAGAGCTATTGGCTTTGCCAATGTGTTTTAGCAATGTTGTAAACCAGCATGGCTACTGTTCAGCATGGCTAAAAAAAAATGTCGTAGAGGAGAGTGGCATGGAGTGTTGTAGAGTGGAATGGCGAAGAGTGTCATAGAGTGGAGTGGCATAGATTGGAGTCACGTAGAGTGGCGTACAATGGAGTGGTGTAGAGTAGAGTGGACTGGTGTAGAGCGCATTGGCTTAGAGTGTTGCGAGGAAAAGTGGTGTAGAGTGCAGAAGCGTATAGTGGAGCAGCACAGAATTCAGCGGTGTATAATGCAGGGTCGTCGAATGCAGTGGGGTAGATTACAGTGTTGCATGCCAGAGTGCTGTGGCGTAGAGTACAGTGGTGCAGAGAAGAGTACAGTGGCGCAGAGTGCAGTGGTGCAGAGTAGAGTGACATATAGTGCAGTGGCATAGAGTGGTGCAGAGTAGAGTGGTGCAGTGTAAAAAATGGTGCAGAGTAGAGTATAGTGCCGTAGAGTGCAGCGGCATACGCTGCAGTGGCGTAGAGTGGCGTCCTGCACAGTGAAGTAGCATAGCATAGAGTGGAGTAATGCAGAGTAGAGTGGCATTGTTATATGGCCATTAGGGTCATTGTCGATATTGCTAAGTTAGCATGAGCTCCGCTGCCATGATGCTGCTTTTGCGCACGTTACTACATGACTTTATTTTGCAAGACTCTGTTTGTGCCTTTCACATGAGAACTGTCTGCTTTCTGCGTTCTCTGCCTGTTCCTGAGGTTTAGTCTGAACACGATGTGCAAGGTCGATAAACAATGCCCCTTGTTATTCTGTTCTGGTCAGCCCCTAGCATCTAGACAAAACATGCTAACACAGCTGCGCTACAGGAAACTTGTGCTTTGATATTACGGGGATGCATGTTGTTCTGAGGCACACTTGGATAGGGTCCTTTCCATGGAGAAGAGCTATGCTGTTCCTATGATGTAAAGCTACCATCTAGGCACTAAGGTATGGGGTCTGCTGACAAAGCCCAGAGATCTTCCTTTATATAATAAACTTCACCTTACCAAGGGGAGGGTGGTTAGGCCTTATAGTCCTTTTTCCACTGTCTGTATATGATGACATCCCCCTTTATATTCTATGGAATTGTAACAATGCTAATTGTTCTAGGTTTATACATTTCGCTGCTGGTAGTGGCTCGTATACTGCATTATAGAGCACGTTAGTTAAAATAAACATTTTGAACTATAACAGTGACTCTGACCATTCTTATTGTGGACAAGTACGAGTGAGTGAGCGAAAGGGTATGTCTTGCTACTGCGATTCCTGAGAGAGTCAGGAGTGTTGTGTTCTGGGTTGTCTAATCATTTGTAGCTTCGTGATTATGTAGGAGAACGAATGAAACACTATAGCTAGTCGGTTTTAATATTTGGAGTACTAAGGTGGTAGGAAGGTACAACCCCTATACACTGTGGTCCTGTTTTCCTGCGCATAGTTCTGTGTAGGTGCAGAATCCCCGCAACAGCGTAGAGTGGATTGGCAAAGAATGCAGCAGTGCAGAGTAGAGTGGCGTAGAGTTCATTGATGTAGAGTGCAATGTTGCAGCGCAGAATGTCATACAGTGCAGCGGTGTAGAGTGGCGTAAAGTGCAGTGGTGTAGAGTTGAGTGGCATAGAGTAGAGTGGTGTAGATTAGAGTGCAGTGGCGCAGAGTGGCATAGGGTAGAGTGGCAGAGTAGAGTGGCGTTGAGTGGTGTATAGTGCAATGGCATACAGTGGGCTACAGTGGAGTGGGGTAGAGTAGAATGGACTGGAGTAGCGTGCATTGGCGTAGAGTGTTGGAGAGTATAGTAGCGCAGAATGCAGCAGCATAGAATTCTGAGGCGTACAATGCAGTGTTGTAGAATGCAGTGGCATACATTAGAGGGGTGTATAGTAGAGTGCAGTGGCATAGAGAGCAGTGGTGCAGAGTGCAGTGGTGCAGAGTGGAGTGGCATACAGTGCAGTGGCATGGAATACAGTGACATAGAATGCAGTGGGACAGAGTAGAGTGGCATAGAGTGCAGTGGTGTAGAGTGGTGCAGAGTAGAGTAGAGTGGCATAGAGTGCAGTGGAATTGAGTGGGGTGCTTCAGATTGCGGTGGTGGAGAGTGCAGTGTTGCAGAGTAGAGTGCTGTAGAAAAATGTATACGTAGAGTGCAGCGGCATAGAATTCAGTGGCGTACAGTGCAGCATCGTAGAATGCAGTGGCATAGATTAAAGTGTATATTAGAGTGCAGTAGTGCAGAGTAGAGTGGCGCAGAGTTCAGTGATGGAGAATACAGTGTTGCAGAATAGAGTGTTGTAGAAAAATGTAAAAAAGATGTTCCTCTAACAACTACATATTTATTCTGGTTGTTTTCTGCCCACCGAAAAACGAACATCATTCTAATGCCCTATATTTAAGAAAGAGGAGCAGTGAGATCTGGAATTCCTTAACTGGCGAGAACATGCCACCCATCCAAATCTAGTCTTAGTCTTGGACCTAATACAAGAGAAATCCAGTATACATAAACTCATAACAGGACATTTCAAGCATTGTATGTGAGGAGCCTAATATCATTTGAAAAGGGGTCTATAGAAGTATGTAGTGTATACATTTTACTTACATTAAGGTTTACTTTTTTGAAGAGCTTGCTTCTGCAGAAATACCCAGGCTATATTTTCCACGTAAGTTCTGCATATATATGAAACTCTCAGCTTGTGACGCTTGTATGCTATGTCTAGAACGCTGCTGCCACCTACTGGACACACTCCACCTGTATTTCCTTATTGCTCTGGAGCTGCTAGATTTATTTATTTTTTTGCAGATTTATATAGCGCGAACTCGACCGGAAGGTATTGGAGCGCTTTACATGACCACCAGTTACGTTACTCAAGGGCACATTCATTTTTAGGTCTCGCCTGAGCCAGCGCGCATGCGCTGCTCAGCGAGGCTTTAGTAAGGGCTTTAAACCAAGAATACATGCTCGTGCGTGTGCTTTTCTTTTTTATGTCCCGCTATTGGCCTTTGCATGCGTCTTTCTAAGAAAGACAGCACGCAATTGGTCCAAGGCGGGTGCATGTCCCGCCTTCTCTGTCCCCTGGCCTAGGGTGCTCGGGAGCGAGCAGCAGCGCCATCTGTTTCCAATTATCACGCCCGCGTCTCGCGGTCGCGTTAATTGGAAACAGATGGCGGTCAGTGCTGGTCGCGCTGGTTATCTTGTTTTTTTTGGTTGCTTGAAGGTATGGCAGGCATTCAACCTCTTCTCTGTGGTGCCGTCTGTTGCTGCGCACATTTTCTGCACAAATTGATTTATCACTTTCTTACTGCCAGAGCATTTCTTCTCGGTATGTGGCAGGAGGCCCCCCATTTGATCAGCAAACTGAGGAACTGCTTCAAGCGGGCCCAGTGCACTTCCTGGCCATATGTGAAGTATCAGATCACCGTTCTAACAAACAACAACAAAATCCCGGCATCTCCACCACAGCTAAAAATGCTGCGCACGCCCTGGGACAGTTGTCGTTCAATGTGCAGCTGCTCTATACTTGAGACAAGCCAAGCTGCACCTCTCACCCCGCATTCTTCCTTGCAACAAACACCACAAGGCGCAGGGCAAAGATGGGCTTTTCTGGTGCTGCTGGAAAACGAAAGGCAATGAAGTTAGCATTGCTGCCTTCGCTACATAATGTTCTGTGTCGTACATCTGTTGCAGGTTTCCTTGACGCCAGATATGAAACCAGAAATCATAGAAAGTAAAGTGAACAAGCATTGGCATTGCCAATAGGCTTGCCTTTTATAGGTGAAAGCAATCTTTGTTGTAATTGATGTATGTTTTGTGAAATTGGGAGTGCGGTTACAGATTGCCTCCAGGGCCTGCAGCAGGTGAACAAGGGAGGCGGCACCCAAAGTGGGTCAAGCAAGTAGCTACCACAGTTGTGGTCGTGCAGTTCAATCAGTAGCCCACAGAGGAGAGCTCTGCCCAATGGTCAGCCATTTTACTTACAGTACCAGGAAGGGAGAGAAGAAGCCTGAAGATTATCACCTTGCTGCAGCGTTTTATGGTGGGGCAGGTCATGCCATGGTGGGCTTGAAATCACTTGACTAAATGAGGGTGGCCAGCTCAATAAGTGAAATAAATAAAGGGTTACTATGCATGTTGCAAATTCACAATTTCATCATGCAGATAGACGATAAACTTGCAAGCTATATTAACTGCATATTTGTACTACTTTTACTAGCATTCAGTTCTTAAGCATTAAGAAAGCCCATTCTTCTATCAAGCCTGTTAGCGAAACATGTGACATTTGTAGATCACTGCATACATGAATTTAGCGTTTAGCTGTGCATCTTCACAAAAAAATGAATGCGGTGTTTCCTTCACAATATAAGAACTGAAAAGGAATAATAACACGAGGAGAAGTAAAAATCAACACGGTACACAAAACAAGAGGGCTCTGCATTTTTAAAACTAAATTCACTGCCTTCACCAATAGCTGCTCAACGACACCACATGACAGTGACTCGAAGGTCATCAGAGGAAGGGACGTGCAAGTGATCACATTTGTATAGCAACATAAATACACTTCACATAATACCACTCAGTACCACATAATTACACGTCACATAATTACACTCTATTCAATGCAACATAAATACACTCCACATAATAACACTGTGCCACATAATTACATGCCACATAATTACACTCTACTCAATGCAACATAAATACACTCCACATAATACCACTCAGTGTGACATAGTTACACGCCACATAATTACACTCTACTCAATGCAACATAAATACACTCCATATAATACCACTCAGTGCCACATAATTACATGCCACATATTTACACTCTACTCAATGCAACATAAATACACTCAACATAATACCACTCAGTACTACATAATTACACGTCACATAATTACACTCTATTTAATGCAACATAAATACACTCCACATAATACCACTGTGCCACATAATTACACGCCACATAATTACACTCTACTCAATGCAACATAAATACACCCCACATACCACTCAGTGCCACATAATTACATGCCACATAATTACACTCTACTCAATGCAACATAAATACACTCATATAATACCACTCAGTGCCACATAATTACATGCCACATATTTACACTCTACTCAATGCAACATAAATACACTCCACATATTACCACTGTGCCACATAATTACACTCTACTCAATGCAACATAAATATACTCCACAAAATACCACTCAGTGCGACATAGTTACACGCCACATCATTACACTCTACTCAATGCAACATAAATACACTGCACATACCACTCAGTACCACATAATTGCACACCACATAATTACACTCTACTCAATGCAACATAAATACACTCCACATAATACCACTCAGTGCCACATAATTACACGACACATAATTGCACTCTACTCAATGCAACATAAATACACTCCACATAAAGGCACTCTATGCCACATACCACCAATCAACATAAATGCACTCCACACCATGACACAATTTCACTAAGCATAATTTCACTCAACACCACAGTTCCAGGCCACACAATTCAACTCCACACATTTCCAATACACACCACATAATTAAACACCAAACAACATATTTCAACTCCACAACTCCACAATACACAACGTACCTCCAGTCCACACCATATAGTGGCACCACCTGAGCACCAAACATCACTCACCACCACCATTTTGCATCAGCGCACCACCTAAGCATCACCTAAGCATCACCTAAACTTCACCTAAGCATTACGTCAGTCTGCCCTCGGAATCTGGCATCTGTTGCTTCTCCCCTAGTGTCCGTCCTCTGCTCGTGTTCTAATTAAATTTCTGTTTTACAACCTCCACTCCCCCGTTATTTATATCCTGCACCCCCATAACAAAAAAATGTATAACAAACAAGCATGACAACAGGCAGGAAGAAGTTGCCAGCAGTACAAGTACAAAAAAACTAGAAGACATTTTTTATGTTCAAATTTTTTTTTAATCAGGTTGTTCAGTTGTATATAATGTCGTCTTGGTTTGTATAAAGGTAACAAAAATGCTTAACACTTTTTATTATAACTTTTCAACATGATGCACAGCAGCCACAATGCTCTACAACATAGCCAAAAGTTCTGGCTAAACACATAAGGTCCCAAAGGCGAGACCTATTGGCTATGCCAATGCTTGTTTTGGTAGGCACGGTGAGATTAAGTGATTTGCCCAGAATCACAGGATGTGGAGTGGACCCTGAGGCTCGAACCTTGATTTCCCAGCTCCAAAGTCGGCAGTCTAGCCGTGAGACCACATCCTCTTCCCCTGTACAGTATCGTGCTGAAACCAGTTTGACTCCGAAGATGATTTATAAAAGTTTATTTTTATTTACAAACTGCAGTAAAATGCATACATTTATTATTCCTCAATTGTTTGCATGGATTATTTTGTTATCTTTATTAGCCATGAAATGAAACACCATCATTCGTACTACGAATGAGGCTGTGACTAGGACGAGAAGGTAGCGCAGCATATAAAACAAGATAAAGAAGCACAAACAACATAGAGAAACACTAATAACTGAAAGAAACACGAATAACTGGCGAGTGAGGAGGGGGGTGGGGATAAAGAAAGACGAACTAACAGTACCTGAATCAGAATGGGATTAGCGGAGGGACACTAATTAAAATGAATAAATCTGTGGCTGGGCCATGTGCCCTAGATGGAACAGAAAGAGGTGCCAAGGCACCTACTGGACTAGTAGGAAACGGTAAAGGAGTGACAAAGGGCCAATGAAGGGTAATCAATGGGTGGGATGCAAGCCCCTTACTGAACACAACAGCTGCGTCTCGCACGCAAGAGCGCATGCTGCTCCTGCAGGCTCGACCATAAAAAGAGCTGGGGGGGTCACACTGCATCTGCCCTGTCCGGAAATATTCTGTGCAGTCACTGCGGTGTAAGATAAGCTCAGTGTAGGTAACAGAACTGCATGAGTTTAAAGCGTGCATTACTAGCATTGTCCTTCACTTGGGCATATGCTTGTTTCCACTCACCATTCGCGAGTTGCTCATCCAATCCGCAGTCCAGCTATTGCTGATAGTCACCGTTCCAATGCATCTGTCTCCTTTCAGTGCCACATACAGTCGTCATACAAGATCCTTGCTAGATCCTCGGTCCAGTATGATATTGAGAGTGTGGGACTCCTCCGGCTCTGCTGGAAAGGTTGACCAGTTCTCCTGGGCCATACGGGAGAGTTTGGCGTATTGCAGGAACTCTCCTGGATCCACCGGGAACAAAGGACCAGCTTCTTCCATAGTGACAAAGGAGCCATTCAGATACAGATCCTCTATTTTCTAGCAGGCACACTGCCAGTGGCTTCATCGCCAAGGCGAAGAGGAGTGGGGACTGGAGCAGCCCTGTTGCCGGCCCCTCCCTATTTGGAGAATCTCAGACACTACGTTCCCAGTCAGCACCCTCACGTGGGGCGTGGTGTACAGCAGTTGCACCCAGGACAAGAAACCTGGCCCCAAACCTATGCGCCCCAGCACCTCCCACAGATACTCCCAGCTCGGGGTGTCAAAGGCATTTTCAATATCCAGTGCAACTAGTGCAGCTTTTATGTCTGTCCCCTGAACTGAGTGCATCATGTGGGACAGGTGCAGGAGGTTCATGTGGGTACCCTGTCACAGCATGAACCCACATTGGTCGTCACCTACCAGGTATGTCCCGACTCGCCGCAATCTCGTCCTGAGCAGTTTCAAAAGTATTTTCGTATCAACATCCAGTATGGAGAGCGACCTATAGGACCTCGGTCTCTCGGGTCTTTGTCTGGCTTAGGACTCATGATAATGAGGGCCTTGCTCATAGGCCGAGGCACTGTACCTCAATGCTTGGCCTCCAAAAACATCTCCAGAAGCCGGGGGACCAGAAAATCGGAGTAAGACTGATAATACTCCACCGGGAGACCATCAGGACCCGGGCACTTACCACAGGCCATATCATGTATGGCTGTTAATATTTCATCCTCCCTTATCTCCCCCTCAATTCCCTCTTTCTGGGCCTCTGTTAGCCAGGGCACATCAACCCAATCCAGAAAGGCCAACATCCCATTCAGTGTGTCCTCAGCAGGTACCCCGTACACCCAAGCCAGGTGGTCTCTCAATAAAGCATTTTTCCTAAGGTGACCTGCTACGCCTGTTCTGTCAGGGTGGATCAAGAACAGAATCAGCAGGGGAGGTTTCTCTCGTTCAAGCAGCCATTCCAGTAGCCATCCTGTTCTAGTCTCTGTATATTCAGAGCAAGGAAATCCTTAAGTAAAGTTAGTCCTCTAGGCACTACCCTATCATCTCTAACCTATCTCAAAAGGAGCTCTTGTCATCTGTCCGTTACCCTAACTCTCTACCTGTCCTTTTGACTTTTGTCAATAATAAGCAAGTATAGACTTCTGTTGTGATGTATTCTCATTTCAGGGTGGCTCGTCAACGTCAGTCAGGCAGTCATCAGAGTCGAACTTGATTCTGGCAATGTATGTCCAGTCCGGACTTGAATACTTCCGATTGATCTTTCTTTCTCATCTGGGTCCCTTAGTATAAGTCAAATCCAGGCTTTCATCTACAATGTCAGTCTGATCACTCTGTTTTTGCTCATCTAATTCCCTGCTTCCCCTGATAGTCTCTGATCTTTGGTGTCAACAGTCTTGTTCGAGTACCTGCAGTTTGCAGCCAGCTGTCCTCAGCTAAGGCTCGGCCCGTTTATGTGCTCGAACTTTCTGACCCTAATGAAGCAGACTCACTCTCTGATGTTAAGCTTCCATGTTCTACATCAACCGCCACTCCTTGTGAAATTTGTTGCAGCAGATTAGTCTCAGCCTTCCATGTGTTTTGAATGCGTATTCTCAGTCCAGTGGTGGGTATCACAGAAGTTGCAGGGACAACAGCACTCAACAGTGATGCTCTTCTGGTGGAGACTGTGGAGCCTCAGCCTGGACTTCCTCTTCTTCTGATACCTTGGGCACATCACGCCTAGGACGACTTGAGGAATTAATGAATGTTGGCTCTACTTCTTCCTCCACATGCCTCGCCTGCTTGGTATGAGAGACATGAATCCAGTTTGGCAGACCAGCACACTTGACAGCAGTGTCGGTAACCAAGATCACATGGTAGGTCCTATCCAATGCTCCTCCGAACAGGACTTCTGGACATGCCTCATGACATAGATCCAATTGACAAGGTTCAGGTCATGCTCTGGAGACTTTCAAACGGCTGGAGTAGCAGCGTCAACCTGCTGAGAGATAGAACGCACCACATCAGACAATCCTTTGCAATACATGAGGGCCAGGTCATCTGTGATATTCCGAGCTGTGGCCAGGACAGAGGGTATTATCATGGCTCTCCCCATCAACACATTGTGCAGCAAAAGTCCAGTTCTTTTGCAAGGTATATTTTGGATGCTCATACGTACCTAGGGAAGAGCATCAAGCCATTTCAATGATGTAGAAGTACAAGCCTTGGCCAGTTTAGCTTTGATCCTCCCATTCACTCAATCGATAAAACTTGATGCTTTGGGTCTGTAACTACAGTGGAACCTCTGGAAAATCCCGAAAGCTTTACATATCAACTGCATAACCTCGCTCTTGAAGTGTGTTCCTTGATCCGATTCAAGATGAACTGGCAGCCCAAATCACGGTATCAACTCCTGCAACAGTAGCTTGGCACACATTAGGCGGTCACATTTCCTGGTGGGATATGCCTCAACCCACTGTGATAATAGACACACAATGACAAGGATTTATCTCAATTAGCTACATCGGGGCATCTCCACAAAACCGATCTGGAGACAATTGAAGTCACGGGAGGCATGGAGGAGGCAGTCCCTGTCACTGTAGTTTAGGATCTTGGCGATGAGCGCCCTCACATGGGGGACAACAGCATGGGGGGCACCAGGGCTCTGTGGGCCCACTCCACCACAAAGATGTCCGACAGTCCCTGTGGCTGGAGCTCCTTCCTCCCCCAGTTCTGGAGAACATTTTCCACCAAGGTCTCCTCCACCCTCTCCGAGAATCCCAGTACATGAATATAGCAGCTTCGGGAGTGACCCTCAGCTTTCTCAACTTGGTGTTTGAGCTCCCCAGAGACTGTGGACATCTGCACCATTTGACGTTTAAGAGCCTCAACCTCCCCCTGCAGTGCCTTTATATTACCATCTGCTGTTGTGACCTTATCCGCCGTTTTCCATAGATCAGCCTGAAGGAGACTGATGTCAATGGAGACAGTTTCTATTTTATTTTCCAGAACAGACTGAGATCCCTGTATGGCAGCCAGCAGTTCTGCCCTGATGGGCTCCTGTTCCCTCTTGGGAGAACCCTCCACATTTTCCGCCCCACTCTGACTCGTAAGTCTCTGGGGCTGCTGTCATGGGCTCTTGTAGTGCGTGATGGTATTGGCAGGGTGGGAGCGCGCCAGCCTGTCCTTGCCCATGTTCTTCACATGGGAGTGCACTCCCATCCCCACTAGCTCGGCAGCGCGGGGATAACCACCACCAGCGCTAACCACACTATGCAGTCACAGTCCTGAGACTCTGGTCCGTGAACGGGCTTGCTCCTACCACACAGGTCCAGCAACCACAGAGGAGCCCTTCAACTATTTCTCTCACGACAGAGAGTCCTGTAGGGTCAGTGCACCAGGCAGGCCGCAGTTGGCCCCCCACAACTCAAGACGTCGATCCAGAGTCCAGCAGAGTGGGGGGGCAGCACCCAGGCTAGTATCATGGAAAGGCTTCTCTCCCCACTCGTGCACCCCCCTGGCGTGAGGACAGGCATGAACCACTACTCACAGGCAGTGCCCCTAACGTGCTTCTCTCAAGTGGCCCGGCCCTAATCACTCCTTTTCTCCACCGCCTGCTGCAGCATGCGAGACAGAGTCAACAGATCATGGGGCCCAGGGATGCAGTGTCGCCAGCCTCTCACCAGCCCCAGGGCAGGCAGAGCAGCGCAGGTGTCTCGCAGGCCCTGCTCACCACACATAGGGCCCCGCGAGCAGCTCCCTAAGGGGATTTGCTGAGAATCCTAATGGCTTTGGGGCGCTCCAGTCAGAGCTGGCATCTCATGGGCCCCACTCTCCAGACACAGGGGTCCAGTGATCTGTGCCCCTGGAGAGGGGGGCAGAGGGCGTGGGCCAGCCACAGTCCAAAGGACCGTCCCCAGCCGCCTCTGTCATGTGCAGAGCGCTCAGGCCAGCGCTGATGTCTTGTAGGCCCCTCTAACCATGCGCATGAGCTCCTCAATCAGATGTCTGGGGGGAGATGCCAAGTGTCTATCTGGTCCCTAGGCATGCTGGGCAGCGCAAGAGACTCACTGACCCCTCTGTCTCCGCAAAGTCTCCCAAGGAGGGCCGAGTGTCATGGGCCAGCCACAGCTCAGTCAGCAGGCCACTGCCCAACTGCCTCCTGATCGTGCATGAAAGCCCGCCGGGGCCGCCAGCTCCAGAGCCACAGTTCAGCACAGCAGCGGGTGCTCACCCAATCAGTAGTGCCGCAGGCCATCCTCTGCCCTCAGAGGCGGTCCAGCTCCACAGTCCAACAAACCAGGAGGACCCTCTCAGCCCCGGCAAGGCCCACCCTTGACCAGCCCCGGGCAGCCGCCTGGAGCCACAGGCTCCCGAAACCATCTCCTCCTGTTCGTGGACATCTTCGCTGGAAGAGCCGGCATGACAAAGAGTTCTTCCAGTGCAGTGGTGGACCAGGCAGCACCCCATGGCCAAGTGGGAATGGCATGCTCTGAGTCATGCCGAGCCAGGCCCGTCTCCTTGAGTTTTCAAGGAGACGGGCCTGCGGGTCAGTCGGCCTCCGGCTGCAGCGGAGGCCAAACATCAACGTCGTTCTCACCCCCAGTCACAGCTGTCGCGTCTATGGTATGTTTGGGCGTCAGTTAAGTCCGCTAACGGAGCCTCCTGTTGCCGTGAGGGAAACGGCCTTCGTCTGTGCCACTACTTGCCGTGAGGGGAACGGCCGGGGGGACTACACCTCCCAGAAGCCCTGCAGCGGCGCTTGCCACGACGCTGCTTTTCGCGCCCAGAGGCGCGCTACTTATCCCCGGCGGACTCCCGCAGCGCGGGACGCAGCTAACGGAGCCTCCTGTTGCCGTGAGGGAAACGGCCTTCGTCTGTGCCACTGCTTGCCGTGAGGGGAACGGCCGGGGGGACTACACCTCCCAGAAGCCCTGCAGCCGCGCTTGTCATGACGTTGCTTTTCGCGCCCGGAGGCGCGCTACTTATCCCCGCCGGACTCCCGCAGCGCGGGACGCCACTAACGGAGCCTCCTGTTGCCATGAGGGAAACAGCCTTCTTCTGTGCCACTGCTTGCCGTGAGGGGAACGGCTGGGGGGACTACACCTCCCAGAAGCCCTGCAGCGGCGCTTGCCATGACGCTGCTTTTCGCGCCCGGAGGCGCGCTACTTATCCCCGCCGGACTCCCGCAGCGCGGGCGAAGCCCGGGCCAAGGGCGGGCCTGTCTGCGCCCGTCTGCGGCCGTAGGAGGCTGGGCTGGGCCACCCCTCTAAGTTCTTGGATTTGAGGTCTGTGCTAGTTAACTTGTGATTTGTCTGGGTGCCCTGGTTTCAGACTTATTCCTGTGAAGAAATCGGACAACTATGAGCAAGCGAAAAGCAAACAATGGCCAGGGGGCCGTAGGCACTTTGGACGCTTTCCTACAGAGGGCAGAATCAGTGCTTATAAATGAAATTAAACTCACGGAGCGGAGGTTGTTACTAGAGTCGATTCCCCCTCCCAGTAGACTTTCTATGACGCCCGTGCTCACCGAACCTTGTGTGCTGACTAACCCTGATGTTCTTCTTTCCCTGTCTGGTTCTATTCAACACGCTACAGAAGATTTCCAGTAGATATTGTGCCCTTGCCATCTTCTGAGTCAGAATTTAGCCCCGTTAGGCCCACAGTTACTACCAGAGGGCAAAATATTAAGCCTAGGATAGCCCCCACTACAATGCCCCCGCCCAAAAAAAGGAAGACTAGGAACACCCGGAAGCAGAGTAAACCTGGGCCGAGTCTAAATGGAAAGGCTGTAGAAATTCCAGACAGCCCTAGAGTGCGTAACGAGGGCCAAACGATTGTCATTAACTCTAATGAGCTAAATAACCCTCCTGACAGTTTGCAAGTCGGGAATTTTTGGGGCAGACTTGAAACTATGATGACAACTCTTTTGGAACCCATTCAGCTAAAAATTTCTGCCATTGAAGCTAGGTTAGCTAAGGTGGAGGAACACATTAGTCATATACATTTACCCGCATTATCACATAGCCCCAAACTAAGTTCCTCCGATCTAAATAATAGAGAGGCTGTCATAGCGGCTGGTCATTCCAGCAGTATTATAAATGAGCAGCCAATGGGCAGGAACATTACTAAGTGTAAAGAATCATGTGTAGCCAATATTTTAGCTCGCACTAGGCAGCCCCTCCCTCAAAAAGAAACTCCTGCGGAACAGCTCAGTAATCTTTCTGATGGAGTGAGTGGAGCACCGTCTCCTAGGTCGTCTGGTCCGCTCAAAGATAGTGATAGTGGTACTGCCCTTAGGGACCACTTTGAGTCTCCCAACTACCCTCCATCGACCCTACATTTGCCTCCAGCTGTTACCCCCTATACAGTGGGTTTGGCAAATGTCCCTCCCTTATCCCACAATACTTCTGAACATTGGGCAGCGTTAAAGAACAAGTCACTCCATTATTTGGGTCTAGGAACCGGTCTAGGCAATTCTCTCTTCACTGAATTTAAAATGGCTCGAAGAAAAGGGGATTGCGTCGTGTTAACCTTCAGCTCCTCCTCTCCTGGTGCGCACAATCCTGGAAAGGAGTAATTACGGGCCCATCAATCCTAGTGACATATACATTTTACCATTAGGTTATTTTTTATAAACCTCCGAATCCCTTTGAACCCCGAGGTACCACTTCTTTGGGAGGCCATTCGAGGAGTTTCAGGGAGCCTAGATTCCCAATCCCAGTGTCTAATCGCTTTGATGCTTTGCACTCACTGGAGGATATAGATTGACTGTATTCGAGAATTCGAGTACCTGTAAATTCTGTTGTGGAAGGACTCAGTGTGGGGCGATCTCTTAGCCCTCCCAGTGAGGATTTAGCTGGCCTGTCTCCCAGTCGCCCCAAGCTTTGTGTTAGTCCAGAGGCTCAAAAAAAGCCAGAGGGGAGAATTATACCATCCAATGATCCCCAGGATCCCCCAAATACTTCTTTACCCCCTAATAATATATCAGAGGTTGCAACCAGGACAGATATAGCTACATACCCTGTGAGTAGTAAAACTGATCTTTGCAATGTTCTTTCTTGGAACATCGCTGGTATATCCTCTAAGTTAAATAATCCTCTATGGGGAGAACTGATTAGCCAGTTTGAGATCCTGTGCTTTCAGGAGACCTGGACTAAGGAGGCGATTCATCTGAACAGCTATAGGGCTTATCATACGCCAGCAGTCAGCAGTTTGAGTGGTAGGGCTAAGGGCGGCCTTTGTATATTCATATCGAGCATTATAAATTCTAAAAAGATAACACTGTATGCACATGATAAGTACTATCAACTAGTTAAACTGGATTTAGATTCTACGCCACGGGTACTCATAGTACGGCCCGCGGGCCGCCAGCGGCACGGCAAGCCTTCTTGGCGGCCCGCGGACCTTGCAGACATTGTGCCTGTGGTTTTTTTTTTTTACAGTGTCAGAAAACACCGCCGGTTGCAGCAGCGCGGACTCCGAGAGACTCTGCTCTATGGGGGCCGGGCGATTCTTTAAAAGATCATTCACTTGTTAATGAGGCTTTGTTGTATTTCACCTCTTCTTAGCGCCCCTGCATCTCCACTCTGACTGAGTGGAGATGCAGGGGCGCTAAGAAGAGGTGAAATACAACAAAGCCTCATTAACAAGTGAATGGTCTTTTAAAGACCTGTGAAGTACTCGGGTGCGGCTGTGTGTGTTCCCGGGAAGCTGTCTCAGCCCGGGCTGGCACACACGCGGGGTGAGGTGACAGAGGGTGACAGAGGACAGCAGGGTGTGAGAGCAGCGGGTGAGGTGACGGAGGGCAGCAGGGAGTGAGAGCAGCGGGTGAGGTGACGGAGGGCAGCAGGGAGTGAGAGCCGGGTGCGGTGACGGAGGGCAGCAGGGAGCGAGAGCCGGGTGAGGTGACGGAGGGCAGCAGGGAGTGAGAGCAGCGGGTGAGGTGACAGAGGGTAGCAGGGAGTGAGAGCCGGGTGAGGTGACGGAGGGCAGCAGGGAGTGAGAGCCGGGTGAGGTGACGGAGGGCAGCAGGGAGTGAGAGCCGGGTGAGGTGACAGAGGGCAGCAGGGAGTGAGAGCAGCGGGTGAGGTGACAGAGGGTAGCAGGGAGTGAGAGCCCGATGAGGTGACGGAGGGCAGCAGGGAGTGAGAGCAGCGGGTGAGGTGACAGAGGGTAGCAGGGAGGTAGAGACAGACAGAGACAGACAGCAATAGAGACAGCGATAGAGACAGAGAGAGAGACAGAGAGAGAGACAGAGAGAGAGGCAGGGACAGATAGAGGCAGGGACAGATAGAGGCAGGGACAGATAGAGGCAGAGACAGATAGAGGCAGAGACAGATAGAGGCAGAGACAGATAGAGGCAGAGACAGACAGAGGCAGAGACAGACAGAGATAGAGACAGAGACAGACAGAGATAGAGACAGACAGAGACAGGGACAGACAGAGACAGAGAGATGGAGAGGGAGAGGGAGACGGAGGGAGAGGGAGGGAGAAGGAGGGTGGGAGACAGGGAGGGAGACAGAGGGAGGGAGACAGAGAGAGGGAGACAGACAGAGGGAGATAGAGGGAGGGAGGCAGAGGGAGGGAGACAGAGGGAGGGAGACAGAGAGAGAGGGAGGGAGACAGGGGGAGACAGAGAGAGGGAGACAGACAGAGGAAGACAGAGGGAGGGAGACAGAGAGGGAGACAGAGGGAGCCAGAGAGAGAGGGAGGTAGACAGAGGGAGACAGAGAGAGGGAGACAGACAGAGGGCGACAGAGGGAGGGAGACAGAGGGAGGGAGACAGTGGGAGAGAGAGGGGGAGACAGAGAGAGGGAGACAGAGAGAGAGAGAGAGGGAGACAGAGAGAGAGAGGGAGGGAGACAGAGCGAGAGAGAGGGAGACAGACAGACGGAGACAGAGAGAGGAAGGAGGGCGACAGACAGAGGGCAACAGACAGAGGGAGGGAGACAGATAGATGGAGACAGAGGGAGGGAGACAGACAGAGGGAGACAGACAAAGACAGACAGAGACAGACAGAGGGAGACAGAGGGAGGGCAACAGAGGGAGGGAGACAGAAAGAGAGAGGGAGGGAGACAGAGAGAGAGAGAGAGAGAGAGAGAGAGAGGGACAAACAGAGTGAGTGAGACAGAGAGGGAGAGAGAGAGAGATAGAGAGGGAGGGAGACGGAGCGAGAGAGGGAGTGAGAGATAGAGAGAGGGAGGGAGAGATAGAGAGAGGGAGGGAGATAGAGCGAGAGAGAGAGATAGATAGAGAAAGAGAGAGATGTGTGTATGCCGGGTCTGGTGGCTCAGTGGACGAAGGCGTCCGCTGCAGGGGCCTGTGTTCAACCTCATGGGCATAGTTTTATTTTGCTCTAGCCCCGCCCCCTCCCCCACTGACCCCGCCCCCACCGGTGCGGCCCTCGGCCACAAACCACACTGTAAATTTGGCCCCCGAGAGAAAGTTTGTGAGTACCCATGTTCTACGCATTCGATCGTAGTTATTAATTTATACAATAACATTTCCTCTGATAATGTGAGAGTTGTGATTCATAACATGTTAAAATCGCTAAAAAATGTAGACAGAAGTAAAGATTTAATGCTAATTTTGGCCGGAGATTTTAATTGTACCTTATGTGCGAATGCTGGGAATAAATTATGTGAAGCGTTAAATGATGAAGGGGCATGCGTATCCCATTTTCGACATTCTGTTTTGGGTGAACAATTCAATGAGCTTATCTTCACCCTTGATCTGGGATTTGCTAATGAAATTTGCCCAACCCCTGCTCCCATGCCTTGCACATTCAATGGTAGGGGCCTCTGCTCTACTATTGATTATGTTCTAGTCTCCAACAGCCACGCACACACTCTCCATTCTTTTTATGTGTCTGAAAATTCCCTTAGTGATCATTTCCCTCTGTGTCTAGTGTTCTCACTTCCGCCCAACATAATCTCAAGATCGAAAAAGAACAATCCCTTGCCAGGTAACCTTGCCATAAAGAGCACCAACGGGTATTCCTTGCGTTGGTCTATGGTGGATCAAGATGCGCAGGTCAAATCAATAGTGGGTAAAACTAAACCAGCGATAGAGATATGCCTGAGTGATATAGCCACCTCAGAAATTATATTAGCTTCATTTCAGGCTATCTCGAATGCCGTTAGAGAGTCTTTAACCATACGCAGAAATACCAAGGGCCCTAATAAAGGATGGTTTGATTCTAGGTGCACACAAGGCTATTCCAATTGAAAAAAGGTTTTACATAGAACCCCAAGAAACAACATTGCGGTAAAGGCGGCTAGAGATGTATACAAACTAGCAATTAGGGATAGGAAAGTCACTATTAAGAAGGAGTTGTGGGATGCATTACTTACTGCATCAGTGCTTAATGATAGCGCAGCTTTTTGGAAAGCTGTTAGGTCCCCTTTCTTGTCTAGATAGCACAATCCATCACTTGAAATAGCAATAACTGAGGAGCAATGGATTAAACACTTCACTCAGGTATATCAGGGTACGGGAAACCTTGTTTTAATGGACTGTTCCGCCCAGGATGTTTGCAATCAGAACCTCCTCTCCCAAGCTAATGCACTAATGTTTACTCTGGATGAAGTAGTGCGGGCCCTGTCTGTCAGCAAGGGCGGCAAGGCACCGAGTCCCGATGGGGTACCAATAGACTTATTTAAATCTGACACTGCTTTGTGGGGACCTCTCGACACAAGTTCTAAATGCTAGCTGCGAAGCCGACTTTCCACCCACTTGGGTAGAATCAACTATTGTCCCCATTTTTAAAAAGAGGGATAGACAGGATCCGTCATGCTATAGGCCTATCTCGCTACTCGATGCTATAACAAAAGTAGCAGGCAGAATAATTCTGGAACGCCTCCAGGCATGGGCGGAAGAGAACTCTGTTCTGTCGGACCTGCATTATGGCTTTCGAGCCGGTGTAGGAACCGTTGAGCAGGGTTTGAACCTGTCTCTTTTAGCTGGTAAATACACTAGGGCTAAGGTGGGGAATTTATTTTTAGCTTTTGTTGACCTCACAGCCGCTTTTGATTGCGTGATCCACAACAAACTTTGGTCAACTTTAAAAGTGATGGGGGTTGATCCACAGGTTATTTATTTTCTTAAACGTTTTTATAGTGATGCCAACGCACGTGTGTGTTTCGGCCTGCTGGGTGAACGTTCGGCTCCCTTTCCAATCAAAAGCGGAGTCAGGCAAGGCTGCGTCCTTGCTCCATTTCTTTTTAACCTGTATATAAATGGTCTGGGAGAGGCCCTTTTAAATGATAATCACGATTTCCTCCAAGTGGCGGGACGACCTATCCCAGCCCTCCTTTATGCAGATGATGCGGTACTGATGTCCCAATCCAATATAGGACTGCAGAGGGTATTGGATAGCTTTTCCAGGTTTATGAATGAGCTAGGCTTAAGAATTAATTCCTCTAAGACTTTTATTATGCGCTGCGGTTCTGGCATTAAAAAACCTAAAGATATATTTGTGTCAGGACAAAAGATTGGGGTCACTAAGAAATTTTCATACTTGGGCATTCTTTTTGCCCACAATGACTCCTGGTCACAGGCGGTGTCGGCAAAAAAATTGGCATTATTGCATACTACATCTGCCCTTAGAGCCTTTGCCATCAAACTTGGTAAAAGACCACCTGAGGCGCTTATCAAAATCTATAAAGCTAAATGCGTCTCAGCGGCAATTTACGGGACTGGGGTCTGGGGACCAGTTGATTTGCTTCCCATTCAAAGAATAGAAAATTATTTCTTAAAATATATGTTATCTGTCCCGAACGGCACTTCCGCAAACATTTGTCACGCGGAGCTGGGCCTCTCCTTTGTTTCAGACCTAATAAAACTTGAGCCTGTGCTGTTATGGCACAGATGCAAAAACAACAATTGATGGACAGAATGCAGAACAATGTCATACATTCACCCCAGTACAGAGATCTGGGCCTAAATCCATCGTTTTTTTGCTCACCATGCCATTCCAGTTTGAACCCAGCCATATGCAAATCAGTCTTGACCCTGTGCCCCATGGGAACAGTCCAGCCCGAACTGCCAGGCCAGGTCCTCCTGGACTGGAAACAAGCATCCTAGGACCGGTTTCGGGGTTTCACCCCTCTTCAGCCAGGATAGCTTGATTCCAGTGGCATGGAGAGCACGGGACCCACGTCTGGGCATACCCGTCCCACTCGGGGTGACAAATGCAAAAACAACAATTGATGGACAGAATGCAGAACAATGTCATACATTCACCCCAGTACAGAGATCTGGGCCTAAATCCATTGTTTTTTTGCTCACCATGCCATTCCAGTTTGAACCCAGCCATACGCAAATCAGTCTTGACCCTGTGCCCCATGGGAACAGTCCAGCCCGAACTGCCAGGCCAGGTCCTCCCTGGACTGGAAACAAGCATCCTAGGACCGGTTTCGGGGTTTCACCCCTCCTCAGCCAGGATAGCTTGATTCCAGTGGCATGGAGAGCACGGGACCCACGTCTGGGCATACCCGTCCCACTCGGGGTGACAAATGCAAAAACAACAATTGATGGACAGAATGCAGAACAATGTCATACATGCACCCCAGTACAGAGATCGGGGCCTAAATCCATCGTTTTTTTGCTCACCATGCCATTCCAGTATGGCACAGACTCTGGACAAAGGAAGAGACAAAATTAAACAGAGATATCGTTCTGGACGTTTTGAAACTGGATGGGGCCCTGAAGAACCCATGGATAAACTATGTTCGAAGGTTTTTTCAAGATCTTGACTACCCACAGTACTTTACTAATCCCAGTATCATCAGGGAAATAACTAGGAAGGAATTAAAAGCAAAGGGTTTGTCCCTACTAGACACCGCCAGACTATCAACTGAAATCGTAAAACCTACAATTCTTCATAACCAGTTGATTTTAATTACTTTTAATATCCAACCCTACCTCACCTTAGACCTGAGTGATTTTGACAGGTTCCTTTTAACTCGCTTCCGCGTGGGAATTTTTTATAGATTAGTTACTCTGCCCAAAGCGAATGACTGGTCCCAAACCCTACAGCTGTGCCCTTGCGATAAAACCTCTAAGCAGACCTTGATTCATGTTATTCTTTTTTGTTAATTCTATTCTAATGCCAGGAGAATGTGCATAGTCCCCGTGCTAAAATGGCTCGGGCTTCGCCAATGCCGACCGGCCCTTCTGGCATTACAACAACTAGACAATGTACATATTGTTTTTAGGATGGCAACTTTTTTGAAAAATGTTTTGTGTCTAAGGAAACAATTGCCTCTTTTTTTAAACGCTGCTAACTTAAATCTCAGGAAAGTCTGTGAAGTGTAACAATGTTTTATTTTTTACAATGTATTTTAATCAATATGTTTAAATGAATTTTATATGAATTTTAACATTTATGAAATGCTGCTACTGTGCTTTTATGATTGTTTGCTCACAATCGAATAAAGCTTTCTTGAATTGACTTGACTGTAAAATGGATGATGCAGGATTTCGGCGCAGGCCGGCCGGAAGCTCGGAGGCTTACGTCCTGTCGGCCATGTTACTTGGCCACACCCTGTGTATGAAGATCATTGACTGAATTGGATGAATATCAGCACAAAGGAACAGGAATGAGGAGATAAACAGAACTTCCCCCAAGCAGTAGCTTCACTCCATAGTCACGGCCCATCTAACAACTAGCAATGTGAGATTTAAAAAAAATAATCAGTGTGTCCTATAATATTAGTATGTTTGCATACAAGTAACTTCTCCTAATTAGTTTGCTAATTACCCGAATGACCAGACTTTCAACTGGCTTCAAGAGACCTGGATTCTTGACCATATTTTCATTTAGAGGCAGTAAAATATTATACGTTCTGCAGTATGTGGCCTAAGCAGATTCACAAATGGTGGATTAGTAATGGCTATAGCTAAAATGTTGGTATAAGGCTCATTAAATGCCATACAGATTATACCTAGTACGATTGTAATCATACTGAACTACGGAAGGCACATATGGAAGGTATGTTAGTAATGATACTTATTAATTGTTACTTTCCCTAAGAAAGAGGTGTTATCTTATGTTGACACAATTGTCAAGGTAAGAAGCACATCTAAAAACTCTAAGGCATTGGGCTGTGATGGCTTGTGCTCTTTTCTTTTTAAAACCTATCTGTGTTTCTATGCCTCTTAGATCAAGATACTGTTTGATGGAATGGCAATGAATTTTCAAATTTCCAGAACATTGGCTATGCGAGGAGACGTGGGCGTATGGCTAGAGCTGCCAACCTTGGAACCGAAGAACCATATTTGAATCCTGGCCTTGGCTCAACACCCTGGGATACTTGGCAAATCTTGTAAGCTCTCCGTGCCGGAAAATAAATATATGTGAAACATATTCTGATGCTCATGGAAAAACTCTAACACCCTTCGGGCTGTGTTTGCCCTATATAAATCCGCAACAAAATACCTAAAATAGTCTCATGCCTGAGTCCAGTGCCGAACAAGGGTGATTGATAGTGCAATACCCCCCCCCCCCCCGATCCTGCTTCATGAATGATGGAAATTGAAATATTGAGTGGTGAACTCTCGAAGTGCGCTGAATCCTCTGCACTTATCCTGCTAATCCAGAGTTGATGCAGGAAAAGTGCGTCCATGATGGACAGTACTGCTGTGGGCCAACCTAGCCCATCCATGTTCATTCCTGGGCTTTATAAACTCTTTTGACAAATTATACTGGAACTTTATTTGAGGAAGCTATAGACCCGTGTTGCACCATCCAAACTGCTAATGTTTAATAATCAATTTTATAAAGGATCAAGGATTGCTGTAAATAAATGGCCATAGTCAGGGCCGGACTGGCTACCGGGCGTTTTGTTGTGCTGCCGAGCTGGGGGCTGATTTCACTGTGGTGGGGGCTGATTTCGTTGATGGGGGACCTGCGTGAGCTTCGAAATAAACAAAGCAAAACGAATGTTTTGAAGCTCACGCAGGTCCCCATCAACGAAATCAGCCCCCACCACAGTGAAATCAGCCCCCAGCTCGGCAGCACAACAAAACGCCCGGTAGCCAGTCCGGCCCTGGCCATAGTCTAGAATGAAGTACAGTGTGGGGGGGGTGGGGGGGGTCGTGGTGCTTGCCCCTCTCCTGTTCAATCTGCATGTGTGGCCTTGACTCAGAATTTGAGGGGGGCATTTTTCCATTAAAATTGGAGTTAAAAGTATATTATTTATCAGATGATATTCTTATCGCCAAGTAACTGCCTATCCTTTCTACTTTTGTGCCCAATGACAATCTAAAAATGAATCCACGGTAGACCCAGGTAAAGTCTTTTGGCAGTTCATGATACAGCGTTAATTGTTTTATCAATGGCAGAAAACTGGCGTGTACTATATGATAGCAAAATGGTGTAGGAAGGGGAAAGAAGAGCCAAGGTGAAGGCTTATTTAATAGTGTGCAGTCCTTTATTAATTTTCTGTAGATCCTAAGGAGCTCATTAAGTTGTGCCTTTACAAATCTCTTTAAAAGTAAGATGGTTGCTTGATATGCTGGACAAAATAATAAAAGCTCTGGCGGTACAGATATCAACTCAAGACAAAATTGTAGTCTTTGTGAGAGCATGGTATTTTGCACTGTCACGATGCAAACTTTCTAATTTCCAGACATTAGTTGCAAAAATTGATGAACAATCCTGTAGAGATGAAATTGAATAGGACATTTTTTTGTATATCGTGAATGGAAATTTGGAATCAGAATCTTATTCTATCACTGCCAACATTCTGATGCATTATCTTAAAGCTAAATTAATGATTGCCTTAGCAGAGTATTTACAAATTTCAGAACATTACTTCTTGAGTTTAAAAACCTCATGTACACAGTATTTCATTGCCTATCTCTGGTACGATCAAACATATTATATCAATTTGATTGAAGACCATGAGATCAGTTTTCACCTGGTATAGATCTGGACAGGTTACAAACTTGGTCTGATGCACTAGACATAATGGGCACTTTAATGAAAATGTGATTACATTTTTAAATGTATTTGAATGTGAATGTGCAAAATGTAATAATTTGTTTATTAATTGTGTTCTAACGATCCAAGCAAGCTTGTGAAAAGTATAAATAATATCCTTTTATAAGTGCTAAGTAGGAAAATGAAGTAATTAAGCTGACCGGTAAACATAACTTGTAAATAAAATTATCCGTGGTAGATGATTATATGATTAAACACTTGTCACATTATTGAAGTGCTCATGGCTAGCAGCTCTGTCCCATGCATTAGGCCTTGCAGTAGACATTGTATGACATCTTTTCTCCTAGTTTTGTTCCTGCTAGACATTCTTCAAACTTTGCATCCATTTCTTGGCTTTGCGCTTCAGAGAAATGGTTCTTCCAGTCCCCAATATCTCCTTTGAAGACAAAGAACATAAACATATATATGCAGTTGGCAATGACATGAGCTCAGGTTTTACATAGTAATAACACACTGACTTATGGCAACTTCATGGCTCATATGAAGGAACAACAATTAAAAGATAGGATTTTGGGCAGATCAGCAGCGATATTTGCCTTTAGAGTTGCAGACAAGCAGGTACATTCATTCACACTCTGGGATTGCACAGTAATAGAGAACTACTGAATACAAGTCATAAGAAAATTGAAAACATACTGGGAATGTCACTCTGACCTGATGCACCCACCATACTGCTGTGAATAAGGAGGGGGCAAGGGGTACCCAGATCTAAAAACGTGTTTATCCATCTATTCCTCCTAGTGGCCAAAAGGGACATAGATCACAAATAGTAAAGTCCAATACTGCCAATGTTTGAGGACAGGTGCGATAGCATGGATTGATGCATGGCTGCAGAAAAAGTGGTTTATGCTAGTAGGGGGAGTCCCAAGAAGTTTAGATAAATCTGGGGGCCCTGGATAACACACCGCGGGTATATCTAAAATTACTGGACTCAAAGAGATATCAAATAGTTCATTTTATCATTTATACTGCTCCTGAATGCACACTTCCAAGTTGATCTGCTGCCCTCTCTTTCTTATGTATCATTTGTAACTAAATATGGTTATTGTGAATGTCCAACACTGTCGCACAATGGAGATCAGTCTATGTTAAATTTTTTAAAATTGAAAAAAATTAAATATGGTTCTAAAAAAATTTAAATGTAGGAAGCAGCAAAAGTTCTTTTAAATAATGGCACAATCTGGGGGTAAATATGATTGCAGTTTCTGAACAAGTGGAGAAACCTTTCAGATATCTGAGTAGCCAAAACACATCTGTGAAACACCCTTACTCGTTCTCTTTTTTTGCCAGCGACACTTCTTAATCCAAAGTTTATTTGTTCACCGTGGATTCCCGGGTATTTGCGGAGGCAAAACAGTTTTCTCAATTTAAAACTAGTACTTTTTGTTTCTATTCTGATGATGAGGGTGCATACATCTTTTCAGAAGTGACTGGGAATAAGCAGATGGTACCAAAAGCCATCTCTAAATGCTGGTCATGCACACTGAAGCAACACTGGCTACTCAGAAGAAAAAAAGTTTGAGAACTGCTTGTGGAAAGACGAAAGAGGGTGGTGTTCCAGTAATTGAAAGGGAGGCATAGTCTAAACACAGGGTTATAATAAAAAACTGAATTTGCCTTTGGTGACCAACCAATAATGTATATATTTTTGTATCTGTTTCTGAAGCTTTTAAGCTTTGATCCTATCTCACTTTAAAGCACCTATTCCTGGCTTGCACCACTGCCACTTTGGGATGCTCATGGGTGGACTCTTGCTGCAGGGTTATTTGTAGGGTCATATCTCTATAAATGGTGTGGGCGTTCTTGCTAAGAACCAGACTATAGACCTGTAAGAGTACTTGCTTTATAAACATTAAAACGTTATATTCACCTTTTATTGTCCCTTAAATCATTTGTCATATTTAATGATGGTCATGTCCTTCTTTTCTCAGTCCACCATAATCTATCATTGCTCCTTTGTGTTTACGTCTCACATTCTAGAATTGACCATTTATGTCTTCTTGCATTTGCCTTTCGACTGTCTCTCTTAATATGTCTGATGTGCATTCTCCGAGTACAGTTGAGGCCGATTTCCAGTTACCGCCTGCTTGACCAGAGTACATCTAAACAGTATACTTGGGTAGCTGACACTTTTTACACTTGAAGAAATCTATTAGTTCTGCACAGCCATTCATCTTACAATACCTCAGCCAGGGATCCCTTCAACAAAACTGCTTCTACTCTTATCCTCAAAGATCCAACTACTATAAAACTAACCTGACCTATCGGATGCATCACAATTGTGTTTGACCTAAGGCAAATTGTGCATGTACTGTGCGGGAGGTGGTTTCAGACTCATCCTAGCAGGGTGATCCCTCCTGTCTATTCAGGGGCAGGTCAGAGCTACCACTTGAAAGGATAACTGCCACATCACTGAGATATCTATTTATTTATCTATCTATCTATCTATATTGAATGTAAAAAAACAACGGTCAATGGTAAGTTTTAGTTAGGAAAACTTTCTTAATTTTGTGTACACAAAACCAACTTAAACTACACAAACCTTAGAAACTCTAAAGTTATAATTATAACTAAGTTATAATTTGCGCCCCACCCAAAGCTTAATATAACTCGCGCACCTCCGTACACAGTGTTGGCAACTCGCTAGCCATACTACGTAGAAAGGAGTGGAGTGATGTGTCGTAGCGTGTCAAATAGTGTAGTAGAATGCCATAAAGTGGAGGGGCATACATGGAGTAGAATAGCGTAGAGTGGCTTAGAGTGTAGTAGAGTGTTCCAAAGTGGAGTTGAATAGAGTGAGGTAGAGTGTCGTAAAGTGTAGAGGCATAGAGTTGAGGGTCTTACAGTGGCTTAGAATGGGGTGAGGTGTTATATAGTGGAGCAGAGAGGAGTGGAGTGGAGTAGAATGGAGTGGCTTAGCGTAGAGTGGAGTAAAATTTCATAGAGTGTAGTGCCGTGTCATACAGTGGAGTGGTGTGTCAAAGAGGGAAGTGGAATGGTGTGTCGTAGTGTCTCATGCAGTGTAGTAGGTGACGTAGAGTGGAGGGGCACAGTGTGGAATAGCGGGCCATAAAATACTTCAAAGTGCTGTAGAGTGGAGTGGCATAGACTGGAGTACTGTGTTGTAGAGTGCAGGTGCATAGAGTAGAGTGCTGTAGAGTGCGGCAGAGCAAAATGGCATAGAGTGTTGTAGAGTCAATTGGCGTAGAGTTGATTAGTGGAGTAGAGTTGAGTAGTGTGTCATAGAGCAGAGTGGAGTAAAGTGTGGTGGAGTGGCATGGAGAGAGTTGTGTTGAGTGTCGTAGAGTGGAGGGGTGTACAGTGGAGTATCATAGACTCTAGGTACACGAGCATGACGAGGGGGGAAAATTGTTTTATGGCACTGTGAATTTGAACTATCTGTATTTCCTTTTAAACCACGCGCTGAATCGCCTTTTAACTTCGCATTTTGCACGCTTGCCCTTTGCTTCCGCATCTCGGAAGGTGCTGAGCTCTGATTGGCTGGTTAGGGCCAATCAGACGCTAGATGGGTGGAGCCTGTTGTTGCCCACCGTCTACTTGAAGCACTCCCGATGCGGACGCGCAGCTGGC
The DNA here is from genome assembly GCA_963921515.1 of Calotriton arnoldi. Classification (NCBI taxonomy): domain Eukaryota; kingdom Metazoa; phylum Chordata; class Amphibia; order Caudata; family Salamandridae; genus Calotriton; species Calotriton arnoldi. Next base: position 747,600 of record CAWUFW010007334.1, read on the forward strand.
GCGCCAAAGGCGCGCCTAAGGCAAGCTTGTCTGCGCCCGTCCGTGCCAGGATGCTGCCGGCGGCCGGCCACTCCGTTTCAGTGGTTAATTGTACTATTTCTTATTCGAGCCTAAAGCTTCACTCACTGAATTTCAAAAACCCGACGTGTAGCCTTCACTCTTGGTCCCTGCTGGTTGAGCTCTTCCAGTGCCCATTTTGTCCCTTTCAGAGTAGGGTAAAATTAAGGGATAAGTCCCCCTCTAAGACAACTACTTTCAGGTTTTTCAGTATGAACTGCAGGTCTCTAGTTAAACATCATGCAGAAATGTTTGATCTTTTAACTGAAGAATCTCCAGATGCCCTATTCCTGACCGAGACCTGGTTGACTCCAGACTCGGTCGCTGAATCTTGGTTAGCTCTCCCTCAAGGTTACAAGCTGAATCAGCTTAATCGTATTGGTAACAGAGGAGGGGGAATCGCTGTGATACATAAGGAATGTTATTCCTGTAGCATGAACAAAGAGGATATTCCGGATTGCGAAAGCGCGTTTTTTAAAATTATTTTAAATCACAAATTTACAATCTCTGGGCTGCTTATTTATCGACCTCCCGGCTCCTCCACAGTCTTTCGAACTGAATTAGCGAATAAGATTACATTACTGGCTAGTAGGGCTGCTAATTTTACCATTTTAGGTGACCTTAATCTTCACTTAGAAGACCCTTGCAAATCAGATATTTCCAATTTTTTGGCTGATCTGGAAGCCTGTCAGCTGACCCAGCGTGTCGGATCCAGTACACACGTTGCAGGTCATCTACTGGATCTGATATTCTCTAATTTAGATTCCCTGTATGCCGCTCCCCCTCTCCCCATGGCCTGGTCAGACCACTTTCTTGTCCCTTTCTCCATCCGCTGGCTAGGGAAGCCAGCCTACACAGACTCCTTACCCATAGTAAAACGTCCTTGGCATAAGTTAGACATTGAGAAATTTTCTGATTTATTGCTAAGACATAAACTCCAGTTTCCCTCTAATCTAGAATCCGCTGTGACACTTTCTCAGGACTGGATTTCTTCTACCCTGGATAAGTGTATCCCGGCTAAATCCTGTCGAATAAAAAATAAGGAATTAACCAATCCTTGGTTTAATGAGCTTTTGAGCAAAGAAAAAACCAAATGTAAACACTTAGAACGTGTCTGGAGAAGAACCTATGACACGGAATCGAAAACTAATTATCGTGACTCTATTAAGATCTATCACAAATTAGTTCGGAAAGCTAGAACTGAGTATATTGCCAACGAAATCCTGGAAAGCAAGAATCCTTCGAAGACGATTTTTTCTCTTCTTAAAGTTATGAAAGGCTCTAAGGTGAAGGCTGATTCCCCTATCTCATCCAATACTCAGTGTGATGAGTTGGCCAATTATTTTATCCACAAGGTGGATAATATCTATAATAGCTTTGGCCCTAGCATTTATTTAGCGGGAGAAGAATGCTGTGAAGACAAAAGGCCCTCTAGGGGTGACAATATACTCTGTTCCTTCCCTCCACTATCGTTGACTGAAACTGAATCGCTATGCAGAAAGATTAAATCTGGTTCGGCAGCTGACCCTTTGAGACCAGCCCAGTTTCATCAAATGCAGAGTGTCCTTTTACCTGTGGCACGGGAATTGATCAATCTGTCTTTGTCCTCTGCGTCTGTACCTTTGGCATGGAAACATGCCAAAGTGATTCCCCTTTTAAAGAAGCCTTCTCTTGAACCCTCTGACCCGGGCAATTACCGCCCTATCTCCCAGCTTCCTTTTTTGGCTAAGGCTACTGAATCTCATGTTAACACCATCCTTACTGAGTTGGTGGAACGTAATGATATTCTGGATGCCTCTCAAAATGGGTTTAGGTCCCGTCACAGCACTGAATCTGCGCTGATGGCGGTGACCGAAGATATCCGTGACAGGCTGGACGAAGGAAGCTCAGTGGCCTTGATTCTTCTTGACTTAAGTGCTGCGTTCAATACGGTGTCACATGGAATACTTCTGCGCAGGCTGGAGGAGATTGGGATCGGGGGTTTGGCGTTGGCCTGGTTCCGTTCCTTCTTGGAAGGTAGAACCTTCCAGGTCACTGTGCCCCCGTTCCACTCCCAGGAGTATAATATTAAGCATGGGGTGCCTCAGGGTTCGATCCTAAGCCCCATGCTTTTTAACATTTATGTACAACCTTTGGCAGTGGTAGCTAGGAGCAGAGGGCTGTCCTTGGTGTCTTATGCAGACGACACCCAACTAGTGATCGCCTTCTCAAAGAAGTGTGATCTTAACCTGGTGAAATTCAAGGAGGATATGCTGGCAGTATCTAATTGGATGTCAGATAACTGCCTGCAGCTTAATGCGAGCAAATCTGAAATTCTTTTGCTGGGCAAAGACAGTGACCTGTGGTCTGAGCAGTGGTGGCCGGAGGAACTCAAACCAGCCCCCACGCCTAAGGAGGTGGTTAAAAATTTGGGTTTTTGGATAGATAGCAGTCTGTCCTTCGACACCCAATCTAAGTCAGTCGCAGGGACATGCTTCGGGCTTTTTTAAGAGGTCTCAAACCTTTGTTGGGCTTTTTTAATCCCTCAATACGACAGACCATTTTACAGGCCACGATCTTGTCTAGGCTGGATTATGGAAATGCCCTATATTTAGGTGCTAATAAATCCTGTATTCAGCGACTTCAAAGAATTCAAAATGCAGCTGCTCACACTTTGCTGGTCCTCCCAAGATCCTGCTCTGTGTCTAGTTCTCTGTCCAGGCTTCACTGGCTGCCGGTGGAGAAAAGGATTCAGTTCAAGACTTTGTGTGTTGCTCATAAAATCCTGAATAATCAAGCCCCCAAGGTCTTAGCAAATTGGCTAGTGCCATATATCCCGAGGCGCACTCTCCGCTCTGCAGATAAAAGGCTAGTCTGCATTCCCCGAGTTCGTAGAGCCAGAGCAGGCGGACGCTCATTTAAGGTATTGGCAGCTAGGCTCTGGAACTCCCTTCCCTCTGAGATTAGAGGACTACAGAACCTTTTAGAGTTCCGGAGAGCCATAAAGACCTGGCTCTTTCCGGGGTAGCCTCGGGGTCTTCTTTTTCTCCTTTGCTTCATGGAAGTTGACCTGGTAGCGCTGGGGCGCCCCGTCGCTGGGGCAGCTATGCGCTGTACAAATTCGGTAAATAAATAAAATAAATAGAGTGGCGTGTCGTAGAGTGGAGTGTCATTGAGTAGAGTGGCATACAGTGGAGTAGAGCGAAGTGGTATAGAGTGGGGTAGGGTGGAGTAGAGTGGAGGTGAATGTTGTAGAGTGGAATACCCGGTCATACAGTGGAGTGGTGTGCCGTAGAGAGGAGTGGAGTGGCGTGTCATAGAGTGTTATACAGTGTTGTAGAGTGGCATACAGTGGAGGGGCATACAGTGGAGCAAAGTGTCATGGAGTGGCATAGAGAGTAGTAGAGTTTTGTAAAGTAGAGGTGCATAGAGTTTTGTAGAGTGTAGAGGCATAGAGAGAAGTGTGGTACAGTAGTGTAGAGTGGGGTAAAGTGTAATACAGTAGAGCAGCATAGAGTGGAGTAAAGTGTCATAGAGTGGAGTAGCATGTCATACTGTAGAGTGGTGTGGAATGGTGTAGCACAGAGTTGAGTAAAGTATCATAAATTAGAGTGGCGAATGGAGCGGGAAATTGGAGTGACGTGTGGAGTAGAATGGAATGGGGTGTCGTAGAGCATTGGAATGGGTCGCAGATTGGAGTAGAGGGGAGTGGCATAGAGTGGAGTAGAATGCTTTATTTAAATCCAAGTCCGAATTATGGTCATCCTTCTTGACACCGAACAGCAGCGCGTCCTCCACAAAGGATCACATACCAAGTTGGAAACACACTTGGCCCACCATGGCATATTGATTATGTGGTTGTAAGGCTGGGACTATTTTGCACATCCTCTATACCTGCCTGCCCCTTTTGATCGACATACGAAAGAAATTGTTAATGACAGAATTTCTGTATCTACAAGTAAGAACCTGTCGACAAGCACTGATTTTATGGCTTTCCTGAGAGAACACTCAACTGAGTTGTAAACTTGTAACATTTATGGCATATGCAACCAGCATGCTTTTAAAATTCAATCATGAAGGCTACAGTGGATTGAGGTGAGCTTCATTAATGCCAATACAATAATACATTTGTAAGAATCTGCTACATTTATGGACAGTGTAACTCGTACATCTTTTTAAGAACTGTCTCGCTCGAAGTAATTTTTCATGTATTGTCCTTTAAACTCCGTTCGTCTGTTTTGTAATGGTTTTTATTAAACGAACAATAACATCTATATTTACTCATATTGCCTGTTTTTACACTAGGTCTTGGATCTACTAAGTGTTGCATGGGTGCTTGCACAGCAGTGCACAGTTTTGCACTATGCCCATCGGGATTTTTAATGGTATGTAAATTGATGTAACACAATGCACGCGCCGCACCCAAACATTAGTAAATAACATCTAGATCTATTCCCTTCATCTAGTGCTTAATTTGTAACTAACAAATAAATAAATTACCAAGCGCACAGGCCCAAAGTTTTTTTTCTGAGCCTGCTGCTGGCATAGGAGCCAGGATCACAAAATTATCAGTAGGGTCCAGTAGCATAACCCATTTTTTAAATATATATGAGGACATAGGACAGGACTGTGGTGGTCCTATCCACTTGTAAAATGTGAAATAGTTTTATCAATTTTATGAATGGACAATGCTGTTATTTCCTTTTCCATACCTCTGCTCCTGCCCCCTCAGTACACACACTGTCCCACCTGCTCAAACATTATCCTCACTGCTCCCAGGCTCGTCTGCTCACCAGGGTTGTCTGGCGATCTCTGAAAGCGGTGGGGTGTAATATTTGCCCAATACTCCGGTGAGCAAGACATAATTTTTCTCACAGGGTTCAGGGGTTCTCCATTAAGAAAAACGTGAAACAATGGGGTCAAATAGTGTAGTTTAAAGGGCTATTTACAAATACATTTGCTAGAATGTCATATGTGTAATTTCTGAAATTATGCTATAACATATAATCGTGCAGTACACCCCAATCCATTTGACTTCAATCCACCACACTCCAACCCTCCCAACCCACCCCATTCCAATCTGCCCCACCACAATTCTCCCCAATCCAAAACAATTAACCCCACTCCAAAACAATCTGCCCCACTCCAGTCTGCCCTACTCCAATCCCAAACAATCTGCCCCACTCCTATTCAAAACTATCTGCCCCACTCCAAAATAAAACAATCTGCCCCACTCAAATCTAAAACAGTCTGCCCCCACTCCAATACAAAACAATCTGCCCACTCCAATCTGCCCCTATACAATCTAAAACAATCTGCCCTACTCCAATCCATCCCACTCCAATCTGCCCCACTCCAATCCAAAACAATCTGCCCACTCCAATCTGCCCCTATACAATCTAAAACAATCTGCCCTACTCCAATCCATCCCACTCCAATCTGCCCCACTCCAGTCTGCCCCACTCCAATCAACCCCACTCCAATCCAAAACAGTCTGCCCCACTCTAATCCGCCCACTCCATTCTGCCCCACTCCAATCCAAAACAATCTGCCCACTCCAATCCAAAACAATTGACCCACTCCAATCTTCCCCACCCCAATCTTCCCCACCCCAATCCGTAACAATCTGCCCCACTCCAATATGCCCCTATCCAATTCAAAACAATCTGCCCCACTCCAATCCACCCCACTCCAGTGCAAAACAATCTGCCCCACTCCAATCTGCCCCACTCCAATCCAAAATAATCTCCCCCACTCAATCTAAAACAATCTGCCCCACTCCAATCCAAAACAATCTGACCCACTCCAATCTGCCCCACTCCAATCCAAAACAATCTTCCCCACTCCAATCCAAAACAATCTGCCTCACTCCAATCCAACACAATCTGCCCCACTCCACTCATCTCCACTCCAATCCAAAACAATCCACCCCACCCCACCCCACCCTACTCCAGTCCACCTCACCCCAATCCACCTCACCTCACCTCACTTCACCTCACCTCACCTCACCCCAATCCAAACCACCCCACTCCAATCCACCCCGCAATAAAGCCAAATCCAATCTACCTCACTCCAAACCACCACAACCCACTCCATCCACCCCAATCCAATCCACCCCAACCCAATCCCATTCACTCCACCCCAATCCAATCCACCTCAATTCAACCCACCCAATCCAATCCACCTCACTCAAAACACATGTTTTTGCTCGGGCACTGTTCTCAAAAGAATAGGTTTATTTTATTGCAAAGAGACATTGTTTCTTTCTTATGTGTAATTTCTGAAACTATGCTATAACATATAATCGTGCAGTACACCCCAATCCACTTGACTTCAATCCACCCCACTCCAATACACCACACTCCAATCCTCCCAACCCACCCCATTCCAATCTGGCCCACCACAATTCGCCCCACTCCAATCCAAAACAATCTGCCCCACTCCAACCCAAAATAATTAACCCCACTCCAAAACAATCTGCCCCACTCCAGTCTGCCCTACTCCAATCCAAAATAATCCGCTCCATTCCAATCCCAAACAATCTGCCCCACTCCTATTCAAAACTATCTGCCCCACTCCAAAATAAAACAATCTGCCCCACTCAAATCTAAAACAGTCTGCCCCACTCCAATCCAAAACAATTGACCCACTCCAATCCACCCCACTCCAATCTTCCCCACCCCAATCCAGAACAATCTGCCCCACTCCAATATGCCCCTATCCAATTCAAAACAATCTGCCCCACTCCAATCTGCCCCACACCAATCCAAAATAATCTTCCCCACTCAATCTAAAACAATCTGCCCCACTCCAATCTGCCCCACTCCAATCCAAAACAATCTGCCCCAATCCAAAACAATCTGCCCCACTCCAATTCAACACAATCTGCCCCACTCCACTCATCTCCACTCCAATCCAAAAGAATCCGCCCCACTCCAATCAGCCCTACTACAAACCTCCCCACTCCAATCCAAAACAAATTACCCCACTGCAATCTGACCCACTCCAATACAGAACAATCCGCCCCACTTCAATCCACCCCACCCCACCCCACCCTACTCCAGTCCACCTCACCCCAATCCAATCCACCTCACCTCACCCCAATCCAAACCACCCCACTCCAATCCACCCCGCAATAAAGCCAAATCCAATCTACCTCACTCCAAACCACCACAACCCACTCCATCCACCCCAATCCACCCCACCCAAATCCCGTTCACTCCACCCCAATCCAATCCACCTCAATTCAATCCACCCAATCCAATCCACCTCACTCAAATCCAACTCACCCCACTGCAATCCAATCTACTCCACTCCTATCCACTCCACCCCACACCAATCCAATTCACCTCACTCCATTCCACCTGACTCCACTCCACTCCACCAGACCCCATCCCACCCCCTCCAATCCACCCCATTCCAGTCCACCCCACTCCAGTCCACCCCAATCTAATCTACTCCACACCACCCCATTTTGATCCACCCCACTCTAATCCACCCACTCCATTGCAGTCCAATCCACCCCACTTTTCTCCAATCCACCCCCACTCTACCCCAATCGAGTCCACCCCAGTTCAGTTACCCCACTAAATCCAATCCATCTAACCCACTGCACTCCAATTCACCCCACTCCAATCCAATACGCCCCACTCAGTCCAATCCACCCCACTCGAGTCAAATCCACCCCCTCCACTCCACTCCACTCTAATTCACCCAACTCCAAACCACCCTATTCTAATCCAATCTATCCCATCCACCCCAATCCACCCACCCCACCCCAATCCACTCACCCCACCCCAATCCAACTCACCCCACTCCACCCCAATCCAATCCACCCCACCCCAAAACAATCTAATCTATCCCACTCCAATCCACCCTAATCCAATCCAGCTCATCCCATTTCAAAGCACCCTACTCCCATCCAATCCACCCCATCCAGTCCACCCACTCCAATCCACCCCACTCCACTCAATCCAACCCGCTCTACCCCAATCCAATCCACCCCAATCTACTCCAATCCAATCCACCCCACTAGCTCAATCCACTCCAACCTACTCAACCCTATTCCACCCCACTCCACTCTATGCCACTCCACTCTACGACACTGCACTCTATGACACTCCACTCTATGACCCTCTCAGCCACTGAACCGTAGAACTCTACTCAGCTTTACTCAACTCTACGACACTCTGCTCCTCCTACTCCACTCTACGACACTCTATTCCAAAAAATCCAGTCTACGACACTCTGCTCCCCCCACTCCACTCTAGGATACTCCATGCCGCTAACCTTTAGCCCTGCTGAACAGCAGCCACACTGGTGTACAACATGGCAAAATCACATTGCTAAAGCCAATAGCTCTTGTATAGGCAAGATCTATTGGCTTTGCCAATGCTTGTTTTTACTGTTCGAAACCACCAGGCAAAACCTGGCAGTGAGGGACAGTAAAATGCAAATAATGGTCCACTCGCCATGGGAGATGACTTGTTTATTTTCAAAAAGAGACTCTCGTGATAAAAAAGAACACTGTTTGGTGCAGAGCTGTGTCATGCTGCGGCAGCCTTGTATCATAAAGTGATATGCATTGACAGGAACTGCCGTGATGGCGGTGCCTGCCAAAGCATTAGAAATGACCTCTATGACCGCCTGCTTGGCGGTCATTTATAAATTTGGCGGGCAGTACCTCCATCATGGGGACAAAGTAATCTACTCTTTGCCCAGGGTAGTATGACGGGACGTCCGTCAAAATATAAATCAGGCCGTAAGTGGTTTGCAGTTGAAAGAGAACATAGGACACCTGACAAAAAAAGATTCGCTGTGGTCTGGTGACAATCTACCTGAAGTTGGTAAACTACTGGGTTTTGTCAAATGGTAGCTGATTTGGATATCAAGGCTATAAGAAAAATGGGTTAAAGTGCTTTAAGCAGCTATGTCTCAAACATGATCTAGTGGAGACTAAACTTTTGTGGCATTTATGACTTAGACATTTACTACCAATACACATAAAGAGCACAGAACAATGACATGATTTTACAGCCATAAAGAGCAGGGTTTGGTCTTAATGTCTAGGAAAGAATGTGGTCTTGCTAATTTACATGATGCTTGTGATATTGCTGCTGAAATTTTAGATGCAATGACACCAGATGGGCGGGAGAGTTGAGAACCCTAGATGAGTCGGAATGGGACTTCAGTATCCACGAGAGGTAGTGATTAGGGCAGGATTCATATTAGTATAGCTACAAATATTAGACAGATCATACTACATAAGCATTAGCCTGAAGAAGATAGGCATGTGGGGAGAATTCATACTCTTCATTTAGTGATGCTCAAAAATAAATCAATTTTGGAAGAAGGTCAAAATAATCTTTCCACTGAATGTGAAAATGTTGATTTTTAATATCTGGGAGAAACTAAAACTCCCAAAATATACTAAATTATTTTGCCGCATCGGCCTCATTGTGGGTCGCTCTGACGTTGCCAGAATATGGGGTAACCAAAATACACCTTCAGTGACTAAGTAGGGCTCTAATATGGACTGGTATGTGGCTGCAGAGAGAAATGCAAGTGAAGGAAGAGGGTGGCTGAGGATATTCCAAAAATGTTGGAGACAATGGACGGAATATCATGTGTTTGGAAGGAAGGAAGGAAGGAAGAGAGAAAGAGAGAGAGAGACGGAGAGAGAGAGAGAGAGAGAAATAAGGGGAGTGAGAAAATGGGTACTGATGGAAATATGTTTGCTGGTACTTGCTGATCCTGACATGCTATTTATTAAATGTGTTTGAATCTACAAAATTCAAAAAAAGAATTTAAAAACAATAATAATAAAATGTGAAAAAATCCTCCCAAATAGTCCTTCCTTTGTATTACACGTTAGATTCTTTTACGTTGTCAGACATCTTGGGTATAGAAAGATGAGAGTTAGCAATAATATTTTCAGAAAACAATACCTTTCTATGTCTTGATAGGAGTACAACAAATCTTTTAGGGAGATTTGTTGTACTCCTATCAATTTCAGAGAAATTACCATCATTTTCATCTTTTTAGTAATTTCTGAGAGTCTACATGATCCTTTTCCGGAGGATTTGCTGCAATTGAATCCAGTCCATAATAAAGTAAAAACATCTCATCGCTTAAATATAATATTTTTTTTTAAGATCCACATCCTGATTTACAAAATTTTGTTTGTTGGAATTTCTATGACGTAAGTGCATTGACAAATGTAGAAAATCCCCTAGTTGGGGGGAATCTCCATTCGCAAGTTTATGGTTAGGGTTGCAAGTTTAGGGATGAGGACGCGATGGTGGGTTTCTGGTGGATATTGAAAATTGGACTGAGCACCCACAAAGAAATATATTTGTGGGTATTCTTGATTAATTCGAAAGCTGCACCATGTTAAATATACTATTCATCATTAATGCATGTATCACCAACTTCTACCACTGGTTGTTAAGGAGCAAACACTGTACCTACTTTTCCATAAGCCCGGAGGTAAAATGTGAGAAAGCGGCATCAGGGTGGTTTATTGTTTTTGTGTAATTTCAAGTGCTCATGTATATTTTTGAGGATAATGTTGTCTTTTACTCATGTTTTTATATTTAATTTTTATGTTTTTAGAGTATCTTCTATTTTGCCTATGTATTGATGCATTTTATTGTTATTGCATATTGCGGAGGATAAAAAAAGCATGTCTCAAACTGCAGGTACACTCTATGAAAGCAGGACTGGTAAGTTTTCTGCCTGCTTCTCTGTGACATTTCCATGCCTACATTGTGCCTATGTGTGACATTTCCATGCCTACATTGTGCCTATGTGTGACATTTCCATGCCTACATTGTGCCTATGTGTGGCATTTCCATGTCTTTATGTGTGACAGCTCGAGTGGTACTCCATTGCAACTTGGAATTACTTTAAGCAGTTCCCACAGTATACCCCGCAGTAAAATGACATCTTAAAGTTTGACATGAAGCTGATTGACTGCTCCAAAACCTTTAGGTTTATCAAGCCAGGATGTACTTCAGGCGTTAGGTGACAGTTCCTTGATTTGCTTGACTTTTCTCCTGCTGCGGATGAGTTGTGTGTCATTAGCACACATTCGAGATTCGTAAAGGGGGTAGTAGTGACACTGTTATATACAGCGTTTTCAAATGGGAAATCTGCAGTGTAAAGCACTATTAAAAACAAGATGATATTATTTGCAATTTGACCTGATGGCAGGTTATCTCTGCTTCCAAGACGCACGTGTATGCAGGAGACGCGAAGCTTTGGGTTGCGCCACATAACACCTTATCACTTGAGAACATGGATGAGCCTTTTTTGATTTTACTTTCTCAGTCAGTAAGGAATGATTAAATCAACTTTACTGAAAAGCTAGCTCCATCGTACCCATCAAGCTGCTTTTTATTTCCCCAGACGTATTTTGTGATCTTTTTAATTGTATTTGATACTTGGTATTAGTCATGTACTAGATACTGGCATCCCACAAAGGATTTCAGTTGTTTTATAATCTCACCTTCCAAAATCCATCAGGGATTTAGTTGTTGAGTACCTTTGTCTTCTTCAGATGAGGGGATATGATGGCATGTTCGAGGACCTTAGAACAGACTGCCGCTTTCATTCAGGCACTCAGCACCTCAGTGTCCTCAAGCAGTGTGGTGATGTGGCCCTTCATGAAGGATGCTAGCAACAGGGCTACTGGAAGGTTGTAAGCTTTGCTTGTGCCTGCACATTAGAGGCAGAATCTGAGTAGTCTCTGAATTTATAAAAGCTAGCATCCCAGCACAGAAGTATGGAATCCGCAGAACATTTTTTTACAGGGCAGACGGTGCTGCAGATGGCAGGGCAGGCACGATCCAACGAGGGATAAAGAAGGTGTGAGTCCTGGCAGCTGATGCATGCACTAGAAGGTGAGGGTGGGTCGTGAGTTAAAAGCAAGATGAAATTAGTACGGGTGGCATTACTCGTCTGGAATAAACTCCTAAGCAAAGATAAAGTTAATATCGTTTATGGACCACAGACCCCACGAAGACCGGCGAGAGAAATTATATGATGGCCTGGAAATGGGGAGGCTGTATCACAACGGGTGATTTGTTTAATGAAAGTGGATTAATCACATTGGGAAATGTCCAGCTTGTCTACATGATTCATATAGACATTTCTTGCAACACCATAGACTGTTTAATGCAGCTAGGGCTTCATGGGGGACGACCCTTACGTTTCCACCAATATCATTCATACTTTCCACCCTTCTACACATTGGACAATGTAAAGGAGTGATAAGGTTTTTACCGTATTAAATGTTTTTGCATTATATCGACATTAACATGTAAACACGCAATGCTATTAACTGTGTTTAATATGGCTAACGTTTGGGTGCCATCTTGTTTCATGTCACGTGTATTTTATTTCTAGGTAAAGCAATGTGTAGCAAATGTTAGAATTGTGTGATTTAAGTTATTGCAGAGCAGAAATTTTCCAGAACGCGTAGAGGCATGCTTTTGTCCAATCTGAAGACAGCTTAGAGCATAGTAGGGTGCTCTCTTTAATGGAGGAGTTATCATCTTCATACAACGGAAATGAAACAAGGCAAAGAAGATGATGCGAAGAGCTTCTAGCAATGTTAGATTTAATCATTTACACAGAATGCATATGGCTCTGTTGATGTCACACAGATTGAACCCCAGTAAACAGCAAATTTGTCTCCAATTTCGATCTGAAAACGTCACATTCTATCAGTTAACGTGGATGTGTCCTATGATAGCTGAATACTGGTACGAATTAGTGGATAGATACTTAATCTGTGTAAACATGATGTTACAACTGACATAGAATGCATGCTTATCAACATTCAAAACAAAGAGCAACATTTTTTAAAAGATGTTCATTTTACACTATTCTTAGCTAAGGGCAAAATAGTCATACTTTGTATCACAGAGAGAGAATGCCAAATATTTCACACTATAACAGGGATGTGGCAGAATGGGCAACATCAAAAGAGGACATGTGAAAATGTCCACAACAGATGTAAAGTTAACAAAAGATTTGTTAGGCTGGTGATAGTTTGCTGGAGTCCTAGTTTACTTTCTGATACTCAGCTCCCTTATGGGAGGGATGCGGATAGGGGCCACATACCTACATATAATCGTTTTAGGAAATGCTCTTTGGGTTTCCTGTCCTTGCCTGTGTTGTTCAACAAATGTTCAAACTGTGCAAGAGTTTTCTCAATGTATTTTCTATACTTATTTCTCGGTTACTCTTAAATTTGGATCGTAAAGGTAATTGGGACAAGTTAGAAAGTAGTTCCTGGAAACTCTTGTTAAACCCCCTTCTTGTGCAATGATCCAAGTCGTTAAATTAGAACTAGGAGTCTCAGAGTGGTAGTTACAAGCCGCAATCCGATCCCTTAGGATCTTCGGTCCCTTAGCACATCCAGAACCAGGGCCGTCTTAACAGCATTATAGTCCCCCGGACAAAGCAGTGCACTGGACCCTGCCTACACAACCATCACAGTAATAAAAATGTTTAATGGAAAATTAGTGTTAAATTCTGGTCTGCATGGGGCCCCTGTGCTCGTGGGGCCCCCGGCAACTGCCCAGTGTGCCCATGTGTTAAGACTGCACTGTCCAGAACAACGTAAGGTTTTTGCCTTGTGCTGGCATAAATTAAATTATAGTGAATTAATCTTGACAAATTCAACCAGAAAGTGAATCTTAAGGATCAGGGAACATTTTTAATATTGGTAAGATAATTCCAACGGGCCCATTTTAATATGAAAATGTGAAATAAAATGAGTAGCTCTGGAAGAACCACTTAAGATGGATGAAGAATACCTAGGAATAAATGGATGTGCATTCCTAAAGCTTAATACTTTAGGCACTGCTATTTTATTTCATTATATGTTAAATATTCCTGTTAAGAGAATCAGGGAAGTTATTTTTAAATTTAGGCTAGGTCTAAACCCACTATATTCATTTCCTTCATATACCACAAGATTAAAATTTACAGGAAGCTATTGTTGTTGATTTCTTAATACAACATGTACCATTTTCTCATATTGTATTAGGTTGTTTTTTATTTTGTGCTTGTTGGTGTCTTTATCTTAAATTCATTTTTATCAATGGCTACCTTATCTTGTGATCTTGTATAACGTTTATTAGTAAAAATGAGATTTCTGGATGTGACAATAGCTTTTGGATGATATCTTATACATACTAAGGATGAATGCACAAAAATCTTACAATTTTTAAATCATAATGTTTCATTGTTGTTTTATTTATTGTTGTTTTTTTTGAGGAAATGTAATGTGCTTCGATTATTTTGTTTCATTTACAATGTTTGAAAGAGGAAGGTCTAATTAAACATTTATTTCTACTATTCTTCTCTTGGAGACACAATTTTCAAATGCTCACCGCACCATCGTTATGGTTCAACATTGAAAAATAATTGTAAAAAACAGGCACGAGTGACATTTCAAGCAGGGGTCTCAGACAAATCAGAGCATAAATATTCTGGGTGTGTGGGAGTTTTGATCCATCAGGAATGATCATCAGGTGCCGCACAGTCAAGTCTTAGCATTTGGGAAGCAGCATGGAAAGTCTCTGAGGCAATGCCTAAAAGTCTCTAGGGAACCTCACCCAGGTGGAGACCCAGCCTCTATGGGCTCTGGATGTATGCAGTTGTAGAATAATCTTACGCACTCCTGGACAATAGATGGAGAGGGAGACTAGCCTTAATTGTCCAGCAGGTGACAGTAGCTGACCTGAACTGTGATGGTGGAAGGTCTACAGTGTGTATTTATAACACCAGCTTATAGGGCTAACATATACGTCTACGAGGTTCGCTGCGCTGGGCTGAAATTTAAAAGCACAGCAGTGACAAATGGCAGGGGGAAATGCCTTTGCCATGTAGGAACAGCCTTTTAATATATTCATAAATTTCCCCTAAACCATGCCTTGTTTGTCCATAGTGTAAATAAAAGAAACTAGAGCACACTACATATTGTGGTTAGTGTGCTCTCACATTGCAATACAACCCAGAAGGTTTTTCACTACGTAGGCTTTGCTTGACTTTTTCCTGAACAGACCTAGATGGGATTCAAACGTTTTATTTTCTTCCTCCGCCTAGGCAAATGATAGAGGAATGCTTCAAAGTTATTTCTTACTTCATTTTCAAAATCTGATATAATGGCGAAAAAAATCGGATTTTTTGATACAGTAAGTGGAAAGGTAACTTAACAAAAATTCCTTTTGTATACCGAAACTGGCCTAAAACCTGTTTTGTCTCTCAGGCCTTTCACAGCTTGAATACACATCCTTGACTGAGAGAGTTAACGACTCTAGCTCAGAGGACAATATCCTCCCCCTGAGCCTTGGAAAAGCAGATGGGTGTTTATTGCTGACCATTATGCAAAGCAAAAGGGATAAAATCGGGATCCCTTCTGGACCCAGCCCAACCAAAAATTATAATGCAGGGAGCGAATGTAATTATGCCATATATTTCTGATCTTATTTCACGCTCTTTTCTAAATGGCGTGGTCCCCATAAAATGGAAACAGGCCATTGTAAAACCTCTAAAAAAAGCCATCAATGGAGTACAAAGTGCTGGAAAATTTACGGCCTATTTCACTACTACCTTTTGTAGCGAAAGTTGCTGAAAAAGCGGTTAATAAACAGCTCACAGACCACATAAATAAAAACGACCTGCTACATCCTTCCCAATCAGGTTTCAGAATGGCGCACTCGACTGAGTCAGCTCTTCTTATAGCCACTGAAATACTGAGGAAATATGCGGACGAGGGACAAACAGCCGCACTGATTTTATTAGATCTCAGTGCGGCGTTTGACACCATCTCCCATAAACTTCTCATTCAAAGACTAGAGGCATGTGGCATAAGACGGAGGGCTTTGAGCTGGCTGATATCATTTCTCTCCACACGAAGTTTCCAAGTCGCGCAACAAACCTTTATGTCTAAAAAGACATCTTTGGCTCAAGGGGTCCCACAGGGCTCAATTTTGAGCCCCACTTTGTTCAATGTTTATGTGGGGCCATTGGCGGAGTGTGTGGAGAAGTATGGGGTGTCAATGGTTTCCTACGCTGACGACACACAACTTATCATGATGCTAGCACAAGATAGAGGCCAGGCTGCAACCCAGTTCTCCAAGTGTTTAGAAGAGGTGGCAGACTGGATGTCTAATCATTGCCTCAAGCTAAACGGGAGTAAAACAGAGGTTATGGTGGTAGGCAGAATGCCATCTTTATGGTCACACGCGTGGTGGCCTGAAACTTTGGGTCAACTGCCTCTACCCAAACCAGAAGTTAAAAATCTCGGTATGTGGCTTGACCCCGAGCTGACTTTTGAAAGTCAGATTCGGAAGGTAGCGGGTAAATGCTATGGGAATATGAAAATTCTGAGGAAGGTCTTAGACCTACTACCACCGAAATCCCGTAGGACTATAGTTCATGCTATAATAACTTCCCAACTTGACTACGGGAATGTACTCTATCTAGGTGCTACTAAAAGGGGTCTTGCCAAACTACAGAGAGTACAGAATGCTGCAGCACGGCTGGTACTGAGTCTGCCAAGAAGAGCGAATACGAAGAAAGCATTGACAGCCTTACACTGGCTCCCGGTAGAAAAGAGAATCTCTTTTAAGGCTATGTGCTACTGTCATCGTATTCTAGCAAAGAAAGGCCCGAGATATCTACAACAGTTAATAACCCAATATATGCCTGGACGGAATCTAAGGTCTATGGGGATGGCACTGGTCACTGTACCGAGAATATTCAGAGCTAGAATGGGAGCCCGCTCATTCAGGTACCGTGCAGCCATAATGTGGAATGCCTTACCACTAAATCTAAGAACAGAACCTTGTGAAAGCAGTTTTCGTAGACAGCTAAAAACCTGGCTGTTCAGGCAAACTGGATAGATGGACCAGTTAGGATGTCTCTCACAGCACAGTAGTTTAGGTGGATGGTGGGTATCTCCCCCCAGAGCATGTCCTCAGCGCGTGGACACACCGGTGGGGTAACCAAGCGCTCTACAAATGAATAAATTAAATTAAATTAAATTAAATTAAATTAAATTAAAGATTAGCAATCCTGGAGTAAATAGGAACAGCAGGTAGCTTTACCATTATATCTTTTGACTTGGAGATGCTGGGGGCGGGGTGATTTCTCCTATTCATTCCTATGATACTCCCAGACAGCCAGGCTCCAGTCGCAGTAGAGGAAGAACCAATTTGGACCCTCTCAGGTGGGAGGAAAGCACATCTAAATAGAGGAGTGGCCAAGAGCTGAAGAAAAGCCTGTCTGATAGCAGAAGGGATCTGTCATATTGAAACAGGGGCTTCTGTGTAATTGTACAGTTACGTAAAGAGGAAGTGCTGCAAGAAAATAGACTGGGTGGACAGATTCCTCCAATCACTGACTAGTGCACCAGATATATCTGGAACCTCAACCACCATCTTCTTGGACCCTTACTTGACCTGGGAAAACTCCACCTGAAGAAGGAGGCCATGCTGGAAGAACTCCTCTGACTTCTGACTCCTGCTAAAGGAAGAGAACTCACTTAAGGACTCCTGAATTCTGCCGGGACGTAGGAACTGGAACCACTCTCCAAGAGTCAAGTGGTTAGCCTCCTGTTTGGCTACTTCAGGTACACAAAAACAGAAAAACTCCCGACTCAATAGAGTACCAGCTGACTGTAGATGACTGGACAGAGCAGGAGTCCTAGCCATAGAGTGAACTAATGCCTATAAGCCTGCTCTCAGGTGCTGGGGCTGCAGGACTGACTTATAAAGAACTTTCCCAGCATTTGAGGAAAAGTAGGACCAAGGGCCTGATTACGATCTTGGCGGATGGGATATTTAATCACAAATGTGACCGATATCCTGTCCGCCGTGTTACAAGTTACATAGGATAAAATGGAATTGTAATTTGGCGGACAGGATATCCATCACGTTTGTGACAGAGTAACTTTGTCTGCCAAGATCGTAATCAGGCCCTTACTAATTTTTCTATATCTAGAAGACTGGGAGAAGTAGCTGAGGCCTGCCCAGAAAGGTCGCACTCAAGGTAGGTAAAATGAAAAAAAGTTTTATCCTGCCTAGAACATTTTGCTGCACTGAAAACTGATTCACCAGGTCCTAGCTGCACATGTGTCTGATATTGTGGAGCCTTGCCAGGCTACAGCCTCCAGCCTTGTCCCACTAGAAGATATTGACTTCCAAAAAAGGTGACTAAGCCTGAAGGTAAAACCTTGGACTGTGGTGAAGCGGCAAATCTAACCTGACCCGCAAAGCGACCTCAGTGATTACAAAAGCCAGGTTTGCCAGGTTTGAGCTTTTGGTGTGAAACCCAACACTGTCAGTGGAAGCTTGACAGTGATGTATGCGACTGAGGGATCCTCGCTGGCCCTAGCCTTGGATTTTGCCCCTCTGGAAGATTTTGACTTCCATTTGAAAGACTAAGGGGTATATTCACAAGAACGTGTGATAACTACCGCAAGAGTAGCGTAACACAACTTTCAATATCGCAGCCTATTGCGGGAAAATAACCCTGTGTCAACGTGGAATTCACAACAAGGTGGTAGCATGCGATAGTCACCAGATAACGCGTCAAATGCCAGTGTGAAAATCAACGCCACGCCAAAAAAATGCGAAACGCGAGAAATCATGCGATGAGGCCAATCGCGGTACAAAAAGTAGCGAAAAGCAGCCACAGGCCTGCAAATCCCACGCGTCTGGCGGGAAATTGCACCATAAAAACCACAGAAACAACACACCAGAAACAAGCCAAAGCACGTAGCAACATGGATGCACCATGACCCAGCGCAGAGGTCAACGCGAACCCCACAACCCCCAAAGACCACCAGCAAGGAACAACTGGGTCGGGGAAGGCCAAGGAGAAAAGGGAGAGGAAGACGGGGTGCAGACCGCAGGAAAACAAGATCAGTGCCACGGAGTCACAGAACACCACCAGCAACTGACCCACAAGCAGACCACCTGGAATGCAGTCTGAGTGCCGAGGAGGCCAATCCAGGAGGCCAAGAGGCGCCGCCAGGACGTGACAACCTAAACCAAGCACAAACCCGCTGCCAACAGGAAGGCAGCAACGGTGACAGGAGGTGGCAGTCCAGCGCCACAGGAGGAGCTGGAGGAAACGCAGGCCACAGTCATCAGTGTGGAGACGGTGCAAGGAGGTGGGAGTACGGACACAGCTCGACAGGACCCGACACAACAACAACAGGGTGAGGATCCAACAGGGACTGGGGGGATGGGGGGTGATGGGCACAATGGCACACATGCACAACGAGGCGTAGCACACTGCACACCCACAATTACCCAGGGACATGTCCCCCATCCCCGTGGCACACTGCAGCACACACACATAGCAATCACAGCACATACCATGACAATGTGGCACAAAGCGCAACACCCACACTGCAGAACAGGGGACACAACTGGGTCCGCCCAGGCGTAGAAACAGAACAATCACATTGGACAGATCAGGGAACTGTGAGATGCATATCTACGGCTACAACCCCACATCAGCCATGTAGGCCAAATGTACACTGTCCCAACTCAAATAGCCACCACCGCCCAAATAGTCACAATGTACATTGTCACACAGTCTGCATGTCGACAAGAACAAGGCGCCAACACAATGCCAACATGCACCTCCCCTTCACAATGCAAAGGGAAAACAACACCTCCAGCAGGTCAGAACAGACAACCCATCAGTGATGCCGGAGGCGAACACCACACCTTCGACACCGACGCCCTACAACAGCCCATGGACATCCCACACAACCCACCACCAGGACCAGGGCAGACAAGCTACTCAGAGGAGAACCCAGCCCCTGCAACAGACCACACAGCATGAAACACCTACAATCACGGCTGGCTCACAACACTTCACCGACCCACACATGGCACCCCAATGCCAGGTGTCAGAATGCCAAAAGGAGGTCGCCCAACAGGTGCAGGTGTTGCCGAACCCATGGAATGCAAACTAGAACACATACGTGGGTGTCCAATACCCTTCAGGGACCACCTACACCCCACAAAGGAGACCCACACTGCCATAGAGACACATGCAGATGCACATACCCAGTAGAGAACCACGCCCAGGGGCACGCACATATCAGTCACACACCCACGTTGGCTCTGCGTACGACGGCACAGTCCACTCCCCTTACGAATTGAGTGGGTGACGACAAAGCTACATGTCCAGGTTCTAGCCCACTGCCTGCGGTGACATGTCTGCGTCCGCTGGACACAGCACAATGTAATGTCGTAGGGCCCAGGGCCCCCATGCATACAAGACCACAGGGACACATGCACATATCATGTTGAACTGGCTACGGGCACGTGCGCCCAGCCCCTTTATTGGCAGTGCCACATGTACAGTGACGCCTGTGCTGGATGTGTGTGGGGTGAGTATAAGCCAGCCCGCACGGAGTGCTTGGTGCTGGCAACTACCTGAACAGTGGACACCAGTGTAATGGAAACAGAAAACACCAGCATAACAGAGTCAACTGCAGAGCAACAAGGAGGGATCCGGAGTAAGGACAGAGGTCATCCAATATTCAGTCAGGAGGTTCCGTGAGTTGCAGTGCACTGAGGTAGGGGCACTAGAGAAGAGCGTGCTCATGTGAGGAAATTGCTAGGATTGTGTCCCTTCGGGTTAGTCCTGATGCAGATGCAGTGGGGTGTGTTACACCTGCATCAACTTCCTCATCAACGTCCCAGGTCTCCCACACTGCCTGAGGTAACAGTTGCGTCCGCAGTCCACAGCGCAATACCCAGTAATAGATCCGGGTGTGTAGCTTGACTACCACCACCAGTCTGCATTCCTGCCTTGGGGCTGTTGCCTCCTGCCCTCCCATTGTCTGTGCCTTCTCCCGTCCGCACACTTGACACATCTTCCTCATCATAGTCCCAGGACTACCCCACTGCATGAGGTGACATTGCTGCGCAACCTCACAACAGCACAAAACTCAATCAGTAACGGACAATGGCTTGCGGTGCACTGAGTCACTGGCACCTGGAGTGCTGAGCACGGTATCAGGCCGATGATGGCATCCACGACAGGTCTGAGCAACTCCGTAGGTCTGTCAGGAACACCGTTTCGACTCTGGCAGATGGCGGTTGGAGTTGGTCCTTGCGGTGATGGCGTGTGCCTCCTGCGGTGATGCGACGTTCGGGCCGGTCAAGACTCGATGCTATGTGTGGGCCCTGGTGGCCCGCAGTTGAGGCCGAAGGATGCGGACAGCGCAGGGCCACAGACACATGGCAGTGATGACCCCAAGACCATCGCCACAGAGCCATTCAATGTCTCAGAAGAAGGGGTCCCAGGCCTGAGCAGCACAGAGTTAGTGGCCCCGGATGCACTGCGGCCGGCACAGGCACCCAGCCACGGGACGGTGACTTGCGGTGCAGTCAGATGGGCCATGCGACCTGAGCGGGTCCCCATCAATGTCCGAGGTGTATGTTGCGGAGGGTTGCGGGGGACAGTGGAAGGTGTCCTCCAGGGCATGATGCGGAAGGTCTGATGTTATATGGAAGCAGCAAATGGAGGAGTGGAAAGCGCAACCCTCGTTTTCACCAACAATTCGGTATCAGCTACATGAGGATGAAAACTAGCCCCTAGTCCATAGACTCAAACGCCACCAATGTACGACCAGTGAGTGTCCATGAATGTCGGGGAACACACTTAGTGGCACAGGTGCTGAGAGGGGATGCAGTCTGCGATGATGCCGGTACACAGATGGGAACTCCAACATTGCCAAATCAAGACTCTGTGACCTACTGGACCGCAGTGTAGGCCGGAGGCAGCGGTCAGCAGTGGCCCACAGCCACGTGTCGTTGGCTCGTGAGGCACAGAGTTAGTGACACAGTGGCAGTTGTCGGTAGTGTTCAATCACCTCTGTAACGATGATCCTGTTCCCTCCGGACTGCAACGCGTCATCCTCTTACGCCTCTCCGTGGGTGCGATGATATGTATTCTGCCTTTTGAATTACCGATGTTCAGTTCCAAATCTGTGATCCCACTCGTGCGCAGCATAGGCCAAGGGCAGTGGTCCGTGTAGGCCCACAGACACGTGTGTTGTGATGCCATGCACAGACCTGTTGGCACCACATCGAAGGGAGTATAGTGAATTGTTCTCTGCCTTAAATGATGTTCACTGCCATGGTGTAATCAAGACTCAGTTCCAAATGTGTGACCTACCTGACCGTGGTGTAGGCCTGAGGCAGCGGTCAGCACGGCCCATTCACCTAGTGTCGCCTGCATAGGTTGGATGGCTCCACCGGCCTGCGTTGTTCAGGTTCAGTGGCACCACGTGTAGCCGGCTGGCGTTGGACAGGGTTAGTGGCACCACGTGTAGCCGGCTGGCGTTGAACAGGGTTAGTGGCACCACGTGTAGCCGGCTGGTGTTGGACAGGGTTAGTGGCACCACGTGTAGCCGGCTGGCGTTGAACAGGGTTAGTGGCATCACATGTAGCCGGCTGGCGTTGAACAGGGTTAGTGGCACCACGTGTCGCAAGATGCCCATATGGAACTATACCTCACTGATCGGGGGGGTCTGGTGCTGTGGCCGCTGGCCCGGATTTGGGATCACTGCCATTCATGACTCAGGACACAGTTTCACATATGGGACTTACTGGTCCGAAGAGTAGGCCAAAGGCGGCAGTGGAGTACGTCAACGAAAAGGGTATAAAGCGGGCCTGTGTCGTGGAGGCCGTGATGGTCTGAGGTGGCTGCCAAGGTCGCGGGACTCAGGTTTGGAGCTTGCGCCGGCACGTGGTGGACCCTCCTTGACACACACCGGTGTCGGCAGGTGATCAGTGTGGCCTGGCTGCGCAGGGGCGGGCCTGACGGGTTCGTGGTCCAGCGTGCTGGGGTCCGGCAGGCGCACAGCATCGCAGGCAACTACACTCACGAGGACGGCGTCGGCCTCGTGGCGGGGTGGGAGGTGCCGCCCTGGCAGAGACTTGGGGCTTTCCGGGAGAGGACCACGCCCAGGCCTACGTGCTTTTTATTCACACCCCTACGTTGGCGTGGCCTACGCCGGGCCATCCCACTCCGGTGACGCTTAGGGGGTGGCGTCACAGGCAACATTTCCGCAAGTTCCCCCACTGGCTGGGGTGGCATGGTTGCGTCCACTGTCCACTGCACTCCATACGCCAGAGGTGTATGTCGCCATGGATATGGGTGTGTTCTGCATACTGCGGTCTGTCCAGCACATCTCCGCCACTCTTGGCATTGTGTGCTTTCCCGATCATGGTTCTACTGCATCCTTCACACATGCCTGGTTGCCACCTCTCCCCACATTCGGCTATTATGTGGCTGAGGTGCCATGCCGTTGATGGCTCATGTTCAGGGCTTGCCCAGGTTACCATTGTAAGTTGTTCTGTCGTGTCTGGTGGGTGGTCATGTTGTTGTGCATGTTGGTTGTGATTTTGTGACGTGTGCATTGCCAGAGTTGTGAGTTGCATGGTTGTGGAGTTGAGGTGTGTGGGGTGTTCATTTCGGACTTGCCAAGGGGGTGTGCATTTCCCTTGTTGCCATCCTGGGAACGCTGGTTGATGATGGACTGTCGGAGGATGAAGGTATCATGCACACTGGCTGTGTATTTGAAGGCGACATTGTTGGGGGTTCCATGGTGTTCTGTTGTTGCCTGCACATTGATGTGAGACGTGCGCTTCCTGTTGAGGTGATTGTGTGCTGTGTTACCAGGGGGCACAGGTAGTACATGTGTGCTGTGTATTGCCCCCAACACGTGCGTGTATCCTGCTATGGCGTATGGTCCTTGCTTGGTCTCCAGCGGATCCTGCGCATTGTGTTGTACGTATGGGGACTGGGGTACCAGGGTGATGGTGATGTCCAGGACAGGTGTGGGGGACTTGGATGTGGCTGGCTGTGTGACTCCTCCGACTCTGGCGGGTGTTGTTTGGGGGGTACCAGGGGCCAACAGGTGCAGCCAAGCCAGCAGCTTTGTGTGGGGTGGGATGTTGGTTGTCCGCTGTGTTGGTGCCATGGGCCTGTTAGGCGATGATGGTCAGGATGCGTAGGATGGTTGTCCCTTTCAGCCTGTAGTGGACGGTGACATTGTCAGATGTTGGGTCTGTGCGGCTGGTACATTTCCTGGGGTTCCGCTGTCTTTGTCTGCGCTGCGTCTGTGGTGGTCCGGGGGGGGGGGGTGTTCCGGGTGTGGGTTGGGGTCCTGGGGTGGTGGCGGTGGGTGTTGTGGCCCTCTTGGCTGTCCAGGCCGCATGATGTGTGGCTCCATGGCATCTGTTGCCCTTCGGATGTGGCCCTGGGCTGTGCTCCCTTTTGTGGTGCTGGCTGCCGTCCGACTTTACTCCAGGTCAGAGCAGGTGTAAATTTCCTGGTGCTAACGCGTCTTATCGCCTATTTTGTGTTTTTATCGCCGAAGTGGCTGGTCGTTGTGAATGTTGAGGTGTGCTGTTGTCTCGGCTTTTGGCACGGGAACGCCTACTCTGCATCTCATTAGCGATATTTGCGGGGGTCCTCTGTGGCGATGTTTTTTGCGGCTGCTATCGCGGGTAAACTGGTGCTGTGGGCTGTTAACACCGGCTTGTGAATGGGGAGGTAAATTTATCACGACTTTGGCTGCGATAAAGTGCCGTTAATTCGGCGATAGCTCCTTCTGAATATGCCCCTAAATTAGAAGCTACAATCTTCCTGGCAGGAGACATTCACCAACCAGCCTTGATCATAGGGGTACCTACCCCTGCAGGCCCCTTAAGATACTGACCATTTCAGACTTCACAGCTATACTTGGGTATATTTCAAATGGACTAAAAATGAAGCCTTACCCATGTCGAGAGTGATGAACATGGCATTCATAACTGACTATCCTTTCCTATTGAGATGGGAACAACTCTGATACCTTTTGTGTACCTTAATAGTGGGTTGGAGAAGGTAGTATCTGATAATATCGGCCCACTTACTGCATGAGCCAAACTAGACTACGCAAACTCCCCCTTTCATTGTAGAGTAGAATACAGGTAGTCAAATGGTAGCCGTACCCAGTGTGAAGGGAAGGGCGGAAATAATGCTTCGGAGGCATTGTTATAGATATTCGGTTTATATTTGCCATTTATTTGTATTGATAAAAATGTGTTTCTATAGGTTCAGTATAGTTGATATGATAACTTCAACTTCTGGGAGATGCAGGGATACACAAAATAAATAATTTTTTTCTCCTAGGTCTTCCACGGTGTGCCACTGACAATCTTTGGGAAAAGACATAAGTATTACATTCTTGTTAGATTTCCTTTCCTAACCCTTTCACCACATTTGTGCGTGTTGTTCTGAAGTGCAATAGAGTGAGTGATTGACACAAACGGAACCCTTTGGGTGTCCGATATACCCCGAATGAAAAATACCTGTAGGAAGAATTGTTGCCGCTGTCTATGCATGGCTCCCAGTGTTTGATACGGTTCTTTCCACAAGTTGTTTATCACCCGGAAAGGTGTGGGAGAAGGAGAAGAATGGCACCAAATATGACAGTAGCCTCACACCAAGATTTGTGTTTAACCACCAACACACTGAAACAATTGTATCAGGCCACTCACCCTCTTGAACTGTGGTGGGAAAAATGCATCTGTCGGTGGAGTCTACCACTCCCCGGACCACTTGTGTGCCTCCGAGACAGCTCCATTCTGTTTTCCCCGCCTCTAGACCCCAGGCAACCAAAGGGATGGAATTTGTGTCCTCCACGTTGTCCACTGGGTTAATCCTCATCATTCTGTCCTCAAGTTCCTTGACTTGTTCCTTGCTTTTCTTCTCAGTTGTCCTGCTTCTTTCTGCTTTCTCCAGCTTCTTTCTGCTTTCTCCCCCTTCACAACATCCTCTGTTCCTTTTCTCCTCCATGCTCTTTCCCTTTCCTGCCTTAAAGATCAGTCCTTCCTTAATTTCCTTCGTTTCACAGGCCAGTGACCCCTCTCCTTCTCTTCCTGTTTCCAGCTTCCCACTTCTCTGCTAACCAGTCTATTTCTCTTTCACTTCCAGCAGGTAGGTTTACTATTTTCATTACTTGTTTTTCACAGTCAGGTACCCTATTTTGTCTCGTCGAGAAACTCCACGATTGATAATGGACACCACAAAAACTGAATTCAGTTGGTTTACTCCACCACTCAAACTGCTGGAGATGTAATTAAGAGGAATGCAACATTGTTTACATCTTACATGATTGTCTGCACATTCTCTGACTTTGGCATGAGCTAGGAAATACCCTCAACGAGACCCTTCAGATACCGCTGCCCCATTTGCAACAGCTGATCGTGCTCCATGACGTGACTGACCTCCCGTTCCCTGACTCTCCATGACCGACGCTTGCTTGCTACAGTGCTCATGTCTGCAAGGAATTGCATCCTCCATTATTGGCACTCGCTACATTTCCCTACTCATGATGAATGGATAACGTAGATTTAGTCAACTGCCTCCTATGAGAGACTCATCTATAAAGTACAAGACAGAACTACTGTATACCTCCAGATATGGTCGCTCTTTTCCTGAATGCTGATACTAATGCTGGTCCGTGAGGTCTGATGACACCAGAGATAAAAACACCCAGTAGCACACTCTCGGCTTTCCCCCATCTACCCTCACTCTGCTACCTTGATCACTTTTTCACACATGTAATGCAACCTACACACCACACTCGATACTATCGCCTTTGCCTTCATCACAAATGATCCATAATCAGTGCCAATATCTGAAATAACTGCAAATATCACACAACTTGACCGAATGCCAAACTATTGGTTCCCTGACCCTTCTACTATTATTTTGCGCATGTATATATATTAACTTGTAATGAGGCCCTTCTGTGAAGGTCATCTCTTCTTGGTCTCCCCTTTCCACTGAGCCAGAAGTTATACCTTAACTTTTTTGATGGCTGATAAGAATACGTTCCGGTATGTTAAATATTAATATATCGCTTGATTGTACCAGGTCAGATTGTCTCCTGAACTGTCATTGTTACATTGCCTTGTTGTTTATGATCTTTTCATCTACTTCTTTTTATGATTGGTCTTTACTTTATAACGGCCACATGCATATCATGAGAGGTCTAGCTATCCTTGAATTCCTGATAAACATAAAAAAGCTACAGTCTATGACTGGGATAACCTGCTTGGTGTATTAGACCTCCGCTGTAAGCCGGTCGCAATGAAATGTGAACATTGGCTTTTGATTGATACTTTACTTTTCCTTGGCACATTTTCCCTTAAAACACTAAAAAATCATATTTCACTCTGAAATTGTAAATACAACTTAAAATATTCACACACTTCTCTGAGGATAGCCTCAGAAGTGTTTTGATCTAACTAGTGTGGATATATTAATTTGGTTGGGGTACTTCCCTCCCAAATTAATAAATTAATTACCCTATTCCTAACACCAGCCATCAAAGTTCTTCTCCAGCCACTGCCAAGATTCTTTTAGGCATCGTGAAAAAATGAGAATGACACTTCGCAATAACCTTCAACTTTGCCAGGAATAGCAGCATGTGTTTCGGTTCTTGGCATTTGCATCTCTTCACCACACTGTTGCTTCTCCTTTGTTTCTGCACCAGTTGTATGAAATCAAGAGGCACACTAATGCTAACATTTTTAAAATATATCACTCATCTCCACCTGTGGCTTGCAGGATATTGTAAAGGTAGTTCGGTAAATGAAACGTCATGCACATTAAATGCTCATTTTATGTAGATTATTTGAGGAAAGCAATGAGACCCATTGTCACTGCTTAAAACTAACAATTTGTTGAAACTACTACTGCACCAACATATTTTTTAATCAAGCCTCCTGCAATTGATTGTGTGCTCTTCTGTAATGAAAAATACTGGAGTCAGCAGGTAAACAGGAACATTGGATCATTCAAGGATGGTCTGCCCGCTGAATATCGAAACCACGCTATTTATTGGACACAGTATCGAGGACAGAATATCAAAAATTAAATATTGACTGGTTAGTAAGTCTAGATTTTCTATACCTAACTCCACATATATGTACTTAGATGGTACATATATCTTCAAGGTACATAAACGAGGAGTTAGGAATCAGTAAATCTATGCTTCTCTGTATGCACTTACCTTTCGATATGTTGTCCCTCGATATTCTGTCCTCGATATTCTTGTATCATGATATTGTTGGTGTCGATCTTCAGTAGTACAACCTCCAAGAATACGGGTTCACAAAAGGAGCAAGGACATACCTTGCCTCCTAGAGAAACACCGGTTCTCCAACACCACAGCTGATTCACACTCAAATATTCCACAATAGCATTCCCTTTCTCTTTCATTGCTCCTTTTCTATCTTCAATTGTATTTTCACATACAGTTACTAAGTCAAATAAATTGAAATATATTCATATAAATGTACCTTTTCTAAAAAGGATTGAGCCCATTTTGCCATGTGTCTCATCAGATTTTTCTTTCATAGCTTTGAAGCTGCCTTTCTCTGCAATGAATTGGATCTGCTCTTTAGACAAACGTAGCCCGAAGAAATCTGCTATTTGTGTAGTTGCAGCAACCAAATCCTGTAAGTAGAAAAAGGGTCACTTTAAAATGAATATAAGGAACCAATATTTCTCTTCTCTCGCTTTATTTTCAAATGATATGCTTGCCCCCTTGTGCCAGCTCGACCATTGTTCTTATGAATTTCTACCATAATAACTTTAATTGTAAGAATGTTGATATAGCAAACTCATTGAATGTATCTTTAAGCGCAGCACTCAAGGAGTTAAAGGAGGATTCTGCAGTAATTTTTTGGGGGGGATTTTAACAGTAGACTTTGATCTATTTCAAGGAATACAAGGTGCGGTACACTGGGTCATGATGATACAGATCACCTCCATTTTTAGCATAATCCTGTTGGGGATGTTTTAAATAGGCTTTGTGCCACGTTACCATCACTTGGGAGGTACAGGCAATATGATTGATTTTATAGCTGTTTAAACCTTTGGCTTTAAGATTACCTAAAGGCCACACTCAATTAAAGCACACCCATGTTGTTCTTTCAATAGAGGCATTCTGCGCAACGAGGCCACTATAGATTCTGGGCATCTACTGATAGAATTGGTTGTCAGGAGTCAGGAACAGCTGAAGGTGTGTTTGGGGACTGGGGAAGATCCTGCTTATTTGCTTGGGGGCCAGACCAGTTACCTGGGCAACAAGAGAAGAGTTCAATAAGGGTGAAAGCTCAGCCCATATCTGTAATTGGCTGCAGTGACCGCGCCCCCAGTGTGACTGACTTTGGCTAGAGCTTACCTTTAGCGAAATTAATCTGCACCTGTGCAGGCATGAAGCAGAGAAATACACCACTCAGTTTATTTGCTCAGCTAATTAATTACTTGACAATCTCCAATCTGAGCTGTTATGCAGAGTTTATAGCAAAATACCTAACTCTAACCCAAAATGTATGACACTTGGCAGAAATGCTGTAGTATCCCATACTGACTACTCAATACATACACATCAAACTTGATATGCAGCCCACACTCGGGTTCTTGTTGGTCTGAGAAAACTCACTTTCTCTCTCTCGCACAAACTTGAAAGAAAACCGAAAGAAAATGCCTGAAATAGGATGGTTTAAAATCTAATTTTGCAGTAAAACGAAACGTGTGCTGGTATGACTATAGAATGCGAAATAAAAACACGTATTGTGACTCTTCTAAAATGTGTGCCATCTTGACAGGTTGCATATCAGAACAGCAAAGGTGGCCTGAATTTACACACAACAACTTCTGTGCAGTTCAATCTGGGCAATATTGAAAGTCTCTAGGCCAACTTGGGGCTGTCTGAGGCTTGGGAAATGTGTTGCTCGGCTGTATTTCAGCTGATCAGGCCAAATGGTAACAGTTGCAAATTGCAACTGTTACAATCTCAAGGCACACTGCCACTGCTGGCCCCCGGGAGAAGTGAGGGTCGCAGGCCAGTCTTTCCCGGGGTACTTCGTGCAACACCAGAAGGACAAGCTGGGGGGTTAGGGACAGCTAGGGAAAGGGGCTGGAGTAGGCAGGGCTATATAGGTGTCAGGAGAGGAGAATTCAGACACTTCCTGACACCAAGCACCACCGGGAGGGAAGGGTTAATAAAAGTTAGTCCGCCCACCTACCCTATATGTTGTATAAGGGGGGTACCGGTGTAGATCAACTACAGCGTTGCCAGTTTGGGACAGGTTGCAGGGCATGGACGGTACTTTGGAGGGGTGATGAGTCACATACAGGTGGATCCACCCCTCGGGGGTGCACGGGTGACTGATGGCGGTGCACGGGATGCAATGTGCAACAAAGGAAATTCAAGGGAGGATGTTTGGAGGGTAAGTGAAGGAGAGAATGGGGATATGGAAGGAGGTCAGAGAGTGAAAGGGGAGGAGAGAAGCAGAAGAGATGGTGTTTGAGAATGGCGAAGGGAGAATGAAACTGTATGTTTTATGTTAAGAGTTATAGTTCCATTTATGTAATGTTTAAGAAAGTTTTAAGTGTTGAAACCGTGTCCTAATAAAATGGCCTTTTACGCTTCAAGTAACAGTGTGGAGTGTGGTTATTGCACAGTCAAATGCACCTGTTCCTCTGTTCCTGGTACTGCCTTTGCCCCTTTTAAGCCAAGAGTCGCAAGGGCAGTGACTGAGGTTGCAAGGGCCATGGCAGTGGTCTCAGTTGCTACACCTGGCGATCCCCAAATGACGTCATGGGTCCCATGCATTGTGTACAAAAGAAGTAGAGGGGTGCTTACCTGGTGCCAGTGGGGTAGGTGCGTGCTTCACTGCCCCACAGGCTGGTGCTTTGCCTTGCGACTAGGCTTATTGCCAGATCCCTGAGTGCAGTGGCAGTGTTATTAAACCCTGGGCCCACTCAGAAAGGAAAACACCGAAGCCTAGTGCCACTGCCATATTTGGAATTTATGAGCACGAAATACTGAAAGAGGCTGCTAATAATATGCAAGGCGGTCCAAAAACAAACTAAATAGTCACTCGATGGGAGGTGGACCTCAAGGCCTTTTCTGGGCAAGCAGGGGCATGCTCCAACTGAACTAGAGAGAGGAGAGGAAGAAGTGGAGAAGGATGACATCAAGGCCCTTCTCTTTGAAATGACAAAATGCCTCTAAACTATTGATCTGACCGACTGGACAAAATGAAAAAGATGGCGGACAAACATAGATGAGCAAACAGACTTGGCAAAACAACGACTCTCCCAAGCAGAAGACAAGAATGCCCGGTTACTCACCGGTAATCTTCATTACTCCGAGTTCTGGTCTTCCTGTTCCATTCCTTATCAAAGAGCAGTTTATCTGTAGAAACCTATTACCTTTCAGAGGTCAAACACTTCTCCCAAAGTGGCGCTGCCTACCCGGCATGCATAAAGGGTGAAGTGCATCACCACGACAGCCTGAGAATACCAAAGAAACCCAAGAAAAAGACAAACACAAAACAATCATCAGAGACAGAAACAGGAATGGAGGGATGGGCTCATGAATGGACGGGAAGACCAGGACTCGGAGTAATGAAGATTACCAGTGAGTAACCGGGCATTACCTCCTCATCCGTCTTCCCGTCCCATTCCTTATCAATGAGCCCATACCCAAGGGCATGGTGATTGAAACACAAAGACCAGAAGGATGCAGCAAAAACCAACAGGTCAGTTTAATTACAAAAGAAAAACAGTACAAATCACAAATCATGTATGGCAGACAAAACATGAGCGCCAAAACCAGCAGAAGCCGCCATCCCCAACTTAAGAACGTAATGGGAAACAAATGTGTGGGGAGAGGTCCATGTAGCAGCATTACAAATATTACGTAATAAGGCACCCTTAAAAATGCCCCAGGATGAGGAAATGTCAAGGTTACTTACAGTTCTGCAGGAGCGATATGACAGATGATAGGTCCATACACCCCACCAGTCGCTCACCGCACCCAACTATGTCAAAGCGCCAGCGGTAGACTGAGGGAAGAAGGGAAGATAACAAAAGGGAAGTGATGACCAGCGTTTCTCAGTTCAGGTACAGGACTCAAAGGTTTGGAAATACTCTGAAAAGAAGGCAGAAGATAACATAAGTATTTGACAGACAGGGGAGGAGACTGTATTAATAAAGGTTTTTTATTACTAAACTACTTCATGAATTCCCTTCTTCCATCTGGTCCTTGCTCAACTGGTTGGTGAATGTATCTTCTGTGGAGAGAGAGATGGTGTGACATTGCTTTAGAGGCTGGGGGTTAAACAACAATAGGGGAAAAAAGTTAACTGTAATGAGAGAAACACACCTACCACAATCTAGAGGATAGACTTTAGGAGAGTCTGCAGGTAAGTGGTAAAGCAGTTCTTATGATATTCATGCTAATTGATTAGGACTGAGAAATAGAACCAAAAAGTATAATGATGTCCCCTTTTATTTGCAGGCGTAAAATTCAAAGGCAACAAAAGGAGGCTGGTCTTCACAGAAAAGGGCCACTCTGCAGATAAGGACAGCTCTGCAGATAAGTATAGCGCTCTTTATGTATCATTTTATTTGAACTCGATACGCAGTGGAGAGCTTTCTTTTTTAATTTATTTTTGTTCTTATTCTAGGGAGTATTAAGTAAGGTTCTCCCAGACACCGCCTCGACCCAGGAACTACATGGGGAACTAGAATTCACCGCCGCAGCCAGGGTTTGCGACGGATTGCTGCTGCTGCTGCCAGGATAAAAAGGAATCACCGCCGCAGCCCAGGAATAATTCAGAGAGTGACTAGAACTCACCACCGCAGCCAGAGTCATGAGGAATTGCAGCCGGCGCCGAAACCCCGAGAGAGATTGCCGCCGTGACTAGAGTTGCCTGCAAATGCTGCAGCTGCTGAAAAGGCCAGGGGAGATCACCACTGTGACCAGAGTAGGGGGATATCACCGCCGCCACCGGGAAAGTGTCACTGCCGCAGCCGCCCGGATGATCAGGTAAGTGAAGTCGAGGGACACCCAAGGAACGGTAGGCTCTTGATGCCCGAAACCCGGAAGTACGTCAGTCAACGTTGACTTCCGCCAGAAACACTAGAACGCGAAGCGTTCTGGTGTTTGGAGCGAGGACTTTCACATCTCGCTACCATGCGTGCTGCTGAACGAGGAGCGACAGGCATGACAGGAAATCCCCCTAAGTGGAGTGCCCCTGGACAGGAGAAGGAAGAGGACATCAAGCAGCCTTGCAGGACAAGAGAACCACACACTTCACCCATCGAGTCAAAGTGGACAAGGAAGGCTTGAGACCCATCCCAGAGAGACAGCAGGTAACAAATAAGGAATCCACCTTCCGAAAATCAGGGGTACGATCCACGTAGATACGAAGGGCCCGCAGCACATCCATAGAATGGAGAACCTCCTCCTTGGGAGAAGACAGATTAGGCCTCTATGCGGGAATCAACAAGAAACTCCCCGCAAACTCCAGACCGTCCAGAACGCCGCCGCCAGACTAATCCTCAATATGCCACGGCACAACCACATCACCCAACACGTCAGCGACCTCCATTGGCTCCCCATTGAAAGAAAAATAACTTTCAAGCTGCTCACCCACACCTACAAGGCCTACACAACAACGGACCTCAATACCTCAACGACCGTCTTTCCTTCCACACTCTCAAGAGAAACCTCCGCTCTGCCGACCTCTCCCTAGCCACCGTCCCACGCTTCCACAGGAGCAGAGCGGGCAGAAGGTCCTTCTCCCTTCTTGCAGCCAAGACCTGGAACGATCTCCCCCTGCACCTCTGACGAAGCCCGACACTTCACCACTTCAGGAAAGACCTCTAGACCTGGCTCTTCGACTGACCCCAACAGAGCTGCTCACACCTATCCCTCAGTGCCTTGAGACCCTAACAGGTGAGTAGTGCACTCTACAAAATCCTGATTGACTGATTGAGAAAAAAAGACAGGAAGGATCCTCCTGACAGTGGAAGTCAGGCAAAACCTTGGGAAGAAAAAACTGACTAGGACGCAAATTCACATTGTCTGGGCAAAAAAGTAAGAAAGGGGGAGAAGCCAGCAAAGCCCCAAGCTCACCAACCCGTTGACAAGAAGAAATGGCCACCAAAAAAAGAACCTTAGCCGAAAGAAACTTAAGGTCAACGGAAAGTAGGGGTTCGAACGGAGGACCAGTCAATGCCTGAAGCACCAAGAGAAGATCCCAAGTAGGAACTGGAGAGCAGGAGACAGGACGCTGAAATAAAAAACGATGCAAAAGGCAAGACACCAAGAGAGAGACAGGAGCCACAGCAGAGCCCCGGAAGTGGAGACAGCCAGACCCATGACAAAGCCATCCCTCAAAAAGTACAACGCCCTAACAGGATCACAGGAAGAATAAGATAGACCCTCCCCATGACACCAGGAGTCAAAGTTCTTCCAATGCCAACCATGAGATCTCAGGGTCAAAGGCCTGCATGACAACTAGATGCTCTGAGCCACCTCAAGCGAACAACCCTGATCCAACAAATCCAACCTGTCAAGTGCAAGACCCCCAGATGAAGACGAAGGAGAGAGGATGTGATGAGAAGAGGATCACGCAGCGGAGAGGGGTATAGGTGAAACTGCCAATGGGGACACACCACCAAATCCAGAAGAAGGGGAAACCAGGACCTCTGGGACCACTCTGGAACAACCAGAGAACCTCTGCCCGATCCACCCGAATCTTCCTGAGGACCTTGGGAATTAAGGGAAAGGGGAGGAAGATGAACAGGAGCTCCTGGGACCAGGGTACGGAGAAAGCATCGATCACCCAGGCCAACAGCCTGGGAACCTGCTGCAAAAATGCAGAAGAAGGGCTGTCTCCTTTGAGGCAAACAAATCCAGCCAGGGAAGGACGAACCTGGAGAGAATCCACCAAAAAAGAAGGGGAGACAGACACATAGTCACTGATGAGGGTAACACCTGGCTCAAAGATTCCGTAGGCCCATTCTCCCTCCCCGGAAGATAGACTGCTGAGAGAGAAAGGAGATTCCTTTTAGCCCACAGGTCAATCTTTTGGAAAAGGAGAAACAAAGAACTGTGCATTCCCCCCCTGCCGGTTGACATAGGCATGAACAACCTGGTTGTCGGTCTGAATAAAAACAGCCCATTTCTGAAGGAGGGGAGTAAACCAAAGAATGGATTTCCAACCCTCCATCAATTTTTGCCAGTTCGAGGACTGGAGAGCCTCAAAACTGGACCACCAGCCCTGGTCCATGGAATCCCCCAGAACCGCTCCCCAGCCAATGGCACTGGCATCGGTCGACAAGACCTCCAAGGAAGGAGGAGGGAGAAGATTGAAACCCCTGCAGAGATTGTGAGGGGACAACCACCACTGAAGGGAATGCCAAATCTCCGGAGACAGAGGATGAGAGACTCGTAGGCCTGAGAAGCAGGATCCCAGTGGAGCAGAATGTGATGCAAGAGGGGATACTAATGGAGACAGGCTCAGGGGAGGACATGCAGCGTGGAGGCAATCCCCCCCTGATTCTGCAGCCAGAGCTGGGTAGACACCTGAGACTGGGACAGTAACCAAGAGAGATGCTGGAACTGAGTCAATTGTCCTTCCGGAGACAGGAATACCGTCCCCAGATCCATCCGGAAGAGGGCTCTGAGGAACTTCAGAGACTAGGAGGGCTGAAGGGAGGACATTCTGTGGTTTATGAGGAGCCCAAAAGAATCCAGTAGAAGACAGACCTGATGAACATCCTCCTTTGCCTGAGAGAAAGAAGGAGAAACAATCAGCCAATCATCAAGGTAAGGATAAACCTGAATGCCCCATGAATGGAGAATACCCACCAGGGAGAGTCAGAGCTTCATAAAAACCCTTGGCACCGATGAAAGGCTGAAAGGAAGCACCTGGAAGTGCCAGGAGCCCAACGCAAAGCGCAAAAACTGCTGATCCACCGGATGGATGGGAACATGCAGGTAGGCGTCCATCAGGACGTGGGAGGTGAGAAAGCACCCCGGTGTACCAGCTGAAGGATCGATTGCAAAGTTACCATTTTGAAACAACGATGAGGAATGAGTAGATTCACCCCCTTCAGATCCAACGCGGGGCGCAAGTCAGTAGTAAGTATCCTTCTTTGAGACCAGAAAAAGGATGTAATAAAAGCCCAGCCCCCGTTCCAGGGGTGGAACCTCCAAGATCGCTGCTTTCTCCAAGAGAAGCCAAACACCCTACAGCAAAGCCACCTGCCTCAGGGGATTCCCTGGCAGAGGAGTTTCCTTGAACATCGGAGCAGGACGAGATGAAAATTTGATCTGGTAACCAGAGGTCATTGGCCAAACCATCCAGGCATCGCAAAGACCCTGCCAGTGCTGACAAAAGAAGTGAAGGCGACTTCCAACTGGAAAAGGTGTATAGTCACTGCTTTGGAGAAGGAGTGGAGGAAGCACCACCGGACTGGGACTGGGATTTGTCACCTCCAGGGGCCCTCCCAGCCACGACCCCTGCCACAAAAGGGCTGTTGAGCACACCTGGTTGGAAGAAAGGAAAAAGCGTGGCGATAACCAAACCCTCCACCCTAAAAGGGAGGCCAAATGGGAGCCACCAGCTTCTGATTCTCTGCAGACTGCTTGACCAGTTCCTCCAGCTGGGGGCCAAACACTTTGGAACCTTCAAACGGCAACTTGAGAAGGACAGACTTCTGTGAGGCCTCTGCCTTCCAAGTCTGCATTCAGATATGGTGACCAGCAGCAATGAAAGCCTCTGATGCCGCAGCAGCCGCACACAAGTTATAGAAGGAGATGTCCAGGTAGCAAACCTGGAGCTCCAATAGAGCCATGGGAGAAGAAGCATCCCCCCCTTCACTCAACAGAAGAGCCAGAGCCAGGAAATCCTTCATCAGGGACTGAACCATATATTTAGTATAGGCAGTAGCCCTAACGGAAAAATTGGAGGCGGCGTAAGACCTCTTCATGGCACCCTCCACCTTCTTGTTGACTGGGTCGGAAGGAATGGTGTCATCTGAAAGAACCATGCTCTGGAAAGAAAGGCCAGCAATCAAATTATCCACCTTGACAGACTGAGGGAACTCCTCTGAAATCCCCTCCAAAGTGTAACGTTTACACAAAAAGTGAGGAAAAGCAGATTTATCAACTTCTCGACATTCATGGGCCAGCACCTTGAGGACAGCACCATGCAAAGGTAAAGAGTCAGGATCAGGCTGATGATACTGGGTAAAAAAAAATCATCCTCCAACCCATCCATCACAGGCGAAGGGAAACCCAGATTTTCCCTGACATGGATAGACAAGTCAGAAAGCTCAGTTCCCTGCACAAAGCGACCCCTCCTGCCATCCTCTTCATCAGGATCAACAATATCAGCCAGTGGAGCAGGGCGAGGAACTTTAGCAGGAGGACCGTCAGCCTCCTGTGCCCTGAATTCAGCCTCCACAGCCTCATTGATAAGAAGGTGCAGCGCATCCACTGTGGGAACCCACACAGAGCTAGAAGCAGCAAGTTCGCCCTAAGTTGGCAGGGTATGCCCAGACGTGGGTACCTTGCTCACTTTGCCACTGGATTCAAGCTAGCCTGGCTGATGACGGCTGAATAGCCAGAAACCGGTCCCAGGATGCTTGTTTCCGGTCCAGGGAAAACATGGCTTGGCAGTTCGGGCTGGACTGTTCCCATGAGGCACAGGGTCAGACTGATTTGCATATGGCCATGTCTGAACTGGGGTGGTGGAGTGAGCTAAAGAATGATGATGGATTAAACCCAGATCAGTTGACTGGGGGTGAGTGTTTGATTAGCTCAAACGCTCCGTCCATCGTCCCCCTTTGGTATCGCTTTGTTCGCCCTAAGTTGGCAGGGTATGCCCAGACGTGGGTCCCTTGCTCACTTTGCCACTGGATTCAAGCTAGCCTGGCTGATGACGGCTGAATAGCCAGAAACCGGTCCCAGGATGCTTGTTTCCGGTCCAGGGAAAACATGGCTTGGCAGTTCGGGCTGGACTGTTCCCATGAGGCACAGGGTCAGACTGATTTGCATATGGCCATGTCTGAACTGGGGTGGTGGAGTGAGCTAAAGAATGATGATGGATTAAACCCAGATCAGTTGACTGGGGGTGAGTGTTTGATTAGCTCAAACGCTCCGTCCATCGTCCCCTTTGGTATCGCTTTGTTTGCCCTAAGTTGGCAGGGTATGCCCAGACGTGGGTCCCTTGCTCACTTTGCCACTGGATTCAAGCTAGCCTGGCTGATGACGGCTGAATAGCCAGAAACCGGTCCCAGGATGCTTGTTTCCGGTCCAGGGAAAACATGGCTTGGCAGTTCGGGCTGGACTGTTCCCATGAGGCACAGGGTCAGACTGATTTGCATATGGCCATGTCTGAACTGGGGTGGTGGAGTGAGCTAAAGAATGATGATGGATTAAACCCAGATCAGTTGACTGGGGGTGAGTGTTTGATTAGCTCAAACGCTCCGTCCGTCGTCCCCTTTGGTATCGCTTTGTTCGCCCTAAGTTGGCAGGGTATGCCCAGACGTGGGTCCCTTGCTCACTTTGCCACTGGATTCAAGCTAGCCTGGCTGATGATGGCTGAATAGCCAGAAACCGGTCCCAGGATGCTTGTTTCCGGTCCAGGGAAAACATGGCTTGGCAGTTCGGGCTGGACTGTTCCCATGAGGCACAGGGTCAGACTGATTTGCATATGGCCATGTCTGAACTGGGGTGGTGGAGTGAGCTAAAGAATGATGATGGATTAAACCCAGATCAGTTGACTGGGGGTGAGTGTTTGATTAGCTCAAACGCTCCGTCCATCGTCCCCTTTGGTATCGCTTTGTTCGCCCTAAGTTGGCAGGGTATGCCCAGACATGGGTCCCTTGCTCACTTTGCCACTGGATTCAAGCTAGCCTGGCTGATGACGGCTGAATAGCCAGAAACCGGTCCCAGGATGCTTGTTTCCGGTCCAGGGAAAGCATGGCTTGGCAGTTCGGGCTGGACTGTTCCCATGAGGCACAGGGTCAGACTGATTTGCATATGGCCATGTCTGAACTGGGGTGGTGGAGTGAGCTAAAGAATGATGAGGGATTAAACCCAGATCAGTTGACTGGGGGTGAGTGTTTGATTAGCTCAAACGCTCCGTCCATCGTCCCCTTTGGTATCGCTTTGTTCGCCCTAAGTTGGCAGGGTATGCCCAGACGTGGGTCCCTTGCTCACTTTGCCACTGGATTCAAGCTAGCCTGGCTGATGATGGCTGAATAGCCAGAAACCGGTCCCAGGATGCTTGTTTCCGGTCCAGGGAAAACATGGCTTGGCAGTTCGGGCTGGACTGTTCCCATGAGGCACAGGGTCAGACTGATTTGCATATGGCCATGTCTGAACTGGGGTGGTGGAGTGAGCTAAAGAATGATGATGGATTAAACCCAGATCAGTTGACTGGGGGTGAGTGTTTGATTAGCTCAGACGCTCCGTCCATGCGTCCCCTTTGGTATCGCTTTGTTCGCCCTAAGTTGGCAGGGTATGCCCAGACGTGGGTCCCTTGCTCACTTTGCCACTGGATTCAAGCTAGCCTGGCTGATGATGGCTGAATAGCCAGAAACCGGTCCCAGGATGCTTGTTTCCGGTCCAGGGAAAACATGGCTTGGCAGTTCGGGCTGGACTGTTCCCATGAGGCACAGGGTCAGACTGATTTGCATATGGCCATGTCTGAACTGGGGTGGTGGAGTGAGCTAAAGAATGATGATGGATTAAACCCAGATCAGTTGACTGGGGGTGAGTGTTTGATTAGCTCAAACGCTCCGTCCATCGTCCCCTTTGGTATCTCATTGATAAGAAGGTGCAGCGCATCCACTGTGGGAACCCAAACAGAGCTAGAAGCAGCAGGCTCCATGACCGCAATCATGAATACAGGTGCTTCCTGCATCGGACCCATTTCTAAGGAAAGTAAGTCTTGTGGCCCCCGAACTCTCACGGGGGCGCCGACAAGCAGGAAGTGCCCGCAAGCACAAAAACAGTACAATCGGGCAGGCTCCACAAGAAAAAAGGCTGAAACTGTAGGGTTCGAAAACGGGCATCAGGACCCTCAGTGCCGCTGCCCACGGAGAAGACAAATGCCCGCTGAGCAGGCCAGGCCATCCACATAAAGCAGTGTGATTGCTATAGCAAGTCACAAAGGAACAATAAGTAATAATTAAAACAACTTACCCAACCTTGATAGGAAATCTGGATTGCATCGCAGAAAAAGAATAGACTGTCGTGTGATGCATTTCTCCCTTTATGCATGCCGAGTAGGCAGCACCATATTGGGGGTAGTGTTTGACCTCTGCTAGGTAATAGGCTTCTGCAGGAGCAGAAGAGCTGCTCATTGATAAGGAATGGAACGGGAAGACGGAAGAGGAGGTAATAACAATGAAAGAATATGCAATGATTGGAGAATGAAATGGAAACTATGTGAGCAAACAATGGAGACTTAGAAGCAAGCTTGAGGTCTGTATCCTTCGCATATTGGGACTACTGGAATCGACTAACACAGCCCTCATGCCACAGTGTGTTGAAAAAATGTTGAAGTCCTTGTTTGAATGTTTTTGTCCCCGTCGTAAAAAGGGCACATCGCTCGGTGGTGCCTCACCCTCCAACTTCGGTGCCTCCCAGCACATAATAGGGATATATAATAATTATTAATCATATGGAGAACGCTGCAGATACTTAGGGAGAAAGGAAACCTAAACTTTAGTAGTTGCTGTCCAAGAGGCTCGTGAAGTTTTGATCTAGGTCAAAAAGAAAATGCAACAAAAAGAAATAGACTATGCAATGCTAAACCTAGCTAAACTAAAAGTAAACTATAAGGGCAAATTATTTTTCTTCTTTACCAATTCAAAGCAACCATGACTTTTCTGCTTAAGGACACTAAGCAGAATTCACATAGTATGTGAAGCATCCAGAAGAGAACGTTCTCCCTCCCAACATTAAGGAATTCATGCATTACGTTGGCAGTGTCTCAGGCTTGCAGATTAACTGGGATAAGTCTGTCATGATCACAATGGCTGAA
This sequence comes from Calotriton arnoldi, assembly GCA_963921515.1. Taxonomy (NCBI): domain Eukaryota; kingdom Metazoa; phylum Chordata; class Amphibia; order Caudata; family Salamandridae; genus Calotriton; species Calotriton arnoldi. The sequence continues at coordinate 788,618 of CAWUFW010007334.1, forward strand.
GTCACTCCTAGACCTCTTCCCTCAATTTTCCGCTCACATGGAGTGAGAAGGCAGTTTGCTCCTTAGCAAAAAAAATACAGGAGACACCTCTGTAGATGTAAAAGAGAATTATGGTCTGCCCCTGCTCAAACTACAAGAAAAGCTCTCCAGGTGACAGGGTCTGCCAATATCCATTGCAGGGAGAATAGCGGGCATTAAAATTGTGTTTTTATTGCAGTTCTTATGCTTATTTCTGAATATTCCCATTTTCTTGATGCAGGTATTTTTTAAACAGCAATTCTTTTGACCTTCATATGGGCTGGAAAACAACCACTCATTAGATTGGATGATTCTATAGTAGCCATACACAAAGAGGGTATTTTGCTTTCAGAGTTTAGAGATATACTATTAGATAGTCTAGGCCGTCTATAGCAACCATTGGTACAAGGCCGATATAATATTTCCTTCCTATTAAGGAGAGGTCGCTATGGTGGAGCTTTCTAAACTAACAACTGTGATAGCCAGCCTAAATACAATGTTCTTCACTCGGTCCAGTCTTTTGGCTATTAAACTCTATGCTTGGCATAGACTAGCATCAATGGCCAGTAAAAATAAGCTATAGTCTTCTTTCTTCTCTCTACTGCCTAACCCACCATTGATGGCCACAATTGAATGGAACGCTAAACACCAATTGAGAAATATAAGGCTGACTAGGCTGGAGGATTGATATCAAGGCGGGAATGTTAAATGCAATAGAGCAATATAAGGGAGTGAAGAAAGGTCACGTTTAAATATTTTTCTATATTTTAGAGTAAGGCATGGCATTTCTCCCATACTTTTTGAATGAACCATCTCCTCTGAAAACACTGGGACACATAATCTCAGTAAATGCTTTATGAGGTCTCGTGACAAATGTTTAATATGATGCTAGAGGAAATGAAACCAAAAAATAGAAAAGCTAGGACCAGAAGGGTAGAAGCTCTGGGGGAAGCTATTGATGAAGCAATGTGGTTTTACTGCTGTCAAAAGACAAATCATTCACCTCTCAATAGTAGAAACAGGCTCATTCACTACAAATATTTACACAAAATATACTACACTCTGATGAGGTTGAAAGCCATGGGTCTGGATATAGAAACCTCATATCGCAGATGTAGACGTGGCTCGGATGATTTCATATAAGTAGCTTGGTTGTGTACACAAACAGTTGAATTTTGGCTAATTCAAACTAAACAAAATGACACATTTAGATTGAGATGTCTGCTTCCCCTTTAAGCAAGGAGGACTCAAACTCCCCGATTTTAAACTCTATTTTTGGGCGGTATTCACTGGGCGCCTCCAAAGCTTACTAACCGATAAGAAACCATACTTCGGCTTTTCTTTTGCATTAGGTGCTGACAGCAATATGTTTCTCTACAGGATCAATGATCCAAACTACTATAAAAGAGTCTGATTTAAGACCGTTAGGGACACAGTACGTATATGGCATGAAATTCTTGATCACTGCTCACTGCTCCCTGGAGACCTAGCGCAACATGCGTACTTCCAACTATGGAACAATCCTACTCTACCGGAAGTATTTCATGACTCCACCACTCTGCGGTGGGAAAATCACGGGATCGAATGGCTAGGCCAGCTTTATGATACTGATGGCTTCGGCACGTTTGCGTCTTTAGAATCTGCTTATAATCTTCCACAACAACTCTTTTGTAAATACCTACAAATAAGGGATTACTTTTAAAATGACACCCGATGCAATCACCACACTCTCATGAATTATTGACTTGTTTGCTAAATCTTAAATTCAAATCACGTGTTAGTACAATTTATTTACAACTCTGTCAATTTAGGAGTGATGATACTCAACGCTTAGCTGTTAAATGGAGTCAAGCTTTAGGCACAAGTATGGCTCCCACAGAAATTGCCACTGCTTTAGATATTCTATATAACTCTATCCATTCTATTAGTCTAAAGCTGCAACAATTTCGAACTATTTGCATGCTCTATTATACACCAGGAAGGATAGAGAAATGGGCTCAAAAGGGACAGAGATACGGGGGCGATGGGGGAGATAGGACTCAATGCTCAAAGTGTGGAATGGTAGCAGCCTATATCGTTCATATGTTCTGTACCTGCCCTATGTTAGGTACTTTTTGGGGGAAAAGTAATACAATTTATTAGTCATCGCATGGGCTATGATTTCCTTCCTACTAACAAGGAGATCTTGTTATGTCTTAAAGAGAGTGTTGATCGACATATGAGATCTTTTTTTCTATCGCCTTAGTCGCCGTTCGCCTTTGCATTGCAAGAGCATGGATCTCGCCTAATCCCCCTGTCTTTTCTGAATGGTGGGCTCTCATAAAGGACATATATGAGAGGGAGCACGCATTGGCTAGAGTTAGAGGCATACGATCCTTACAAAAAGTAGACTGTATATGGGACCGTTTTGTTTGAGTTTTCCTATATATACACTCTCTTTCTCTTCTTTATTTTTCTTTTTTTCTTTTCCTTCTTATGTTGGATGGGGAGTACAAACTTCATGTATGTAATTAAGGCTATCAAAAAAAGATCGAGATGTCTGCAAAACTAGTACTGATGGGGTATGTGTGGAACGTCTGAAGCCAGAGAGACATTTTGTGGCCTTAGTTTGCCTGCTGCCCGGGCAGTAGAATTGTCATTAGATGGAGTAAGAGCTCTCTGCCCACAGTGTCCTACTGGTTGGCGGACTTGATTTATTGTAACAATGCATTGGACATTTATACTGAACCACTGCCCACATCATCACGCCTGACAGATATTTGGAGCCCATTGAAACATTACTTGTCATCTGAAAAGGAACACAATGAGCATGATTAGAAATAATCTAAGCAAATAAATAAAATCTACTATAAATTAATGAGCTTCGGGGGCTAGGACTGCATGCAGGACTCAATTCCTGTTGGGATGTGGGTCGAGTCATCTTTTGGAGATTTATACTTGTAACAAGTGTAATACTGAAGGGATGAATCCCGGGAACAGCATGAGAGAGTGGTGAGGTATAACAATTTCTTCAATATAATGAACATATGTAAAATGTGTAGGGGAACTAGCTGTCATGCAGCTGCTGATGATAAGTGGATTCCTAAATGTCCAAAAATGCAAGGACGCTCGCGGTGAGCTTTCTGTTTTAGTGGTTGAATTTATTTTTTGTATTTTTGCTGCATTAAAATAAATATATATATAAAAAAGTGTGGTACAAAATACTAGCACTTGGAGCCCAAGTCAAAATGCAGGCCACTGATAGGCCGACTATGCACTACTTTGTACTAAACAGAAGTATTATGGAGAGGACAACAAAGTGGGAAAGATACTCACATGTAAGCTGAGAGCAAAAGTAAGTAGAGAATGGATCTCATGGAAATCTTAAGACAGTTCCACCTGACTAAGTGAATTTGAAGACCAGTATAAAACCCTATACACAGCCAAGACAAAACCTCTAATTCAGATACATGACTATTTTTCCAAGACTAATTTGACAAAGCTTGCGAAAGCCCCAGTAGTATCCCTTAGATACCCTATCAGCTGGAAGAAATAATGTCAAGCATAGCTAGACTCCAAACAAACGAATCCCCAGGCCCTTTTCACCAAAGTCCTCTGCAGTATTTTACCAGCCATTAACACCCCTTTTGACTTGCCTCTTCAGCTAGTTTGCAGAGACTGGGGCGATGCCAGACTCCACGCAGGAAGCATCAATAACGATAATACCTAAACATGGCAAAGATCACACAAATTGTTCATCATGCAAGCTAATTTTTCTTCTCATTGTAGATGCTAATATATTCATGAGTAAGCTAGCACAAAGACTGAGGGCCCCATGCATCAACCTAAAAACTGGTCGCAAAGGGACAGATTCTGTGAATCTGCCCCTTTGCGACCAGTATTTTTGCATTTGGGATGCATCATCCCAAATGCAAAAATCGCTATTTAAGTAATCGCTAAATTTGCGATTAATTAAAATGCAATTGCATTTAAGGAATCGCAAATTGCAATTCCTTAAATGCAATACATTAAACAAAAAAAATTTGCGATTTCGCAAATATGAATCGCAATTTACCATCAATCTAAAGTTGATGGTAATTTTCGATTTCTTTGAAAAATGCACTAAAGTGCATTTTTCAAAATCACATGTTGCACACACACACATGCCCTTGGGGCATGTGTGTGCGCAACATGTGGTTAAATTGTAATTTCAGGGGTGCAACAGGGTATCCTTTTGGAACCCAGGCACCCTTGAAATTGCATGCGCCTCTGGGCCTATAGGAATGAATGGGAATCAAGTCCTTAACTGCGACTGCTAATTTGCGAGTCGCAATTAAGGAATTTGTAGGAATTGCAACATTTTATGCGATTCCTACATGCATGGCAATAGCGATTCTTTAATTGCGATTCCTTAATAATCGCAATTAAAGAATTGCTATTGTCTATGTTGATGCATGTGCCCCTAAATCCCCTTATGTCTGGTGGATCCTGACCAATGCGTGTTCATCCAACACAGATATTGTCACCCTAACACCAAACAGACCACCCACATCATTGACAACATTCAGAGAACAGAGTAAAATGCACTCCTGATAGCAATAGATACTGCAAAAGTGTTTGATAGGGTACACTGGCCCTATCTAAGGGAGAACCTTGTAGCGTTTGTTTTTGGCCTAATTTTTTGTAGATGGATATTCATCCTCTACAACAGTTCATAGCACCAGGTTGAGGATAGAAATACATGCTTTGAGAGCCCTTGATATATGCAGGGGTACAAGGCTGGGGTGCCCCCTTTCTTCCCTCCTCTTTGCTGTATGTAACATAATAGGTATTAAAATAGGGTGAGACACAAACTATATATGTACGCTGATGATGTCTTGGTGTTCCTTAGAGTCCCAATAAGATCACTATCAGTGTTAGTTGACAAAATGCAGGATATCCTGGTGGTTTCAGAATTTAGCTTGAATCTGCAAGGATCCTAAATTCTAAATATACCAGTTTTGCAGAACTAACACACCCAGCTGCAAAGTTAGATTCCTATAGAATCAGCTCTGCACTCCATTACATATCTGGGGATTCAAATTGCACCCGCAAAGGAAAACACAATACATATTATTAACTACATAAAGCTAACCCAAGCAATATGATGCAAATTACAATCCTGGTCATGGCCTTTCATTGATTGGCAGAGTAGACATGGTCAAAATGACATTACCAAAGCTCCTGTTTGTTTTCCAGGCTCTCGCACTACAACCGCCCAATGATATTTAAAAAAACGACAAGGCAGCATTGGACATTTCTGCTAAGGTGAAGTGAAGCCATGGCCCTGAAGAGCGGGGCTTGGCCATCTGAAACATTATTCACTACTATCAAGCCGTTCAAGTAAGATACATGGTGAAGTGGTTAAGACCCGAATTCGTAAACAGCTGAGGTTTCATAGTCTTAATTGCAGGCATCCATTTAAGGAGGGTCCCCTGGCTTCCAAAGCATAAATCCTGTGGGTGATATTCTTCCCCAGTGACACAAGCCACCTTGGTGGTATGGGACAGAGAGATAGAAAAGAGAGGGCTCTCTTCCTCACCATAACCTCGCTGGCAAAGATGACGTGTTTTGCAGCTGAAATGAGCAGAGCTGTAACTGCATGGGTTGCCTCTTCGACTCTGCTGGTATAACACGATTCAAACAGCTCAAGAGAGAGTATGGCCTACTTGAGGCAGAAAAATTACAATACCTATAAATAAGACATTGGGTTATACATGAGGTAGACAAACACCACTCAAGTAGACCACTCACACTTTTGACAAGTGGCTGATCATGAAAGAGAACGACAAGCAACGCCTCTCAGACAAGTTCAAGTTCCTATCTCCAACAACATCCACTGAGAAAACACTAGGTCAGAAAAGGTAGGAACTACAGATTGGGAGACCGCTTACACAGAAAGAGATCAAGAAACTATATTTTAGAGCTTGAACTACCTGCACATGTGTCCATGGCATAGATTCAGTAGTAAACAATCCAAGATATTGGTATTTGACCCAGTGAGACATAAAAAGCATGAAATCCTTCAAAGTCAGAAGAGTGTTGGTTGAAATGCAATCGCCCCAGAAGACTATTACCCTTGCTTTGGAATTGCCCAAAACTAACATGATATTATGAGTCAATACCAAATGACATCAATACCATAATTTAAAACTCCGATCCCAAGGTTTCCAACTTACGTCATCCATGGAATCTGCTGTAAATAGACGTATCCATCACACTCACCAAAGGGTAAGTTAATGTCCCTAGCACTATGCACTGCAAAGCAAGCTATCATCTCAGTTTGGGGCACAGATAAGGCAACCAACTATAGGGCCTGGGCACACCGGCTTTGGGAAATTCAGGGAATGGAGAAAATCACCATGTCCATAGAACCCCAAGGCGACAACTTTCAAAAGACATGGCCCCATTCTTCAAGCTCCTATCTGGAGAATTGAGAGAACTAGCATGCCCCAAATACCTGAAATCTTTGTAGGTTACAACACACAAATCAAGAAGTAGAGAAATAGTCCAAGAAACTGCCACACAATGGAGAAAGGCAAGAGATTCTAAAAACGTGAGGTTTATAGCATGCTGTCTCCTTCACTTTAGTATTAATAGATTCTCATGCATCTGATGTTTTTTTCATAATAAATGTTATTGCATTTATTTAACATTAACATGTAAATTTGCAAATGCTATTAACTGTGCCTCATTCACGTTGAGATTGACAATAGCTAATGTAGACCTGCATTTTAAAATGTCTGACATTGGTTGCGATTTTACTTTGTGAGACATGTCCTTTTTATTTCTATGCAAAGCTGAAGTCCAAATTATCAAACACGATCTTCCTTTGCTTTCTTTCTCATGTGAAACACTTTCTTTTATGTGATAACTATAGAATGTTATAATTGGTTGCAAGAGTACAGCTGCAGACTTCAGGCTGGCCCCATGTATCTCGTTTTGTTACAGATAAAGTTACATTTGAAGGACCCTTGGAGAAGCTGTATTAGAACATTGGAATGTGGAGCACTCCATTGAAGACAATGGAGTGCTCCGTGCTTCTACGGGCTGGTAAAGGCCCGCAAAGCCACATTCCAATGTTGTTTTCACAAAGGCCTCTCTGAGCCCGAGGGGATTTAAGCCCCTCGGGCCCCGAGAGGCCTTTGTTTTATTTGTTAGAACATTTTGCCCTCTAGTGGCAGAATGTTCTAATAGCCTTATAGCCCTTCGTAGATGGGCTATACCGACTATTAAAGTCCTGCTCCATTGTTAAAGGCCCTCGCCTTTGGCTCGGGCCTTTAACGCTGGAGCGGGCCTTTAATATAGCCTTATAGCCCGCCGTAGCGGGCAATACCAGCTATTAAAGGCCCGCGGCGAGGGCCTTTAACAAGGGTGCGGGACTTTAATATCCAGTATAGCCCAGCTACGAAGGGCTATAAGGCTATTAGAACATTCTGCCACTAGAGGGCAGAATGTTCTAACAAATAAAACAAAGGCTTTAGGGAGCGCGAGGGGATTGAAATCCCCTCAGGCTCCCTGAAGCCTTTGTTCACAGCCACAGCTGTGAACAAAGAAGCATTGGAATGTTGGAGCTCCGGGCTTATACCAGCCATTATAAGCCCGGAGCTACTCCATTGTTTTCAATGGAGCTTCCAACATTCCCATGTACTAATAGCCGGTATAGCCCGCTACGGCGGGCTATAAGGCTATATTGTGGAGGATTCTGAGAAACTAACGAGCTCAAGACTGTATCTTTTCACTCTAATCTGATTGGATTGTTTTATGGGACCTATGTGCAGGTGTCGCAAATGATAGTATTGTGTGATTTAAGCTAATGCAGAGTAGAACAGAACGTGCAGAAATGCTTTGTCCACTTTTGAGATAGCTTAGAGCAGAGAAGGGTACTCCTCTTACTTGTATGACTATGATTGGTTTGAACTCCATATTAACTAATGCATTCATATATTGATTATTGATTTGACACTAACTTGATGATTTTGCCTTCTGTAAACATTTTAACCTTTAATAAACCTTTATGATTTGAAAACGTAAGCACTCTCTGTCTTCCTTGTGGATTCTAAAGTGCTTCACGTTATTTAAATGTATTGATTTGTTGACCAGTCTCGGTTGCAAACTTTGATTCATCACTTAGCTCTTTATGGGCCCCAGATTTGCACAACGAAAAATGGTAACATATTCTGTAAAGAAAATAACTTACTCCGGGGTTGTTTAAAGCGAGGTACACACATATTTTTGCAGACTGTCACTGGCAACTCGTTGTAGTTCAGTGTATAAACACATTTACATCAATAAAAAGAATTGAACTATAATGCACATAATTGCCTTTGGAATGGTTTCAAGACATTTGAAAATAAATGGAAGAGAATGACTAGGAAAATTCTCTTTCCAACAAGAAGGCTGCTTGGACTATGTCTGGTGTAAAATGTTTTATATTCTGGTAAAGGCATGTCATCTTCACAGGATGGAAGGATAGTGTTGCAAAGTCATCCTGTGCCCTAGCCACCCCCCAACCTTTTGCTGACTGATACTGGTGGTAACTGACTTTGACTGACCCTGGGCTCTGCCTAACCTGGCCCAGGGCCAGTGCTATGCTGAAAGAGACACATTAGAATACAGTTAAAACACCTACATACACTAGGGTACACAATGGTATGGTGGGGTACCCCTGTGATTGGCATGACCTAGCCTATAAGCCCCTAGTATATAATAGGGCAGGGGGATTGAAACTACCTAAAAGTCCCTAGTACCCTAGGGTATGGCAGTTTAGAGGCCAGCAGCTCTTTTTGCACTTGCATGTGTGCACTGCTGAAGCCTGAGGTCAGTTTAAAAGCAGCCCTGAGTACCAGGACTGCTTTTAAAAAGTAAATTGTGCCCAAACTCGACTTTGGGGTTTGGGGCACTTAAAAATGGATAACCTACAATGTTTGGCATATTAGGAACCCCAGGGTCTCCCCTAGGTGTCCCAGGGGTGGGGGGTCAGATATTTATAAGGTACACCCTTGTAAAATGAGTTTTATATGCCCTGGGTTAAGTGAAATTTCACATTTTACTCCCCACATTGTGATAAAGTGCTGCCCAAATTCGACTTTGATGCTAGGAGCACTGTGGAGGGAGGATCTGCAATATTTCTACAGATTCAGAGCCCCTAAAGTCTCCCCTAGTTGTCCCATGGGGTGGGGGTCCTGTAGATATAAGCAAAGTACTTATAAAATATGTTTTTGTAAGTCCTGGTACTGGAAAAATTGCCCCAGTCATTTTTCCCATTCCAAATCCCCTGCTACATAGGTTAACATGGTAGGAAGTTATTGATTAATAACTCTTGATAGGAGAGGGCTAGAAGTGCCATTCAAAGACTTCCCGAATGGTATTAATAAATTCCACAATATGATATTGTTGAATTTCTCCCTAAAGTGTACATACAAGAAGTTATAAGACTTTCTTGTTTGTAAGTCCAAATTCAGCCTTCCAGTGGTCTGCCCTGATTGGTCAGAGTTAAGTGGATTAGCCAGGCTGCCTTGAAGAGGTGATAAAGAGCCCCTGGGGTCAACCAGCTCTGCTGGCAGGGCAGTGTGCTGTTCAATAGGAATGCCAGGCCAGGGGGAGGAGTCATAAACTATGTTCATCAAAGAGGAGAGCAGAGAACAGTGTCATTTACAACTCTGAACTTCCCACATTAGGCAGATGGTAGGATTAAGGAAGGTATGAGCAGATGCAGGGGGGAGAGTCTAAGTAAATTAGCCATCCTAGGGGTGTGTTTAGCCAGCTCTTACCTCCTTGCTGGAAAATCAGCCATTATGGATTTGGAAGATTTGATGCACTCTGGGAGAAAATAATGCCACACTCTACAGGATGTGGTCATATCTTTGAGGAGTTAACCTGCTCCCATTGGACCTCCTGCTTGACCCAGAGAACTTGGAATAAGTATCTGAGAGGGGCAGAACCTCTAAGATCTGCTGCTTGAAATTTACTGAAGCAAGACATTGCCAAGCTGAGAAGTTTTGCTGTGCAAAGATTTCTAAGGCCTGACCTCTGAAGACTGCACCATCTGAAACTACAGCCCTGTAGATTATCTTGCTGAAAAGGAACTAAAGAGTGGACTCCCTGAAAGCTACAGGTTAAAAGAGCTCATCTCGAACATCACCAACTAAATCTGCACCTTGGAGAACTACCAGTGGATTTGTAAGGGTGACGTCCAAGTGGATTGTGGGAACTGAAGTCCTCAACTTTCAAGGACCATCTTGGAGCTTCCAGACCCTTGGAGTGAGTTTGAGACACTTTGGGACCCTTTGAGGAACTTCAGGAAGAAGTTCAAGAAGTTTGGAGAACTTTGGAGGAACTTTGAAAAAAGCTCCATAGAGGGACCGACTCAACCTGGTCAGCCAAGCCGCCTGCCTTCAACCGCGAGCTGGAAAAGCCACCCAGGTTCGTCCCTCTAAAAGCTCCGTCGGTCCAACTTCCAGAGTTTGACTGGGACTAGAAGAAATCTGAAGCCGGCGAACCCTCACCGGATCCGGCTACATGAAGAGCATTGAGAGACCCCGCAAGAAAAAGTTCCAGAAAAGTTTCTAAGTCCGCTCGTAGAAAAGGTGACCAGGAGCAACCGCGAGAGCCAAGCCGCCTGCCTTCCATCGCATGTTGGCCTGGGCTCCTGGGTTGCCCCGCTGAAGCGCTAAAGAAAAAGTTTCTAAGTCCGCTCCAGGGAAGTTGACCGGGAGCTCGTCAAAAGGCAATCCGGCGAACCCTCACCGAATCCGGACTGGCTGGGAGCTTCGAGGGACCTCGGGAGAAAAGCTCCAGAAAAGTTTCTAAGTGTGAAGGTAGAAACTGAGACCGGGGACCTGCCGCGAGCTGTAGCCGCCCAGGGCTCCATCGCGGTCGGCCTGAAACTTTGACTTTGACCCGGTCTATCGCGAGCAGGTATCCCAATATGGTGCTATAATCTTCTAAGTGCTATATTTTGCTAAATCTTTGAAAATTCATATCTCCAGTTCCCTACATTGGATATTTGTCATTTTGGTGTCATTTTAAAGATAAAAATATTTCCTATTTTTATAAATTGGTGTTGGATTTTTATTATGTGTTGTATCTTAAATATTTACTGAATTGGTGTTTTTAAATGCTTTACATACCTGTCTTTGAAGTTAAGCCTGTCTGCTCGCAGCCACGTTACCAAGGGTTGAGCATGGGAATAATTTTCTAAGACCTATGCTGAGTCCTACCAATGGTTAGTGGCCTTGTTGCCAGTGGCAGACCTACATTTGCCCCTACCAATAATCCACTTTCCAACAGATAGTCATAGCCATGTCATAGAAAAGCACCAGTTTGTAGTCAAAGTGCAGTAATCCAGTTTTGTAGGCCCGACAGGGAAACTTCACATTAGAGGGATTAACTGATAAGAAAAGAAAAATACAGTATTAACCACTTCACTGGCAGGAAGTCAGTGGGTTCCTTTGGATTTTTTTTCTCATAAACTGGATTTTATTATTTTGACAAATGGCCACAGTGTTACCTAATCACTTAAATTGATTCAATGGTGATCTTGGGGTTGCACAGGGCAAAGCATTACAAGGCGGCTACATTTTAAGCCATCCCACTATAAGTCATCTGCGTCCCCTATATCTTGCCATGTTGCTTAGGACAGCCCCGGGACATATAGACAACCTTTTCCCGTGTAGCGCACCAGTCCATCGCCTTCTTCCAAGCCGTCAGTGGTGGAGGAGAGGCTGCTTTCCAGAATTTAGCAAAATCTCTTTTAGCTAGGACTGCCTAAATCCCTACCAGGGTTCTATCCCAGACATTGTCACTGATCCCATCTAGGACTCCCAGCAGTGCGACCCTGGGAGGGAAATCTATTGGCCTCCCGATCACCCTGCTAAGAATGTTGAGAGTTGTTCGCCATTTGATTATCTGGGAGCACTGTGGTAGAAGTGAGCGTGTGGCTCTGAGCATCGCTAGCACCCCTGCGTCGCCAGGGTGCAGGCGTGCCAGAGCCGTACTGGTGTTTTGTAAGTCATATGTAAATAATTAAGTTGGATGAGTCAGAGCCTCGATGATATGACCTGTACCTTCGGTGACGTGCAAGCATCCCCCAGTAGGCAACATCCAGGGGGCCCACCCATTGTTCCCATCGGGACTTCAGAGGTGTAAACAAATCTGGAGAGTTAAGTAAGAGGGATTTATAGATCTGAGAGATCCCCTTACCTTCAATGAGCCCCATGAGGATTTGGGATTCTATGGGGCTATATTCAGGGATGTTTTGAAGGGAATCTTAAAGGGCATGGCATAACTGAAGGTATTTGAAGAATTGCAATCTATGTAGATCATATTCCTCTTGTAGTGTCTGAAAGGTTTTAATGTGTGAGCCCTGCCCTATGCCTCCCACTGTGGAGAGTCCTATTCTGTCCCATTCCCCAAACCCCGGCAGGGGGGAAACATGACTTAGCTATCTCCCTGTCCATAGAGGGGTCTCGAGTGTAATCTTTTTGTTGCAGGCGGTCCATTTCAGCGCTGAGCGCCAAGTCAGGAGGACCACTCTCGTGGGTTCAGGGAGGCGTGATGGGATGGGGCTCCCGTACAGCATGCCCCTGATTGATGTCATCTAAGCCTAGGGTGGCCACCTCCAGCCAGAACGCAGGGTCCCTCCAGCCCCCATTGACCACTTGTAGGTGGGCTACCCAATAGGAGAGACGGACGTCTGCCATACCCGGTCCAACATCTCAGGTCGATTGAGTGCATGTCCGCTCAAATCTTGCCACACTCTTCATTCCTGGTTATTCCTGGGTGGGACTTCTTCCCCCAGGGGTCCTCTCACTAAGGAGTGGGGCACAGCTGCACTAACGCGCTAAAAGCGCTTCAAAGGATGCTCAAATCTCACAGCGCTCTTCATTCCTGGCTCTTCCTGGGGTGGGATTTCGTCCCCCAGGAACCCTCTCACTAAGGAGGCGGAGCACAACATCACTAACTTGCTAAAAGCGCTTCAAGGTCCCTGCGGCGCGGGATGCTCAAATCTCGCTGCACTCTTCATGCCTGGCTGTTCCTAGGGTAGGACTTCGTCCCACAGAATTCCTCTCACTAAGGAGGCAGGGCACAGCTGTACTAACACGCAAAAAGCACCCACGGCCCCTAAGGTGCAGGACTTGCGCGGGATGCGCCCAGGCACAAGCCCAGGCGCATACGCGGGCCAAGACCGGGCCAAGACCGGGCCCGTGTTTGCCTGTCATTGGCCGAAAGAGGCCAGGCTGGGCCACCTCTCTTGGCCCGAGTATTTGGAATACTGGTTGAGGGCCTCTACCGTTGTGGAAGGTAAGGCGCACCTGATATTTTAATCAGTATGGGGAAAAGAAAAGTTGTCCCCTCCAGCAGAAAGGGTAGTGGCTAATCTCCTTCACAGTCATCAATTACTAACTACTTATCCACGCTTATGGGGGTCATCCCACCAGAGTTGGAAGAAGTGGAAGAGAGAATTGACGCAGCACAAAAGCTGGCACAAAAACCCCCTTTAGAGCCAATTGTGATTGTTGATAATAGAAGGAGGACTGCCTCCCAACACCTACCCCTACTTTAAGCCCATACGGCAACATGCAATTGGCCCAGGGTGTTCAGGTACCAAGAGATGTGCTTCACCCCTGTGTACGCTCAAGGAATGATATTGACAACCCTTTAAGAGTAGAGACCTCCTTGTTAACAAGCTCTCCTCCACCCCAAAAAAAGAAGGGAAGCGAAGATTAGACACAAAATAAATGTAGCCCAAAAAAGGAATAAACCAAGTCATTTTGAAGGATCCAAACAAAACCAAGAAAATGTTGCAACGACACAAAGTCATGAGATCCCTGGGAGAGACCAATTGGAAGAGTTTGTAGCTAAGATGGTCTCCTTATTAAATTACTTCCATAGGAAATTGGAGGGCAAGAGTACAACACTAATTAAAGCTGAGATGGACCAAGCTATTATTACATTTTCTCAAATGACATGCGCAAAAACACCTAGCAGCCACGGTGTGGAACCAGTCTGACCAGTCCGGGATTCTACCAAAAGACCTTCTACTTCTTAAGTGGAAAGGGCACCTCGTGAAAATACTCAGTGCATAGTTACCCAACATGAGCAGCATAAATGAGGAGTAAACCTCATGGATACGCCCAGGGTAGGGGGCCCTGAATATGTAAATGTACTAGAAGGTGTGAAAGAAGGACCTTTGCAATTGCCAGCCGAGAGCACTCCATATGTGGTGACACTGGAGAAAGTTCCACCCCGACTCTTGGGAAAAGGCGAAGACACTGAGGCACTAATGCGCAAGACCGACATTGGTTACATGCAAAGTCTAGATTCCAGGGAGACTTAAACAATAAAATACTGTACTCCAGGAGGGTTAGCTGGATCAGCTACTCTAAAAAGACCTCAAAGGAAGATTGTATGGTGATTAATTTTAAAGATCCAGGATTTGTACAAACCTTGTTATAACGTTTGAACCACTTAGTAAAAAATCACGAGGGAATCCAAGCTCAGCCACTCCGTTTCTTCTATAAACCTTTATTCCCTAGCCAAGCCAACCCAACCCCCAACAGTTCAAAAGGAGCAAGTTATTCCACCATACGCCCAACACTAACCAAATGTACCTCTGTCAAACCATTTTGAGCCGCTGAGTGATCAGGGCATGATTGATTGACTCCCTCCCATTATCAAGCAAAACACCTCAGAAAGAGTCACAGGTGTTTTGCTTGACACTAGTTTAGGAGACAGCTACAGGAAACACAGCTTGGCCTGGACATCAAAGCCTCTAATACAGATTCAGACCCTAAGGAGTTGACAAAGGTTTTGACCCTGGTTTCCTGGAATATTGTGGGTGCCTGTACAAAGTAAAAATCATTATCTGTGTTCAGGAAACTTGGATGATAGAGCCTTTTTAGATTGATGGTTATTATGCCTTGTTTCAATCAGCACTTTCATCCTCAGCCGGGAGGGCTAGGGGCGGCCTTGCTAGTTTTGTCTCTATCCAAATACCTGCCTCTTATATTTCACTAGAATGGTCCTCATCCCATTTTTTGGTTTCTTTGATATCCTTTCTTAAGGAGCCTGATATTTAATTGATCAATTTCTATAATAATGTTTTTAACCAACGTGTGTGCAATATATTTGAGGATTTGGCGACCTTTTTGGAGAACTTTAATTTGCATTGATATGGGTGGGGGATTTTAATATTTCGCTATGCCACTTGGACTATAGACAACTCTGTGATTTTTCTGTTGACAATGGAGACAATAGGTCACATTATAGACACACAACGCTTGGTGATGCCCTGAATACCCTAATATGAAAATATGATTTAATCTTTACCTGTGACAACCTGGTAAGGGAACGCCAACACACTCCTACCTTCACCCGAAGTTCTTTAGGAAGCACTATTGATTTTATATTGATGTCTGCGATTCTCCTCACTTGTTTAGGGTTTTAAAATTGTCTCAAAATTATTACAGTGATCATAACCCTCTATTACATTAAAATGTAATTTAAAAAAGGACTCTGGGGAAAAAGGCCGTGAGTTATATTAAATAAAAAAAGGGCTGGGAGTTAAGTGGGATAAATTTGATCCCGTGAAGTTTAATCAAATAATAATTAAAGTAAATATGAAATTCGGTTTAGCCTGCCTATCAGAAAAAGCTAATCACTCTACTATACTGACAAAGATTGATCATTTATGTAGATCTATTTCAGATAAGTAAATAGGAGACACCATTACATCGATAGTTTAGTTCTGCCTGCACAGCTGCCCATAAATGCTTGAAGTCTACGCTTAAAGGAAACCCACGATCCTTACTTGATGTTCGAAATGCTAGACATTAATATAAGGTCATAAAAGAAGAAAGGAAAATGGAGATAAGAACCAAAGGCTGGGAGGACCTTTTAGCCGCAGCAACGTTAAGGGATAGCACTAGGTTTTGGGAGGTAGTAAACCATCCTTTTCTTACCGATCATGACATGCCAAAGGTTGAATCCTTGATCCCGGAAGATGAGTGGGTGTGACATTTTATCGGAGTTTTTCAGCCAAGTTATGTTATGTTATTAGGATTTATAAAGCGCACGAATACCCGCAGGTGTCTTGGCGCTTGGCAAGACACCCGCAGGTGTCTTGGCGCTTGGCAAGTGAAAGGTGCTCACAAGTTTAGGCCGCGCCAAGTAGCAATTATACACTAGAACTGGTTCCAACAGAGCTTCATCATAGAACTAAGTGAAGTAGTCTCGGCTATTAATCAGTCCGCTCCCGGGAAAGAGCCAGGACCAGACGGGGTGCCAGTTGACTTTTTAAATCCAACGTTCAGCTATGGGCTCCCGTGTTAACAAACGTATTACGGAGCGCTGTAGCTGGCCCCATTCCTGAGTCCTGGAGGTTAGCTATTATAGTCCCATTTTTAAACAAGCATTTGCAATGCAATAGGTCTCACATTTGCGAGAGTTAGAGCTAATGGCAATGTAAATGACAATGTCTTTTACCTATGTGTTACATATTGTGGGTAATATATTTTGTGGAAAGCCTGTGCCAAGAAGCAATGTCTTGTGTGACTCAGCACAATATGCCGGAAATAAGTGCTATGACACGGGTAGTGCTGGAGGTGTTATATTGCTTTTACATATGAGGAGCCGTACAACAAAGGGAGGATAAGCAACAATGGGGCAGGGGGTCAAATAACAATGACAGGAGGTGAGCGGGCAGGTGCAAGCAATGAGCAATAGAACAAAGAAGCAACAACTACGGAAAGAAAACAACAAGCATTGTGAAGAGAGCAAGTTAATGAGAAATCCATGCCAGGCAATCAAGTCATGAAAAGAAACAATGGGAGAGCGACAGATACAGGGAGGGAGACAAATGGACATGAAAGGGAGATGATACACAGGAAGAGACGAAGACCGCATGAAAAGAGGCAGACACATGAAAGGGGGAGATGAGGAGAAAGATAGATAGTAGAAGGCAGAGGCATAACTTCGACTGGGGACAGGAAGAGCAGCAGACAGAGAGTGCCTTACAAAGAGGCAGAGTCCAGCATAACGGCAAATCCACTTGATCGCTAACTACTTAACTTGCTGCTAAGCATGGACTGTCGTCTTTAGACCTGCCTAGCCAGAGTGGATAAACTTACATCTTTACACTGGATGTGCATACCGAGGGCTCCTCACTTTTTATTCGAGGTAAGAGGAAACCATGCCAAGTTAGCTACGAGTTTGGCTCTATAGACCAGCCCCTTTAAGAACCGTAGTCCATCGGCCAATCAGGTCCATGGGTGTGCAAATGTCCTTTCACTGTGTCCTGAGTATACTACAAGGCGGCCATTATTGAAGTGGCAGAAATTAGAACTACCTATAGCGCAATCTTACAAAACGTAAGGACTGAAGAATGATAAAATGGAAAAAATACGGTCCTTTGGTACATTATTTGCAACAAATCAAACAGTCCTCAATGAGGTTCATTAACAATGTCCTTTATAGCGTCCCATGACCATGCACTTCCAGTATATCATCTTCCCAGATTCCTGCGGGCAATCTCCCGCAGCTGCCACCAGTGGCAGTGCAACAGACTCCCTGCCGCCTGTAGCGAGAGGCTGACCAAGATGCACCGAACCCATTAATGTTAGGATTACCTGCCGAGAGAGGTCGGCAAGTGATACCCCAGGATTTAAAGCAGTAGGGAGGAGGAAGCAGCCCGAGGAGAGGGAGCGAGCCGGCGAGAAAAGGGGGAGGAGAGTGGGCAGCACCAGCAAAGAGCAGAGAATGCGCTGTGGCCATGAATTTGGCACTGCGCTGTGTAACAGCTGTTCAGAAAAAGAAAACCGCAGCCACCATTGTTGCTGAATAGGAGGGACGTGCTGCAGTGTTGAAAAAAATAAAATGTAGGATGATGTTGAAATAAAGTTGGGCGATCCGCGCGGCTGCCGTTGTTTAAGATTACGTGTGGAATGCGCTACTGTACAAAAAATTCTAATGAATGCAAATTTTTTAAAAATTATGAAAGCAGGCGCCCGCTAAAATATTAAGTGTGGCGCCTGTGTTGTTAATATAAAAGTGGGTGCTGCGCTGAAACCTAAAGCGGGCTGCCGGGGTCGTGGTGGGGATGAGGAGCAGACAGTCCAGCAGAGAGTGGAAAAGCGGGTGCCCTTGCAGGAAAGCATGTTGTGCCTGCAATAGGAGAAAGCCATTTAAGAAAATAGTGCTCACAGAGTGTAAATAAAACTTACTGATTAACAACACACGTAAGAGGGCCAGTCCTCATGCGAGTTTACAAAAGGAAAAAAAGGAGGTACTAAGGAGGGATTACTAAGCCTATTGATGAATCAAAAGCAACCATTTAGAAAGGACAGCAACAGGAGCCAATTGAAAAGATGGGAGGAAAATGGGTGGAGCTTCAAGTCCATACCTGAAAGCAGCATGTCTCGAAGAGACAGTGCAAGCGCTGCTTAGGCAAGACCTAAAAAGGGGACAAATTATCACCTGCATGTTATAGACCAATCTCCCTCATCGATTCAACCGTGAAATTTTTAGGGTGAGTACTTCTGACTCGCTTGGAGGCTTGGGCGGAAGAAAACAATATCTTGTCAAAAGTCTAGTTTAGTTTTAGTCGAGGTTAGGTAAGGTGGAACAAGCACTAAATCTTCACCATATTGCGAGTAAATACATGATGGCAAAAAAGGGGGCCCTGCATATGGCTTTTATTGTTTTAACAAGCGCATTCTACTTAGTCAACTGTGGAAAATTATGCAAAATAATGGAGGACATGAGAGCTGATGCTGAACTTCTTAATCTAATACATCGACTACATTACGATTTATTTGTTACAGTGCGTTTCGGCCCACAAGGTGAAAACACTTACCTAATAGGCTCGTCAATAGAAGTGAGACAGGGATGTATTTTAGCCCCTTGCTCTAAATAAACGGAATAAGTAAGCACTTAATAAGGTTAGGAAGGGACCTACCTAAAATGGGAGATCAATCCATACCGGTCCTGCTTTATGCAGATGACGCAGTATTGATTGCCTGCACGGCAAATGGTCTTCAGGGGTTATTGGACTACATTGTGGGTTTTATGGAAGACCTAGATTTAAAAGTAAATTACTCTAAATCCTACATAATGACCTGTGGGCCCGTAAACACTAAAACAAAGTGCTTCACTATGGGGGGCATACCCCTAGAGAAGACAAACATTTTTAATTATTTACGGCTAACATTAAGTTCATCCCTTTTGTGGCAATCACTCCCTTTGGTGAAAACACAACAATTTGGCAGGAACATCAAGGCCATTTTCCGATTTGCACGGATACTAAAACATCCACTGAAAGTCGAAATGATAACCCTATATAAAACAAAATGTATCTCGGCAGTCCTTTATGGTGCGGGAGTCTGGTGGTATTACAAAGCAGATGCACTCCAACGCATGGAAAATTGTTTTACTCGTAGACTGCTCGCCATTCCCAAGAAGTCTGCTAATTTTGTTTGCCATGAGAAATTGGGTTTACATCATATCGGTATAGCCCCACTCCTTTTGTGGATTAAATGATGGCAGAATCCGGAGGATGTATTGGTAAGGACATGCATTAATACTTGCTTATCCTTAGCTAAGGCTAACCGGATACCTTGGTTTGCATATTTAAAAAGAACCTTTCAAAAATTGGGTCTAAGGGAAATGTTTTCCAACCCGCAAAACTTTGGTGCAGATTGCAAGGAGATTTTGAAGCAACCTTTCTCTGAGTCCATTTGGATGATAGATTATTGAGAGTGCAGACAATGCAGACCGTTGCGAATTATCTACAGGTGTCAACTGTCAGAAGTATAAAACTATGTTTATTGTGGGTCGATAAGATAATCCTATTTACCTATCCTACCTTAGATTTTTAGATTGAATTTAATCCATTTTAAAGTTGCTTTCCCGCTTCAATGTGTTTGGCAGCATTATTTATCCCCTTGTCATTGTGATAATACAGTGAACCAGAGCACTTGTCGCTTTATTCTGTTTTGTCCGTTATGCCCAGTCCCAAGATCCTCTTTTTTAGTCCATGAGTTGCGCAGGGCAAACATTAGACACTTCCAGTTTGGCCTGGAATTTTTACAGAATCTGCCTTCTCTGGATATTTGTCATGCAGTGTTAAATTTTATTAAGACTGCACTAGTTATTAGAAAATGTTACAATCTCTTACATTTATGATGATTACACTATATGGAATCCATGTAGTAGGCTTTAATATTCAGACATTTGCTAAGCAGGATTACATTTTTTTTAGCTACCTGGTGTTAGGCAAGAAGAGGAAGCCGCAAATATTTAATGCCTTAGGATTCTCCAACATGTATTTTATTTAACTATGTTAGTGTTATTGTATATGCAAATCATTTTAGACTATTGCGCACAGAAATGTTTTAAATGCTTTTATGGCTGACGCCGAATAAAGATTTTCCAACCAAACCAAGTGCATTTCCCAAAGGTAATGCGAGCTCGGCGGTTCAACCATAGAAATGCACATATCTTAAAGTGGAGGTTGATGGAGCAGGATTTCGCAAAAAGAAACCTGCTCGAATGAATACCCCCATAATACGTACTAACAGTAAGTAGTAATAGAAAACTAACGTGCACCTTACATAAACACGAGGGAATTTACTTTGCGCATGTGTGCACTAACGTGAAATAATGTATGAAAGAACTAAAACGTTATTTACATTGTGCTTTAAAGGAAACGAGAAATAATGCATGACTAGGCCGCATGTGCATTTCGTAATTTGCATGTTGCATCTTGCTTTGAAATAATAAATAATGCTGCTTTCGCTTAAAGCTATGCTATGCAAAATGCTAACAGGGAATAATGCAAGTGTGGGTGGTAAACAGTGAAAACTACATTATCACATAATTAATGAATGTTCATTTTTCACCTGCTATAGTGAGCTGGATGAGACGCCATTTTTTCTTAACTTAGCCGGATAAAGGAGGGGCAGGACGCAAGAGTGAGAATGATCTGTCAAAGGCACACTGAAGCGCTGAGCACAGCAGAAGAAGCGCAAGGGTGAAGGCCAATGTGATGATCGCTTGCCAAGGGATGTGATTGACCGTGGGACAAAAAGACTGTTTCCGCGGACATTGCTTGAAATTATGTGCACTTGTAACATGAATAAAAACGTGTGAGAGGAACAATAATGAAATCATGGGAATGGATGTAGAATAATGAATAAGCCCAAACTTTGAATGAGATCACAGTGGTGTGACCCACCACCCCCCAAATCCACCAATCAGCTGTCAAGTTTAGTCAAATGTTTCAACTGATGTGGGATGGACATGTAGGTTTTAGGGTATAACTGGGGTGCCTTTAGGGGTGTGGTTATGTTAGGCTGACTACAGAGAGAGATAGGGGAGAGGCGTCGCTGTCCGTCGGTTTGCAGAGAGGCCTAGCTGTTCCTGTCCCGTCCCGTTCCTGTCCCTGTAATCTTTGTCTGCTGACTCTATTTCGGGGGACCCCCACCATCACTTTGGCCAGAGGACTGGTTTTCCTACAGATCCTTTGGGTTGGTATTATTCTGACTCATTCTTGTATGATTACCTGCAAATGTATTTTTGTCGCTGAAACTTTTGTCTCTTCACCTGTCCACTCCGTCATAGGTGCATTGAACGTATTATTTAGATGAACCCATTGTCTATTCATTTATCCCCTCCGTTAGATGTATTTTGTTTCGCATTTGATTTTGCTGAAACTGATGTCTCTTAATCTATCCACTCCTTCATGCATAATGTCATTATTTGATATATGAGTTTGTCTCTATTCTGAAATTGCTGATGTTTCTCTCCCTTTGTGAATTCATTGTTTGCACTTGTGACCGTATGCATTGAGCATTTCTATCATTTTAATTCAAGATAAAGTTTTATTAACTTCACAGAGTGTCTGTGATTATTTAGCTGAATGAATAGTTAGTTAGATAGTATTATCATTACCATCAACTACTCAGCTAATTGGTTCATCGACCAAGTAGAAGGAAAGTTGATGTCTAGGCTAGATGAGTATTTTGGGATATCACACATGAATATTAGGAGGAGAAAATTAAATGTATATAAATTGACCCCAGCGCATCAGGGATTTGGGCGAATGTGTATGGACCATTGTTCTGTGAAATTATTGAATATTGATCCCTGATCAGGTATTTTCCTTGCGCTGGATCCGTTTCTTGGTAGCAGAGGATGGTTTGATTATTGATTAGTTTGGTAATGGTTATTGATTATTGATTATATGTTCTTAACACGAAAAAGTTAGTGTCCTGTTCTATGTTGTCTGGAAGTTCAGGTACGGAGATATCTGAGGAAGTCCTGGGAATGGTATTAGCCTGAAATAGGCAGAAGAAGAGTGTGGATATAGAAGTCCCACTGCAGAAGTACTTTGTCTGTTGTAATAATACCGAAGCTACGGAGGGCTGTAGGTGTTATATTTAGGGAATTTCGTATGTAAGTAGAGTGTCTGAAATAGCGAAGGGTCCACTTCCAAAACTCTAGCCTTATCCCCAAGGGAGTACCAAGACCTCTTTTCATACCAAAAAGTCCTCTTACGAAACCTTGGCCTTATCCCTAGAGGAGTAATAGGTCCTCCTGGAGCTTGTTTGAAGAGTAAAATAGCCCTGGTCGTTATTAGAACTCGTAGTGAAGAAAATCTCTCGGAAAAAGTGAAAACTATCTCTTTATTTAGTGGAACAGACAAGGTAGCATTGTTTTATGTTGTTACTAATCGAAATTTTGATTAAGAAAAACCGCTGGCATTGGTCAGGCAGCGGGTGTGTACTAAGGTGTGATTGGTTGGTTGGTGTGAGTCGCGCTAGCATTGGTTGAGACATTGCTTACGTAGCAGTGCTCTGATTGGTTGGTTGGTTGGTGTGAGTCGCACTGGTATAGGACGAGAGCTGACAAATAGAATACGTAGAATTCCGGAAAGATTTTCTTGTTGTTTTGGTGAGATACGTTAGCGTAAAGAATATGAAAAATGAAGTTGCTTAACCTCTTCGTGGCGCAAATTCCGCCGTGGTGCGGCGTAATTTGACGCGTGCGCAGTTCGGACGGCCCCTGGCCGTCCGACGCACACAAGCACCGTGAAGAGGTTAAGAAAATAATTTCTGTATAAAAGACAAACCAATTGTGACTAGAGAGGAAATTCCGATTCCACCCCCAAAACGCCTGCATCTTATATGATGTTGGAGCGAGGATACCATATGTGTATGTGGTTAGAGAATTGGGTGGAATACACAAAGGATGATGGTGTCATAGCTTTTCCACAGCATGGTACATTCAATGTAAGGATATTGCAGAATTTGAGAAATCGAATGAATTCGCTAGAACCGAATCCCAGATTGACACAGTATGAAGCCCTAGAAGAATGGGAGGTTGAGGCATTTGAAAGAGAGAGACATAGAAGTAACAGAAGTTATAGGAGTATGATGTTTACATATCCTTTTGAGAGGAGGGAGGATAAATTGAAAAGATGGAGGAGAGCTGTGATAACAGAGGGTTTGTACCCAGTTTTAGTTGCTGATGATCAGACAGGAGACAAGTATAAAGAGAAAAAGAAAAATATAGAGACTTCAAGTTTTTAGAGATGATCCGAATAACTCGGGAGATGATGAGTTGTTAGAGGATATGATGACTAAAAGACCTCCGACATATGAAGAAAACTCAGGGGAGGTAACCCCGAGTGCTCCACAGATGGGAATCCCACTGACTCCCCAAGTCACTGAAATAGCTAGGGTAGTGCGAGATAATGAAGCGAATTTGTTGAATAAGGCAAGACTAGAACAGATTCAGAAAGTGAATCAGTTAAGTCTGAATGCAAAAGCATTGACAGTACCAGTGACAATTGGTCTTGTAGTTCCATTGTATGGGGAAAGACAGAATTTGTCGAAAGTGCATTCGTTGGCAGTCCTGAGAAGTGGTAGCAGGAGTGGAGTGGTGACGGTAATGAATGAGAATGGTCAGGATGATCAGAATACCACATTGTTAGATCTTCCGGTTTGTGAGTTAATAACGGAAACCCCTAAAAGAGGTATACAATTAGACCCAAGGAGAATAGGGCTGAATGTCACTCCAATAGCAGGGAGTTCAGCAGGTCCTTCACCAGAAGAATTCAATAATTGGATAAAGGAAATGACAAAGCCGAAACCACAACCACAGAGTATTAATGTAAGTCAATTGAAAGTAGATTTGGAAGAAATGATTATTGGCACAATAAGTCCAGATAGATTAGGGACTTACCTAGATGATGAACTGTTGTTTTTGTGTAAAAGCATTACTTGGAGAGTGAAGAATTTACATGAGAAAATATCAGAAGCTGCTAGGGAATATGGAATAGACATAGAGAAGTCGAAAGTGTTGCAGAAATCATACAGGTTGGCTTTTACTGATAAGGATTTGGAGAGTTTGAAGGCGTCTGGGAAAAGACTGCAGATAAAAGAATTGATGAACAGCTTGAAGAAATAGGGAGATGTAGACCGATGGAAAAATAGATGGACAAGAAAGAAGGAAGAAGCAGCTAGTAAAGGAGTTTCCATGTTTCCGTTAAAAGAGACAGAACAGGTTGATAGGGCGTGTCCGATGAGAGAAGTACCAGGTGGTGGATATGTTCATGTTCCATGGTCAAGACAGGATATATTGTCTTTCACAAATGATTTCCCCAGGTTAATAGAGAAACCAGTTGAATGGTACAAACAGGTAGAGAGGTTTGTGAAGGTCTCGAAGGTTTTGCTAAAGGATTTATATGGGTTGTTTGAGATTGTCGTTCCAGCAGATCTGTGGACAGAGTGTAAGATCACTGTTGATTGTCCAAAAGAAGAATATCCTAGAGACCCTAAAACAGGTGCACCGTCTGAAAAAAAGTATAATCAGGTAATCACGTTTTTGAAAGGAAAAAGTTCCCCTAAGGAAACAGATTGGATTAAAATTGACAGAACAACCCAAGAACCAAAAGAGTCAGTACATGCCTACTATGAAAGGTTGTTGCAGGTATTTAAACAGTATAGTGGGTTTAAGAATATTGGAGACAAGGATATGGGACATTTTGTGTATCGTTTTGTGTTTGGATTGAAACCGGAAATTAGTAATATGATTCAACAGCATTTGATCTGTTGGCAGTGCAAAACAATAGATGAAATTCTGAGGAATGCAATGTATTGTAGTGATGACATTGAATCAAGACATAAAAAGTTAAAAGAGAAAATGATGTGGGCGCAAGTAAAAGTGGCAGAGCAACAAGAAACAAACAATAATTCCCAAACAGATACTCAGATGAATGGTCAGAATCACAATGGGCAGAGTTACGGTGGCGGTAGAGGAAGAGGTAAAATGAGTAGAGAGGAAGCCATGAAGAAATTTCCTTGTCATGTGTGCGGAAAACATGGACATTGGAAGAACGAGTGTAGATCTGCTAAAAAGAATAACGGGGCAAATCAAAATTTAATTCCACAGATGCAGAATGAGGTGGGTGTAAATCAACAGCAGCAGCAGCAGATAGTTACTCCACAGTTACAGGTGCCACAAGCTCCCATGCCAAATAATGTGAATGCTCAAGTGCATAGGTACAGTGCGAATACTGGATTTCACGGAGGTGATCAAAGTGGGAAGAATCAAACTGTGCAAATGGTTCCACAATATTGGTTGCAGTGTAATGAGAATGATTCAGACTCATCTCAATGACGGTGCCTGAGGGGGGAGGAGGAGTGCGTACTTGGTGCATCCTTGGCGGTAGATCAGTCAGGTCCATTTGTTGATGGAAAGGTGGAAGGGAATGACATTACATTCTTAGTGGACACTGGTGCTACATGTTCTACTGTGAGAGCAGCAGAAATTCCAAACCTACCCCTGTCGGGAGAAACTATCCAAGTTGTAGGAGTCTCAAATAAACATATTAGAACACCAGTCACAAATCCAATAGAAGTTCATATTGGAAACTTCAGAGACATGCATCAGTTCAGTTCAGAAAAGCTTTATTCGGTTATAAAAACAACCATAAAAGCGAATGTACATACACATTTATATAATAACATCCTTTTACAAAAAAAGTTATTTTTTTTTCTTTTTTTTTTCTTCTTTTCCCTCTCCTTTTTTGTAAAAATAAAAAAATAAAAAAATTCAGCAATACAAGAGTATAATTCCATTAAAATGCTTTAAAAACCATGCTTTTCCGTGCATAAATTGACTTTAAAATAAATGTTGCTACAAAAAAACAGATATCCGGCTCTTTAAGTGTAAACATTAAACTCATAGCTGCATTGGAATTTGTAACATTATATTTCTTAAACAATGGCTTTAAGTATACAGATCTATAATTAGAATACAATTCACAAAAAAGTAAAAAGTGCAGAGTGCTTTGCTTTGTGCGATTATCACACGGGCATGGGGTGACTGAGTGCTGTTTCATTTCTGGGAACGCCACTAAGTGATGTACAAGACCCAATCTCATCCTTGTCAATACAAATCGGTGGGATGATCTTGATACTAATGTTAAATAGCTTTGAAACCCAATGGTGTCTATGTGCAGTTGGTATTGCTGGTAGGTAGGTTGTAACTCTACTTGTCTTGACCTCAGCTCCTTCCTTTGTGCCAAGAATATATTCCTCATCTCCTGTTTAGAGAAATCTAAAACCTCCATTGTGTTATCCAGGGTTCTTAACTTAAATAATTCTCTAGTAGTATTTACTATATATTTTAACCACAGGATCTTGAGACGGTTATCCAATCGCATACAGTCCTTAATAATTGTTTGTGTAAACAGGGTTTCTTCCTTCGCCCAGATAGACCTCCAAAATAAAAGGGGTCTCAATGCAATCAAATCTGTCAGATATTCAATCCCAGCCTCCCGATGGACTATCTCAGTGGACGCTGATTTAGGGAGGCATAATAGTTTTTTTAGAAAAGTATTTTCCTCTATTTGCAATTCTGGACAGGGGTAGTAGCCCCATAACCCTGCTCCATATAGTGCAATGGAAACACATCGGGCTTTATAAATGTCAATCATATCATTGATACGTCGGTCCCCTAATTTAGCAGCAAATCTAAAGACCCCATATATACTTTTAGTCATTTTCATTTGTACATTAGATGTTTCACATGACCACTTGCCATTAGCAGAAAGGGTTATCCCTAGATAACAGAAGGTATCAACCTGTTCCACTCTTGTGCCCTCTATAAAGATGTGTTTCATTTTCTTTGGTTTTTTTCCACAGACCATAGTATATGTATTGGCCTTATTTATTAACAACTTCCTCCCCTTTATAAAATCAGTAAACCCATCCATTAATCGTTGTAGACCTAGTGGTGTCCGTGATAGGAGCACCGCATCGTCTACGTAAAGCAGTACTGGTATATTCTGTCCATCTACTTGAGGAGCATCTGCCGGTATTAACTTAAGGGCTGCGTCTACTTCGTTAATAAATAGAGTAAAAAGTAATGGCGCTAAGACGCAACCTTGGCGAATTCCTCGTTTGACCTTGAAATTCGGGGTACATACACCCTGTTGGCCATACCGGACTCTGCTTGACATGCATCATTTTGTGGTATGTGACGCAAGTCCAGTAAATCTCTTGGGTAGAGATTTACTATGCAAGATGAACTGCACCATCTATTGTACACCAGATGGTATTGCATTTCAGACACCTGATGAGGATGTCGAATTTAAGATGATGTTAGCGAAGCAAGGAACAGAAGTGGATGAGTTGTTTTCACTTCTCACAGAAGAGAATTTGCCTGAAGAGTTAAAAAGTGCAGTAAGATCGGATGTGTGGGATTTTTCAGGAAAGGAAATTGGCCTAATGACAAACGTAGATCCAATTCAGATTACAGTGAAAGATGGTGCTGTATATCCAAACACACCTCAGTACAAAATGAGTCCGGAAGTAATTGCAGGAGTCACTCCTGTAATCGACCAGATGAGTGAACAGGGAATTCTGAAAGAAATACTGAGCAGTCCTTGTAATTCGCCTATTATAGGGATTAAAAAGCCTAGCGGAAAATATAGAATAGTGCAGGATTTAAGAAAGATTAATAAAATTGTAGTTCCCTGTTGTCCAATAATACCAAATCCAGCAGTGATTCTTTACCAAATTCCCTGTGATGCTGAGTGGTACACAATGATTGACTTTTGCCAAGCATTTTTCTTGATTCCTTTACATCCAGAAAGCCAATATTTGTTTGCATTCCGGTTTGGTGCCCAGTTCCTCAAGGATACACAGAGAGCCCCTCAATCTTTAACCAGATCTTGAAAAAATGTCTGGAGACTTTAGTCATGCCAGGAAATTCTGTCTTGGTTCAGTACATTGATGACCTATTGGTGGCATCAAAGACACAAGAGGCATGCGTAACAGATACAATTGCCCTACTGAACCACTTGGCAGAAGGAGGACACAAGGTGTCCCCAGCAAAACTGCAATTTTGTAAACAGGAAGTCCAGTACCTAGGACACAAAATAGAGAAAGGGGTCATAAAAGTGACACCAGAGAGAATCAATGCGATCAAACAGATGAGTCCACCTAAAACTCAGAAAGAAGCACAAATGTTTTTGGGAATGGTTGGATACTGTAGGAAGTGGATCAGTGGTTTCTCACTGATTGCAAAACCTCTACAGAGGTTGACACGGAAAGATGTAAAAGATCCAATTGTTCTGGATGACGAAAGTATGGAAGCGTTTACTAAATTGAGAAGCAGTCTTTGTTGAGCACCTGCATTGGGAATGCCAGATTATACAAAGGAGTTTGCGTTGTACTGCTGTGAAAGAGATGGTTGTGCACTTTCAGTCCTGACTCAGAAACATGGAATGGCACGACGTCCAGTGGCATATTTTTCTGCTAATTTGGATTCAGTGGCTGCAGCGCTACCAGGCTGTTTAAAAGCAGTAGCCGCCACTTGCGTGAGTCTGGAACAGAGTGAAGCGATTGTGATAGGATATCCAGTCAAGGTGTATGTGCCACATTCTGTTGAGATTCTTTTAACTCGAACCAGGTCACAGTACCTAACCTCCAGTCGGCTGACTAAGTATGAGAGAGTGATTCTGGGTGCTGAAAATGTGACTGTGGTGAGGTGCACAACTGTAAACTCGGCGACCTTGTTGCCAAATTCTCGGTGTGAGGAAGTGAGAGTAGAAGCAGATCATGATTGTTTGGATGTGACAGAGCTGTGCACCAAACACAGGCCTGACATAGAGGATGTTCCCCTGGAAGAACCAGACTTTGAGATATTTGTGGATGGGTCATGTCTAAGAAATGAGAAAGGTGAACTATGCACTGCCTATGCTGTTTGCACCACAGCGGGCGTTCTAGAAGCATCCTGTCTAAAAGGGGTAAACTCTGCTCAAATTGCTGAATTGATAGCTCTGATTAGAGCGTGCAAAATTTCCAAAAGCCTGAGGGTAACCATATTCACTGATAGCCAATATGGGTTCGGGGTTGTCCATGATTTTGGACAGCTGTGGATGCAAAGGGGATTTCTGACTTCTTCAGGTTCCCCTATCCGAAACAGCAAAACTGTAAAAGAATTATTGGATGCTTTGCGATTGCCCAAAAGAATTGCAGTGGTCAAATGTGCTGCACATAAATCAGGAGATGATTATGTGACGAAGGGCAACAGATACGCCGACCAAATAGCGCGTTTCTGTGCACAAAATTTAATGGCTTTAAACAGATCAATTGAAAGAGGAAATACTGAACGCCATCTTATGTTTACAACCACATTTGAAACTTAGGATGAAGTGAGGCAGATGCAGGAAGAGGCAAGTGATGAGGAAAAGCAAATTTTGAGTAATACAGGTTGTAGAAGGAGAGCAGAAGATGAGGTATGGGTCTATTTTGACGAAAGACCAGTTTTGCCAGATTCTTTACTTTCCCATATGGCCAGGGTGTACCATGGAATTGCGCACATTGGAAGAGATGCAAAAATCAGACTCTTCAAGCAGACATGGTACAACCCAAAGTTCAGGGTCATTGCAGAGAGCCTTTGCCAGAGGTGCGTCATCGGTCAGAAACAAAATCCAGGCAGGGAGACAGTTGTTAGTTGGGGACGAATTGGAAGAGCAGGAGGACCATTTACCTGACTCCAATTGGATTTTATTGAACTTCCCCCATGTAATGGGCTAAAGTATGTGTTGGTTGTCATCTGCTTGTTCTCTCGATGGGTGGAAGCATATCCCACGAGAAGAAATGACAGCCTAACAGTAGCTAAATTGCTTTTGAGAGAACTGATTCCTAGGTTTGGATTTCCAGTCACTTTAGAGACAGATAGGGGAACGCACTTCAACAATGAGATAATTCGGATGATTTGTGCAGCATTACAAATTGAGCAAAAACTGCATTGTGCCTATCGACCTGAAGCATTTGGAGTGGTCGAGCAGATCAATGGCACTATAAAATCTAGGTTAGGGAAAGTCTAGGTTAGGGAAAGTGTGTGCATCCACAACACTGAAATGGCCTGACGCTTTACCCCTTGTATTGATGAGGCTTAGAAGTATTCCCGACAAAAAGACGGGATTGAGTCCACACGACATCCTAATTGGAAGAGTAATGAGACAAGCATACATACCAGCGAACAAACTGATGAGTATATCTGATAATCTGGTGCTTGATTATTGCAGAGGATTGGCTGATCTGGTGCGTTCTGTGTCTCATCAGGTTGGAGAAAACGCCACTACAACACAGCCGAGTCAAGCTCATGATCTGAGTCCTGGTGAGCGGGTTCTCATCAAGAAACAAGTGAGGAAATCGTGTTTAGAACTCAGGTGGAGCGGTCCTTACCAGGTGATACTGGTGACGACGAAAGCAGTGAAGTGTGGTAGTTTGCCAAACTGGATTCATGCAAGCCACACCAGACGAGTCCTAAGTCCACTTGAAAGACAAGAAGAGCAGTGTTAGACCTGGCACCATTGGCGTGGGTCTCCCTTCCTTTTTTCGCTGTTGTCTCCTCTGTTTTTGCTGGTGTTTGATGCTCTGGGCGCTGTGCCACTGCCCTTCAGTGCCACAGCGCGAATGCTCCCTGTGTAAATATCTCTTGAAGTAGTGCCACTCGAATGAGTGGTATCCCTCTGGGCACAGCGGTGACTGAATGAATCAGATTTCAAATTGTGACAAAAAGTTGAAAAAAACGTGACGTTTATAAATTTGTTTTTCATCATGATGACTGTAATCTTTATTCATACATGAGTGTATCCATTAACTCATGAATTGGAGATCATAATATCCATTATGTATGAACTCCCATGTTTTCCATCAAATATAAACTCTCCCGATGCATTTCGGGCATACAGAAGCCCTTCGTCAGGGGAAAAGAGTCTGAAAACAATAATGCGGAGACAAAAGAGTGTCACGATTCTCTACAACGAATATGTATAAGCATTCAAACAAACTGTATAATGGTGAATCATGCCTGTGATCACATCTCATAAAGTAAGTAAAAAGTGGTTAGAAAGACCCGTTGAAACCACGTGTACTGTGAATGAAGAACGTGCTATCAAAATACATCAACTGTGACATCAGGACACCTCAATATGTCCATACTGCCTTATTAAAAAATGCCCGATTAAAAAACCTATATGGACAAGCATAACAGTGAGAAGTGCTACTTAAACTGAACTCGCCGCGTTATGTGCGTGACGAATACACCGAAATGTTCACAGAAAAACAATACCCTTACCGTGTACAAAAAATGAATAATGAATGAGCAGTTAGGTGCAAAAGGCTAAAAAGAACCCGAACAGGTACATGCCAGTGAGTAAACCTACTTGTGTCCGAAGTGGTTCGAATCAACGGTGGCGGGAAACAAAATGTAACCGGCTGACTGCAAGAAATAGTCATTCGATGTGCAAGTGAAGAAGGACTAAACCATTCATGTCAAGTAGGCTAAAATTTTAAACGCCATCTTGGAATGTGTTAAATGCATCAGTTTCTCCAATTTAACCGGTGACCAACTACTTAAACAGAACGGTGTGCTAAAAGGGTTAATTCCGTGATGATTACCAATGAATAAATCTGATTGTATGGACAAAAATGAAATCATTTGATATACCTACCAAAAATAAACCACGAAAAAGCGTTAAATACAGTATAGAAACGTCAGCAAACGAAGAGATAAAAAAATGCATGAAGTGACAATAACAATAAAGTTTGAAAAAAGAAAGAAGAAACAAATCAGAAAGATAAAGAATGAGACAGCGTGAAATAAAAAATGAATGAAATGTGCGTAACAAAGAAGTGAATCAAATGTGCAAAACGAGTGTGCAGATAGAGATATCACAGATAGCAAAGAAATTCCATCCGGTCATTCAGACCGTTCGGCTTCATAGAGTCCAGAAACTTAATCCAATAATTCTCTCTTTGAAGAATTAAAGCATTGTTATTAATGCCTTCACGTTTGGTAATTGTTTCCAAAATAGCAAACTTCAATTGGCTAACATTGTGCCTTTGTTCCGTGAAGTGTATGGCTAGAACTGATTTGATGTTGTTCAAACGGATGTTACTTTTGTGTTCATTCAAACGGGTCTTCATTTTCTCTCGGTCTTGCCCACGTAAACCAATCCACAGGGGCATTTCAACATGTAAACAACGTTGCTGGAATCGCAATTGGCATTGACTCTCAGTTTGATTTTGGTCCCTTTCATTGGGTGTGTTATAACTGGTCCCTTGATCATATTATTGCAATTGTTACAATTAAAGCACGGAACATTTCCTTTGTATATCGTTTCAACAGTTGGAGTATGTGTTCTTGTAATTAATTCCTTGATGTTTTTGCCTCTGGTATGAGCAAAGATGGGTGATTCTTGAAAAATACCTTTAAAATCCGGTTCCATATTCAAGATAGACCAATGTTTGAGGATAGATTGTTTGTAGCGTGCACTGAGCGTTGAAAATTTAGAAACAACTACAATGCGTTTAGATAACGTTTTCTCAGTAGGTGTCAAGAGTTGTTGGCGATTCTTCTCAGTACAGCGCTTATTGGCTTGATCAAGTATGTTCGGCGGATATCCTCGTTGCGAGAACTTCTTAAGCATGATTTTTACCTGTGAGTCTAAACACTCTGGATTGGACACTATACGTTTCACTCTGAGAAGCTGAGAAAAAGGTAAGTTGTTCTTCAAAGATGTCTGATGAAAGCTATCATAATGCAACAAATTGTTCCGATCAGTGGACTTCCTGTACAAATTGGTTTCTAAGCAGTTGCCTGTTCTGTGAATTGTTACATCCAGAAATGCAATTGAATGTTGATCAAATTCAAAGGTGAACTGTATCCTATCATTGATGTTGTTGAGACCATGTAAGGCTTCTGTAAGACTGGACTGGGTGCCTTTCCATATCACTAGAATGTCATCAATGTACCTAAGGAAGGTAATGGCGTGTTCCTGCCATGATGTTGTATTGAGTATGTTGTGTTCTTCAAAGTAATGCATGAAGATATTCGCATAAACAGGCGCGGCACAATTGCCCATAGAAGTTCCGGATAATTGAAGGTAGTATTTACCTTCCCACTCAAAGTAACTCTGATATAATGAAAAGTTAACCAATTCCATCAAGAAGAGTTGAAGATCTGCGTCTAGATCAGAATTTAATAGTGTCTCTTCAATTGCTTCCAGTCCTAGATTGTGTGGGATTGTCGTGTACAGGGACTTGACATCCACTGTGCACAACCAAATTTCTTCTTCTGTTGTGAACTGTACGTTGGAAATTTTTGAAAGCAAGTCGGTGGTGTCCTTAATGTAAGATCTTGAACAAACGACAAATGGCTGAAAATATTTATCCACAAATTTGCCCACAGGTTCATGAATGCTGCCTTTGGTGGAAACGATAGGCCTGAATGGAGGATGGTGACGATTCTTGTGTACCTTAGGTAACATATATAACGTGGGAATGCGTGGAAATTGTTGACCTAAAAATTTAGCTGTCTTTTCTGAAATGATCCCGTTGTCAGTGGCTCTTTTGATGATTTTGTTAAGAAAGAGAGTGAACTGTTCAGTAGGATTGTAATCAATGATGCAGTAAGTATTAGTGTCGGAAAGATGTAACTGCACTTGTTCCCGGTAAAACTGAGTATCCATTATGACCAATGCTCCGCCTTTATCGGCGTTTTGACAAGTGATATTAGGATTATTCGCCAGGTTTTTCAATAGTGAGAACTCTTTATTGGATAGGTTACGATGTTTAGAAGAACGGCTGTAATTGAAAGAGTTAATGTCACGTTTAACTAGATTTTCGAAAATGTCTAAACTTTTATGACTCACTGGGGCCATATAGGTGCTCCTTGGTTGTAAACCGCGAAGTTGATCCGTTGTTTTGGTCTGTTGATCAATAACGTTGTCAAAAAAATGGCGTAAACGCAAATTGCGCATCAGTTTGAACAAACTGATTTCCAGTTCAAGACTGTTGGTGTGGCTGGTGGGAACAAGGAAGTTCCTTTCTCTAAAACCTTCAATTCTGTGGTTTTTAATGAGTAGGAAGAAATGTTAATCACTAAACTATCGGTATCTTCTTCCCTTTGGGACCCTTGAGAGCTGCTGTGCTCCTCGTCGTTCTGTCTCCTTCTTTGTCTTTGGTTTTTTCTTTGGCTCCTCCGGGGGTCGTCCTTGTCTCTGGGGCCTACTTCTAAAAAAGAAACCTCTGTGGAAGCTGGTAAGATTGAACTGGTAGACGTGGTAGCTTGATCAGTATGGATGGTGCGTGATAAACGTCTGGAATCCTCTTCAGACGACGAGGTTTCAGTCTCTGTGTTCTGGCTGTATGGTTTGTATTGGCGGCGTCTAGCATAGGCTTCAGCCCATGAGTACACCTCACCAAGTTTGTAATCTATTGTATCACGTCTATATTTGCGAATTTTCCTTTCATTGATCTCGTTTGTATATGTTTCCAACTGATGGTTGGTTTCTTCAAGAATTTTGTTCCATTCATCTGGTGGTACCATCTCTACGATGTCTTCTTTAATCTGGCTGATTTCTTTGTTAAGATCTTCTAGTGTTTTGGATAATTCTTCTACAATCAACAGGATTAAATCCAACGAACATTTATTTAAAATGGAATACCATTTTTCAATGAATTTTGGGTTGTTTTTGCATAGAAGAGGTTTCAACGGAATCCGTAATCCTCTAGGAATCCTCTGTGCTCTGTGGTATCGCACCAATGTGCAGGCATGTAATCTTTGATTAATCTCTCTCTTAGTTAGATATAACAATTGTTTGATATTGCTTTCTTTGCTTTTTTTTGTTGCTGCGTGAGAAGTGGCCTCT
Organism: Calotriton arnoldi; assembly: GCA_963921515.1. Classification (NCBI taxonomy): domain Eukaryota; kingdom Metazoa; phylum Chordata; class Amphibia; order Caudata; family Salamandridae; genus Calotriton; species Calotriton arnoldi. The sequence continues at coordinate 823,893 of CAWUFW010007334.1, forward strand.
GGTATCAACGCATATATTTTGTTGACATCTTCATCTGAAAAGGCAAAAGTTTCTGCTCGAATGTCAGTCAGACTTGTAATATCAGCATAAGACATGTTGAAAAAAATAAATACTGTGCGTGCAAAGCTCAGAAATGTTCCAGAATCGAACTATGAAAATGTAGGTGAGCGATGCACAGCGAAGTTGAGTTCGGTTAAGAATTGTAGCGTGCTCCTGAGGTATCACCCTCTGGACGGGGTGTCTAAATAACTCTTGAAGTAGTGCCACTCGAATGAGTGGTATCCCTCTGGGCACAGCGGTGACTGAATGAATCAGATTTCAAATTGTGACAAAAAGTTGAAAAAAACGTGACGTTTATAAATTTGTTTTCATCATGATGACTGTAATCTTTATTCATACATGAGTGTATCCATTAACTCATGAATTGGAGATCATAATATCCATTATGTATGAACTCCCATGTTTTCCATCAAATATAAACTCTCCCGATGCATTTCGGGCATGCAAAAGCCCTTCGTCAGGGGAAAAGAGTCTGAAAACAATAATGCGGAGACAAAAGAGTGTCACGATTCTCTACAACGAATATGTATAAGCATTCAAACAAACTGTATAATGGTGAATCATGCCTGTGATCACATCTCATAAAGTAAGTAAAAGTGGTTAGAAAGACCCGTTGAAACCACGTGTACTGTGAATGAAGAACGTGCTATCAAAATACATCAACTGTGACATCAGGACACCTCAATATGTCCATACTGCCTTATTAAAAAATGCCCGATTAAAAAACCTATATGGACAAGCATAACAGTGAGAAGTGCTACTTAAACTGAACTCGCCGCGTTATGTGCGTGACGAATACACCGAAATGTTCACAGAAAAACAATACCCTTACCGTGTACAAAAATGAATAATGAATGAGCAGTTAGGTGCAAAAGGCTAAAAAGAACCCGAACAGGTACATGCCAGTGAGTAAACCTACTTGTGTCCGAAGTGGTTCGAATCAACGGTGGCGGGAAACAAAATGTAACCGGCTGACTGCAAGAAATAGTCATTCGATGTGCAAGTGAAGAAGGACTAAACCATTCATGTCAAGTAGGCTAAAATTTTAAACGCCATCTTGGAATGTGTTAAATGCATCAGTTTCTCCAATTTAACCGGTGACCAACTACTTAAACAGAACGGTGTGCTAAAAGGGTTAATTCCGTGATGATTACCAATGAATAAATCTGATTGTATGGACAAAAATGAAATCATTTGATATACCTACCAAAAATAAACCACGAAAAAGCGTTAAATACAGTATAGAAACGTCAGCAAACGAAGAGATAAAAAAATGCATGAAGTGACAATAACAATAAAGTTTGAAAAAAGAAAGAAGAAACAAATCAGAAAGATAAAGAATGAGACAGCGTGAAATAAAAAATGAATGAAATGTGCGTAACAAAGAAGTGAATCAAATGTGCAAAAGCGAGTGTGCAGATAGAGATATCACAGATAGCAAAGAAATTCCATCCGGTCATTCAGACCGTTCGACTTCATAGAGTCCAGAAACTTAATCCAATAATTCTCTCTTTGAAGAATTAAAGCATTGTTATTAATGCCTTCACGTTTGGTAATTGTTTCCAAAATAGCAAACTTCAATTGGCTAACATTGTGCCTTTGTTCCATGAAGTGTATGGCTAGAACTGATTTGATGTTGTTCAAACGGATGTTACTTTTGTGTTCATTCAAACGGGTCTTCATTTTTCTCTCGGTCTTGCCACGTAAACCAATCCACAGGGGCATTTCAACATGTAAACAACGTTGCTGGAATCGCTAATTGGCATTGACTCTCAGTTTGATTTTGGTCCCTTTCATTGGGTGTGTTATAACTGGTCCCTTGATCATATTATTGCAATTGTTACAATTAAAGCACGGAACATTTCCTTTGTATATCGTTTCAACAGTTGGAGTATGTGTTCTTGTAATTAATTCCTTGATGTTTTTGCCTCTGGTATGAGCAAAGATGGGTGATTCTTGAAAAATACCTTTAAAATCCGGTTCCATATTCAAGATAGACCAATGTTTGAGGATAGATTGTTTGTAGCGTGCACTGAGCGTTGAAAATTTAGAAACAACTACAATGCGTTTAGATAACGTTTTCTCAGTAGGTGTCAAGAGTTGTTGGCGATTCTTCTCAGTACAGCGCTTATTGGCTTGATCAAGTATGTTCGGCGGATATCCTCGTTGCGAGAACTTCTTAAGCATGATTTTTACCTGTGTTGTCTCCTCTGTTTTTGCTGGTGTTAGATGCTCTGGGCGCTGTGCCACTGCCCTTCAGTGCCACAGCGCGAATGCTCCCTGTGTAAATATGACATGTGAATTGGTATATCCATGATTGGCTTATTTGGTTTACCTGTTAGTCCAAGTAGCGTGGCCTGTGTGTGCCCAGGGCTGGTAAACCAAATGCTGCTGGTGGGCCTGCAGCGCTGGTTTGCGCCACCCACAGAAGCAGCTTGTAAAGTGTGTCTCAGACCTGCCACTGCAGAGTCTGGGTGCAGTCCAGAACTGCCATCTTGGCTGTGAAGTGCACCCACTTCCCAGCCCCTGAACCTTCCCTTGGCATCATGTAAGTCACCCCTATGGTAGGATGCATTGTATGTGTAAGGTAGGACATGCCTTGGTGTGTGTAGCATGTCCTGGTAGTGAATTACACCCATTTTCGTTTTTTACTACTGTAAGGCTACCTGTTCCCCATAGGCTAGAATGGGCAGTTTGACTATTACATTCTATAGTCCTAACTGACCCCAGGAACATGGTAGAAAAACGAATTTAGTATGCCTGAGCTCAGAATATTAAAATACATCTTTTAGTGAAGTTTATTTTTATATTCTGTGTTTGAAAATACCACTTTTAGAACGTAGGTATTTTCTTGCCTAAGCCTTCCAGTGTGCTCTGCTGTTATGTGTATTGGCTGTCTGGTTTTGGAGGGACAGGGCAGGCTGAGTCAGACCTGGGTTGAATAGAGAGATCTGCATTTAGAGTATGGGGAGGGGTGGCTTCTTGACCTGAATAGGGCTGTGCCTGGCAAGGTGAATGCTGGCTCCACCTCCTACTGTGTGTCTGATAGCAGACCCCCCTGAAAGGAAGGATGCAGCCTGGTAAACAAAGTGCTCCAGGACTGACCAGAACTGGTTCTGGCTAGGCTCAGTGACTTGTAGCTTTTGAGAACAACGACTTTTGGGGTATAAATATCTGTGCTGAAACCCCTACAAATGGTATTGCTCCTGGATGTCAAGACGAACCTCTGTCCGTGTAACTGAAGGAATCTGCAGGAGGTGACTATCCTTGTGCTTGTGTGCTGTTTCTTGGATTGGCCTGCAGTGGTTACCATTGGACCTGGAAGAAGAGGGAAAAGGACTTTGAGAGAACTTTTATTAATCTTGCTAAAGCAATCACCCAAGGGCTAGGAGAGAGCTAGCCTCCTGTTGAAGTCTCAGGCACATCAGACTTCACCACCTGCATCCTAATTCCTCCCAGCGAGGATTTCTATCTGCAGGTGAGGCTCCTGTGAGTTCCGGGGCCTCTAGTTCTACTACAGAGAAGAGAGTGCTGAAATCGTCGCTAACGCACGTTTCCGAGCCGCCGCAGCCGAGAGCGCCCGAAAAATCATCGCGCTGCTGCCGCCGGAGTGCTCGCAACCAAAGATCGAGTCATCGCACCGAGATCATCGCTTCACGACATCGCGAGCGCGGACGCCGAGCGTCCGCAATTCTTCCTCGCATTGCATCAGGATCGTCGCTCCCTCGCGGAGCGCTCGATTTCTTCGCATCGCAACCCGACCGCACACGCAACAAGATCGTCGCCTCGCCTCCTCCCTTGCGGCAGGGAGTCATCGCATCAACGGTCTAGGCGTGCAGAAGTTTGTCGCATCGTCTCTACACGCATCAGCAGATCGGGCGCATCATCCTCCCTCGCGGCAAGGATTAACGCATCGCCGGCCTCGCGTGCAGAAATTCATCGCTACAGCTTCTTTGCGACAATTTGTTGGTTTTGCTACGAAATCCAGGTACTTTGTAGGTAAAAGGGTCGCAGAGACCACTGCTTTGAACTGAACTCCTCTTTGCGCACTTGAACTATTTTTGCATCATTCCAAGAGTAATCCTATTTGACAGTATTGTGGCTTTTTATCGTTATTGGTCTTGTGTTAAGTCTATATATAAAGATACTTATTTTTGATAACTACTTGTGTGGCGTCCCTTTGTAGTGTTCCTCACTGTGTTACTGTGTATGGTCATAAATGCTTCACACACTGCCTCTGAGATAAGCCCTAGCTGCTCGTGCTACGTTACCACAGGGTTGAGCAGGGGTTATCAAAGGGTGGAGCCCTCTCACTCTGACTTAGGAAGAAGGGCCCTACTTGGACAGTGGCCAGCCATTGGCCAACTAGAGACCCCCATTTCTAACATTGGTGGTCAGCGGTGAGGATCTGGACTTGCATTTATGATCGCATACAGTAATTATAGTGTACACTACTAGTGAGTGCAGACCATAGCGCCAACCACATACGTTTTGAGGTTTTTTGATTCTATTTTTGATTAATATTGCCAGTTATTGCTACAATGGGCAAGCCCAGATCCAATGCCTCGGGAGGATCTCTCATGGGAAGAAGAGAAATTAGAAACCTACAATGCCAAGCAGCTCAAATATTTTTGCAAACAATTCACAGTCCCTATCACAGGTCTCACTAGAAGGGAGGAGTATTACAAGGCGCTGAAGGCCTGGCTAGAAGCCAGGGATGCCCCTAAGAATATGGGAGAGCTTGTGGAGGGGAAGAAGAATGCAGGAGAGCAGCAGAGGCGAAGTAGTAGACTTAGTAGGAGATAAAGCAATTTCCAGCCCGGGCACTAGTGTGTCCGCTAAGGGTCTCTCCCCAGAAGAGATGGAGGACAGGGAGAGAGATAGGCGGCATAATATGGAGATGGCTAAGCTTAAAATGGATGGTCACAGGGACCTAGAGAACAAGAAGTTAGAATTTGAGATTATGAAAATGAAACTTGAGCATGAGAGAATATTGAGGGAGTTGGAGATTAAAGCAAAGAGTATAGAGATCTCCCCCTCTGGTGGCAGCATACCTGTAGTGCATACTGAGAATAGGGTGTATATACCCCAAGGAGGTTATTAAGGATTTCCACAAAAGTGAAGATATTGGGCAATGGTTTGCCGCTTATGAATTAGCTCATGGTGTCCCATCGGGTCCCTGAGAAGGAATGGGGAGCGGGGTTGTGGGGACGCTTTGTGAGTGAGGGGAGGGATACCTTGTTGGACCTACCCCCAGAAAGTCGAATGGTTTATGGCCACATGAAGGAGGCTGATGACCCGCTATGGTTTGACCCCTGAGATGTATAGGCAGAGGTTTAGGACCTGCAAGAAGCTAGAGGGTACCACGTGGGTTGAATATGTCTTTTTTTTTGCAGAGCAATGGAACGCTGGAGTAAAAGGTAGCAAAGTAGAAACTTTTGAGCAGCTTTATGATTTGATTGCATGGGAGCATTTATCTAGTAACTGTTTTCCTGAGCTACGCCAGCACCTGATTGATTGCAAGCTGACTAACCCTAGGAAGCTTGCTGAGGAGGCGGACCGCTGGGTGAGCACCCGGGTTCCGCAAGGGTCCAGTGGGAGACTTTGCCAAAGGTGGGCAGGGTCCCCAGCAGAGAAGTGGGGGACAGGGGTAAACCGAGGAGTTCCAAAGAGGGCCCCAAAGTAATTCCCAAGGGAACCAAGCAGTGGTGTCCCAGCCTCCCCAAGAAAAGAAGCCAGTGCCCCCGACAGGTAGGCCTGTTCAGAGGGGCCCCTTACTTGTTATAAGTGTGGTCAAGTGGGCCACAGATACTATGATCCCCAGTGTCCTCAGAGGGATACTAGTGCACCACCCCGTGCACCACCCCGCCAGCTTGCAAGTGTAGCCCTGGGGGGGGAGGAGATGGGTGCCCAAGAGGGGTGGGATCATGTAGAGTTGACCCTTGTCTCATTAGGAGACTTTGAGATGGTCCCTAAGCCTGCACTGCCTGATAACACTAAAAAGTACAGGCAGTGGGTGACCATCAATGGCCATAGAGTGGAGGCTCTAAGAGACACAGGAGCCAGTGTAACTGCTGTCAGCTCCCGGTTGGTGTCCAAAGAGCAGGTTGTCCCCCATGCATTCTACCCAGTAGTGTCCGCAGACAACTCGGAGAGCCAATGTGAGGTGGCTCAGGTTCCCTTTGAGTGGGGGGGGTCTCAGGAACTATTCAGGTGGCTGTGAGGCCCGCCATGCCTGTAGACTGTCTATTGGGCAATGATTTAGAGAACTCCCTGTGGGCTACGGTGGAGAGGAAATCTCACTTGGAAATGTTGGGTCTGCCTGAGTGGGCGTGTGCTACCACTCGGTCCATGGCAACCAAGGAGGGTGTTGAGAAGGACCTGGAGCCTTAGAGTAGGGCCCAGATCCCTGCCTTAGAGAGAAGGGGCAGGGGGCGCGGGGAGCCGGCCCCCTTGGTTCCCACGGCCCAGGAGGGAGCAGACCCTGAGGGGGATGCCCTGGAGCCTACCAGGGAGCAGATCGCCGAACTGGGGGACCTGCCTGAGCTGACCCATTGGCAGCAGGAAGGGGGACCCACCAGGGAGGAATTTATGTGAGACAGCAGAGAGTTTGCCCCTCTCTTGGGGGTATGCGGCGACAGGCTGCAGCCCAGGCAGAAGGTGACATGTCTGGTTCACATCTGATTTATTGGGAGAACAGTCTCCTGTATAGCGAGCCTAAGGCTGCTGAGCCGGGGTCAGCCCGTGTGTGCTGGTGGTACCCGAGTGCTTCAGAGCCTTCCTACTGGGGTTGGCTCACGACATTCCATTGGCAGGACATCTGGGGCAGACCAAGACCTTTGAAAGGCTGGCCACCCACTTTTATTGGCCCCAGATGCGCAAGAGTTCAGACACTCATTGCAGGACATGTGAGACTTGCCAGGCAAGTGGGAAGAGTGGGGGAAGATCAAGGCCTCACTCCAGCCCTTTCCAGTTGTTAGTACCCCATTCGAGCGAGTGGGCATTGACATTGTGGGGCCTCTGGACCCCAAGACAGCCATGGGCAACAGGTTCATCCTGGTCTTGGTGGACCATGCCACCCGGTACCCTGAAGCCATCCCGCTCAGGACAGTGGACGGCCCCCGTGGTGGGACGTGCACTGATGGGGATTTTCTCCCGTGTGGGATTCCCCAGAGAGGTGGTGTCTGACAGGGGGACCAACTCATCTCCCAGTACATGAAGTCTCTGTGGAAGGAGTGTGGGGTAACTTATAAGTTCACCACTCCTTACCACCCCCAAGGTAATGGTATGGTTGAAAGGTTCAACCGGACCTTGAAGGGCATGATCATGGGCCTAGAAGAGCCCCTGAGGCGTAAGTGGTTCGTCCTCTTGCCATGCCTGTTGTTTGCCTACCGTGAGGTGCCACAGAAGTCCTTAGGGTTCAGTCCCTTTGAACTCCTCTATGGCCATCCGGTTAGAGGACCTCTGAGTCTGGTCAAGGAAGGCTGGGAGCAATCTCCCAGGAAACCTCCCCAAGATGTATTTAGCTACATGTTGGCCTTCAGGAACCAGACTCGGCGTTTCAGAAAGATTGCTGAGGCAAATCTGGAAGCCAGCCAGGAGGAAATGAAACGTTGGCACAACCAGAATGCCACTCTGGTCGAATTTCAACCTGGTCAGAAGGTTTGGGTACTGGCCCCAGTGGAGCCTTGTGCGCTCCAAGATAAGTGGACCGGTCCATTTGAGGTGGTGGCGCGCAAAAGTCCAGTTACCTACTTGGTGGACTTTCAGTCTCCCAGGAACCCCTTGCGGGTCCTGCATGTGAACCGCCTGAAGCCCCACTTTGAGAGGTCTGAAGTGGGCATGCTTCTTGCCACAGATGATGGGATGGAGGAGGAGAGTGAGCCTCTTCCTGACCTCCTGTGTGCAGGAGAGAAGGATGGGTCAGTGGAGGGTGTGATCCTCTCCCACCACACTGACCCCTGAGCAGCAGAGAGATTGTCACCAACTGTTGGGGCAATTTTCTGATTTGTTCTCCCTGGTGCCTGGTGTCACTGATTGGTGCATCCATGAGGTGGATACCGGGGACAGTCCTCTTGTCAAGCACAAGGCTTACAGAGTGACTGACAGGGTCAGGGCTTGTATTAAGGGGGAGGTCTCCAAAATGTTTGCCCTAGGGGTGATTGAGTCCTCTAGCAGCCCCTGGTCCAGCCCCGTGGTCTTGGTACCAAAAGCTGCGACGCCTGGTGCCACTCCTGAACTTAGGTTCTGTGTGGACTACCGAGGTCTCAATTCGGTCACGAAGACCCGACGCGCACCCCATCCCCAGAGCTGATGAGCTCATAGATCGGTTAGGGGCTGCCTGGTACCTCAGCACGTTTGATCTGACGTCTGGGTACTGGCAGATCGCCTTAACTGATGGGGCAAAGGAGAGGTCAGTATTCTCCACACCAGATGGGCACTACCAGTTCCGTGTGATGCCCTTTGGGATGAAGAATGCCCCTGCCACCTTTCAGAGGTTGGTCAACCAGGTGTTGGTTGGGCTGGAGGATTTCAGTGCCGCCTACCTGGATGACATTGCAGTGTTTAGTTCCTCCTGGGAGGACCACTTGCGCCACCTCTGGGAAGTGTTGATGGCGCTGCGCAGAGCAGGCCTCACAATCAAGGCCAGTAAGTGCCAGATTGGGCAGGGTTCTGTGGTGTACTTGGGACACCAGGTGGGGAGTGGCCAGGTGGCACCCCTGCAGCCCAAGATTGAGACCATCCTGGCTTGGGAGCCCCCAAGGACCCAGACCCAGGTGAGGGCCTTCTTAGGACTCACGGGTTACTACAGGAGGTTTGTCAAGGGGTATGGCAACATTGTTGCACCCTTGACTGAGCTGACTTCCAAGAAGCGGCCAAAGATTGTGAACTGGACTGACACCTATCAGAAAGCCTTTGATGCCCTCAAAACTGCCATGTGTACAGCACCCGTACTCCAGGCGCCCAATTTTGCTAAGGAATTTGTTGTCCAGATAGACGCTTCAGAGCATGGGGTGGGGGCCGTTCTGTCACAGATAAATGAGGAGGGACTAGACCAACCTGTAGCCTTCATCAGTAGGAGGTTACTTCCACGGGAACAGAGGTGGAGTGCAATTGAGCGTGAGGCATTTGCTGTGGTCTGGGCACTGAAGAAGCTGAGACCATACCTGTTTGGGACTCACTTCCGGGTTCAGACAGACCACAGGCCCCTCAGATGGTTGATGCAGATGAGGGGTGAGAATCCCAAGTTGTTGAGGTGGTCCATTTCCCTACAGGGTATGGACTTCACGGTGGAACACCGCCTGGTACAGAACACGCCAATGCTGATGGTCTGTCCAGATTTTTCCGCCTTAGTGATGAGAACTTCCAAGGGGATGGGTAGTTCTCCCCACATTTCAGCTGGAGTGGACACGTGTTAGACCTGGCACCATTGGCGTGGGTCTCCCTTCCTTTTTTCGCTGTTGTCTCCTCTGTTTTTGCTGGTGTTAGATGCTCTGGGCGCTGTGCCACTGCCCTTCAGTGCCACAGCGCGAATGCTCCCTGTGTAAATATGACATCTGAATTGGTATATCCATGATTGGCTTATTTGGTTTACCTGTTAGTCCCAAGTAGCGTGGCCTGTGTGTGCCCAGGGCTGGTAAACCAAATGCTGCTGGTGGGCCTGCAGCGCTGGTTTGCGCCACCCACAGAAGCAGCTTCTAAAGTGTGTCTCAGACCTGCCACTGCAGAGTCTGTGTGCAGTCCAGAACTGCCATCTTGGCTGTGAAGTGCACCCACTTATCAGCCCCTGAACCTTCCCTTGGCATCATGTAAGTCACCCCTATGGTAGGCTGCATTGTATGTGTAAGGTAGGACATGCCTTGGTGTGTGTAGCATGTCCTGGTAGTGAATTACACCCAATTTCGTTTTTCACTACTGTAAGGCTACCTGTTCCCCATAGGCTAGAAATGGGCAGTTTGACTATTACATTCTATAGTCCTAACTGACCCCAGGAACATGGTAGAAAAACGAATTTAGGTATGCCTGAACTCAGAATATTAAAATACATCTTTTAGTGAAGTTTATTTTTATATTCTGTGTTTGAAAAATACCACTTTTAGAACGTAGGTATTTTCTTGCCTAAGCCTTCCAGTGTGCTCTGCTGTTATGTGTATTGGCTGTCTGGTTTTGGAGGGACAGGGCAGGCTGAGTCAGACCTGGGTTGAATAGAGAGATCTGCATTTAGAGTATGGGGAGGGGTGGCTCCTTGACCTGAATAGGGCTGTGCCTGGCAAGGTGAATGCTGGCTCCACCTCCTACTGTGTGTTTGATAGCAGACCCCCTCTTTCTGAAAGGAAGGATGCAGCCTGGTAAACAAAGTGCTCCAGGACTGACCAGAACTGGTTCTGGCTAGGCTCAGTGACTTGTAGCTTTTGAGAACAAAGACTTTTGGGGTATAAATATCTGTGCTGAAACCCCTACAAATGGTATTGCTCCTGGATGTCAAGACGAACCTCTGTCCGTGTAACTGAAGGAATCTGCAGGAGGTGACTATCCTTGTGCTTGTGTGCTGTTTCTTGGATTGGCCTGCAGTGGTTACCATTGGACCTGGAAGAAGAGGGAAAAGGTCTTTGAGAGAACTTTTATTAATCTTGCTAAAGCAATCACCCAAGGGCTAGGAGAGAGCTAGCCTCCTGTTGAAGTCTCAGGCACATCAGACTTCACCACCAGCCTCCTGATTCCTCCCAGCGAGGATTTCTATCTGCAGGTGAGGCTCCTGTGAGTTCCGGGGCCTCTAGTTCTACTACAGAGAAGAGAGTGCTGAAATCGTCGCTAACGCACGCTTGCGAGCCGCCGCAGCCGAGAGCGCCCGAAAAATCATCGCGCTGCTGCCGCCGAGTGCTCGCAACCAAAGATCGAAGTCATCGCACCGAGATCATCGCTTCACGACATCGCAGCGTGGACGTCGAGCGTCCGCCATTTTCCTCGCATCGCATCAGGATCGTCGCTCCCTCGTGGAGCGCCATTTCTTCGCATCGCAACCCGACCGCACACGCAACAAGATCGTAGCCTCGCCTCCTCCCTTGCGGCAGGGAGTCATCGCATCAACGGTCTAGCGTGCAGAAGTTTGTTGCATCGTCTCTACACGCATCAGCAGATCGGCGCATCATCCTCCCTCGCGGCAAGGATTTAATGCATCGCCGGCCTCGCGTGCAGAAATTCATCGCTACAGCTTCTTTGCGACAATTTGTTGGTTTTGCTACGAAATCCAGGTACTTTGTAGGTAAAAGGGTCGCAGAGACCACTGCTTTGAACTGAACTCCTCTTTGCGCACTTGAACTATTTTTGCATCATTCCAAGAGTAATCCTATTTGACAGTATTGTGGCTTTTTATCGTTATTGGTTTGTGTTAAGTCTATATATAAAGATACTTATCTTTGATAACTACTTGTGTGGCGTCCCTTTGTAGTGTTCCTCACTGTGTTACTGTGTATGGTCATAAATGCTTCACACACTGCCTCTGAGATAAGCCTAGCTGCTCGTGCTACGTTACCACAGGGTTGAGCAGGGGTTATCAAAGGGTGGAGCCCTCTCACTCTGACTTAGGAAGAAGAGCCCCTACTTGGACAGTGGCCAGCCATTGCCAACTAGAGACCCCCATTTCTAACAAGCAGCAACTGGTAAATCAAAATCAAAGACCAGTAGTTGAAGTGTTTGAAGCTGAAGAATCTAGAGAAACAGATTCTGAATAATGAACAGATGATGAACAGCCAAGCATAAGTCAAGTAGAGTGGGCACCTGATACTAGGTCTCAAGAGACTGCTGTTGAGCCAGAAGAAAGTTAGTTCACTGTTGATCCAGAAGAAAGTGAGTTCACGGCTAAACCAGAAACAAGTAAGACTACTGTTGAGCCAGAAGGAAGTGAATTCACAGTTGAAAGTGAAACAACTATCGAATCAGCAGAAACAGAAGTTGCTGAAAATCAGGAGGAAGAACAGATAAAAGAAAGGCCAAATAAAAGAACCTGTGAACCAGACACAGAAGGTGAAAAAGTAGTTCAAACAAAGAAACCAAGAAAAGGTGACAATTGGCCAGGTGGAGTGAAAAGACTGAAATACACTCTTGTGAGGAGAAGGTCAAAGAAAAGGCCAGAACAAAGTAACGAGGTCTCAAGTCAAATAGAACAAGAAGAATCAGGTGAAGAATTAGTACAAAAGACAAAGAGAGTAAGAATTCCAAGCAGGAAATACAAAGCACCAGAATGGACATACGTCATTTTGGAAGAAATTGAAAGTTCTGATCCAAGTGAAGAAAAAGACAGTTCTGACACTGAGCAAATTGATGAAAGTAAATTAAGAGAACTGTAAAAATTAAGGTGTAAAATTTTGGTATCTGAAAGAAAACCTGAATGACTCAGAAAATAAAAATAAAAATAAAATAAAAGAAGGGGGTAAAGAAGAAAGCCTTGAAGTGTAGGAGTACATTATTTTTTCTAGAATTTTTAATTTTTAGTAAGTTTTAGTATTTATAGATTTAGATAGATTTTTGCTAAGAAAATAAAAATGGCAGGAGCAGAAGTGACTGAACATCCAAAATCTAGTCTAAATCGTAGATGTATTAAAGCTTGCTTATGTAGTGTCTTGTTATTGAAATTTATGTGGATATTACTAACTGTCCTTGTACCTATTCTAATGGTAACTTGTGATGGAAACAAAACTAATGATGTAACAAGAGAAAGGATGAGTGACGTCACTAATGAAACCCTTAATACTAATATAGAACCAATGGATGGAAGTATTCTCCATCATGATAAATCAATTGGTGATTTCTCGTTAAATGTCTTTACTAAATTGTTATATGAATATATTAATACTATGAATGTGAGTGATTGTTATGTGTGCATGCAATTACCTTCGTCTGTCTCAGAGGGGGTGACGTATCATCACCTACCTTTAACATATGGTGTGTCTTGCAGTGTCTTAACAAGTTTGTTTTACATGACGGGGAAGCTCGAATACCATTACTCTAATATAGATTTAGTGTTTTCCGAAATATCTGTTATAAAGGAACTAAATAAGGTTTTAAGTGGTAGAAATGCACGTTATATGGGAGAGTTCTTCCATATTACTAAAACCTTAGATATAGGATATGCTTATAAAAATAACTTAACATGTAGTTTGCGAGTTGAAGAAAATATTTTTATAGAAATGGTAGAAGGTAGAAGAGAAAGTTTCCAAAGAAAAGCTGCTGAACAGAAGTCACAGGTACCACCATGGGCTTTTAGAGAAGGAAATTATGAGAAAGGCGAGACATACGCTGCAATGTTCTGGACTGGTCTCAAAAGGGAAAATCTGTTTGCTGAGAATGAAAACTAATTATAACAATTACTTCATTGGTACTAGTGAATGTGAGCATACTTTGGAAATTACTGGAGGTTGGGGATTGAAGGGTGGAACAGATCCTGTCTTTACAGGAGTCTATTATGTGTGTGGTAAGAAAGCCTACAATAGGTTGCCTGCACACTGGTATGGTAGTTGTTATGTTGCTATTGTCTTTCCGAAGGTCTATCACATGGACCGAAACAACAACAGACTAAAAGAAATTAATCACGGACTAACACGTAACAAGAGAGCAAGTTTTTCAGAGATAGTTGGTGATATTTTTGGTGCGCTGATACCCTCAGTTGGAGTCGTTCTGAATTCGCACAAAATTCAAAAGTTGTCCACAGTGGTTGACCGTTTATCAACGGATACTGCTGGCGGGTTCTTGATGATTGACACAGAAATGGTTGCAATCAGATCAATGGTTTTGCAAAATCGACTTGCCCTTGATATTTTATTGGCAAAGGAGGGTGGAGTTTGTGGCATGTTGAAAATTCAACACTGCTGTACCTATATCCCTGACAAAAGTAAAGGAATTGAGGGATATATAAAGAATATTACGAAATTACATGAAGATTTGACCCAACTGGAGGTAGGTAAATGTTTTTCCACCTTTTGGAGTAGTTTATTAGGAAAAATAATAATGCCAATTATTTTAGTAGCAATAGTAGCCTTAGTGATAATAACAACATATAAATGTTGTCAGAGTAAGAGGGAAGAAAAGAAACGTCAGAACAAAAAGGATAAACGAAGAGCAAGAAAAAGAGAGGAAATAGAGCTAGAAGAGATGAAAGGAAATTACTATAATATGATGAAAGATTTAGATGAAAGTGCCATAAAAAGAGAGAAGAATACTGAATTTTGAACAGGTGAAGATGGCACTCGGTATGGTAGGTATTTTATGATGGCTCCAGGAAGCCATCAGAGGGGGTTTGATGGAGCAGGATTTCTCGCAAAAGAAACCTGCTCGAATGAATACCCCCATAATACATAATAACAGTAAGTAGTAATAGAAAACTAATGTGCACCTTACATAAACACGTAGGGAATTTACTTTACGATGTGTGCACTAACGTGAAATAATATATGAAAGAGCTAAAACGTTATTTACATTGTGTTTAAAGGAAACGAGAAATAATGCATGACTAGGCATGCGATGTGCATTTCGTCGAATTTGCATGTTGCATCTTGCTTTGAAGTAATAAATAAGTGCTTTGGCTTAAAGCTAGTGCAATGCAAAACGCTAACAGGGAATAATGCAAGGTGGGTGGTAAACAGTGAAAACTACATTATCACATAATTAATGAATGTTCATTTTTCATCTGCTATAGTGAGCTGGATGAGACACCATTTTCCCTTAACTTAGCCGGATAAAGGAGGGGCAGGACACAAGAGTGAGAATGATCTGTCAAAGGCACACTGAAGCGCTGAGCACAGCAGAAGAAGCGCAAGGGTGAAGGCCAATGTGATGATCGCTTGCCAAGGGATGTGATTGACCGTGGGACAAAAAGACTGTTTCCGCGGACATTGCTTGAAATTATGTGCACTTGTAACATGAATAAAAACGTGTGAACGGAACAATAATGAAATCATGGGAATGGATGTAGAACAATGAATAAGCCCAAACTTTGAATGAGATAACAGTGGTGTGACCCACCACCCCCCAAATCCACCATTCAGCTGTCAAGTTTAGTCAAATGTTTCAACTGATGTGGGATGGACATGTAGATTTTAGGGTATAACTGGGGTGCCTTTAGGGGTGTGGTTATGTTAGGCTGACTACAGAGAGAGAGAGTGGGGAGAGGCGTCGCTGTCCGTCGGTTTGCAGACAGGCCTAGCTGTTTCTGTCCTGTCCCGTTCCTGTCCCTGCAATATTTGTCCCCTGACTCTATTTCGCAGGGACCCCCACCATCACTTTGGCCAGAGGGGGGGTTTTCCTACAGATCCTTTGGGTTGGTATTATTCTGATTCGTTCTTCTATGATTAGCTGCAAACGTATTTTTGTCTCTGAAACTTTTGTCTCTTCACCTGTCCACTCTGTCATAGGTGCATTGAACGTATTATTTAGATGAACCAATTGTCTCTTCATCTATCCTCCGTTAGATGTATTTTGTTTCGCATTTGATTTTGCTGAAACTGATGTCTCTTAATCTATCCACTCCTTCATGCATAATGTCATTATTTGATTGATGAGTTTGTCTCTATTCTGAAATTGCTGATGTTTCTCTTCCTTTGTTAATTCATTGTTTGCACTTGTGACCGTGTGCATTGAGCATTTTTATCATTTTAATTCGAGATAAAGTTTGTACTAACTTCACCGAGTGTCTGTGATTATTTAGCTGAATGAATAGTTAGTTAGATAGTATTATCATTACCATCAACTATTCAACTAATTGGTTCATCGACCAAGTAGAAGGAAAGTTAATGTATAGGCTAGATGAGTATTTTGGGATATCACACATGAATATTAGGAGGAGAAAAATTAAATGTATATTAATTGACCCCAGCGCATCAGGGATTTGGGTGAATGTGTATGGGCCATTGTTCTGTGACATTATTGAGTACTGATCCCTGATCAGGTATTAGCCTTGCGCTGGATCAAGGTTATGAAACCATTGATGTGGCAAGACCAGGGGGTAGTTATGCAAGGTGCAGAGCAGACGGGGCAGTACAATCGTTTTAAACAGGGCTATACGGCCCAGGACATTAAGGGGCAACTTCCCCCATCTGCTAAGATTCGTCATGAATTGGGACAATAGGGGCTGTATGTCAAGACTCCAGGTGCCACTTGGTTCTAGAGCTATGTGTATAACCAGGTATGCGAAACAGAGCCTGCGCACTGTGAGTGGCGACAGCCACCTTGAACCTTCCTCCAGACCCATCAGGGTACCAGGACCAATGTAGGGCAATTAATTAGTAGTCCTGGGGCGTCGCCCAATAGGGTGAGCATCTGTAACAGTCGTGGGATTGTGACAGACTGGCAGGAGATGTAAAGAACAGCTTCCGCATACTTCGCAATGCGGTCCTTGGTCTCTATGCCCCAGTCAAACCACCAGACCTGCGCGTTGCATCTGACCCAAACTGCCAGGGGCTCTATAACTAGGACAAAGAGGAGCGGGGATAGGAGACATCCCTGACAGGTGCCATGGCCAATTGCACAAGGGGCTGGAGATGGTGCCATTGACTCCAGACCTGGGTCCCTGGGGTTGGAGTGCAGAACTGGAACTAGTGATTGAAATCTGGGGTCCAGGCCCACCATCGCCAGTACTTTGTCCAGGAAGGCCCAAATGACAGAGTCAAAGGCCTTCTCAAAATCTAGTAGAAAGGTGGTTCGGTCCCCCAACAGCACTAGGCGATTCAGGGCCATATGTGCTCTGCGAACACAATGCCTAATGCTCCTCTTAGGCATAAATCCACATTGGTCTGGGTGGATCAAGAGTGGAAGGACTTTAAGTAAGTGACTGGCCAGAATTTTGGCATAGATTTTAAGCTCAGAATTAATGAGTGATATTGGGTGATAGGATGCACTTCTGTTCGGGTCGGTCTGGTTTAGGTAAGACTATTACTGTCGCAAAATCAAGTTCCGAAGGGAAAGTGTGTTTTGCCAACCAACTCCTGATAGAGGCTTAGTAGATGTGGGCCAGTTGCTTCTGGAGAAGTTGGTAGTAATCCATAGGGAACCCTGTCCAGGCCAGTGGTCTTCCCCTGAGTTCATGTCCCAAAGGGCCAAAGTAATTTCTTCAATCCTGAGGGGGAGGTCCAAGTCTGCTCTATCGCTCCACATTAGTTTTGGCATGGGAATATCTGTCACAAGTGGGGTAGCTGCATTCCCTTGGGTGCTGTTCTCGAGCGGCATAGAATTTACGCAAGTAGTCTGCAAATGCGGCCACTATGTCCTCGCCCTTCTCCGCCCCATCTCAGTCCCCAGTCTCAATTGAGGGAACAATCTGAGAGGCTGTCTCTCTCGCTGCCAGCCAATAAAGGAGCTTACCAGATTTGCCTCCCACTCGTAAACCCTTTGTGTTGATGCTGGCCAGCATTGGCGGGCCACTTCAAACCGTAATTGTTGATGCAATATCCTCTTCAGTGCCAACAGGTGGTGCTCAGAATCGACCATGTACCCCTTACATTCAATGATGGAGGACTCTAAATTGGTCATTTGTTGACGAGTGGCTCATTACTTTCCCCTCAAGTAGGATCTCACCAGTCCTTGCAAGGCAGCCTTACCGGCCATCCATAGGGTGCCTGGGGAGGTTGCAGTGCCCTGATTCATTCTGT
The DNA here is from genome assembly GCA_963921515.1 of Calotriton arnoldi. Lineage (NCBI taxonomy): Eukaryota > Metazoa > Chordata > Amphibia > Caudata > Salamandridae > Calotriton > Calotriton arnoldi. The sequence goes on from CAWUFW010007334.1 coordinate 841,592, forward strand.
AATATTTCCTCAGTTGTTGGGCTAAATGATCCCTGAAGTCAGTGCCCTGCAGATGCCAGACATTGAGTTTCCACATTGTAGCTGCCGACCAAAGGTGAGAGTCACCGGAGCATGGTCCAAAATGCCACAGAGTAGTATCTGTGAACCTGTGGTATATGTGAGGTCTGAGGCCGGGAGCTGGATTAGGTCGATGCGGGACTTAGATCGGTGCACCGCAGAGAGGTGGGAGTATGCCGAGGTCCTGGGGTTCCACACTCTCCATGCACCATAGAGACTCAGGCCCTCCGTCCAACCATGCACCCCCCTACCCTCCCTAATTCTGCAAGTGCCCAGCCCCATGGAGTCAACCTCAGGGATCATGATATCTTTGAAATCAACTCCCATGAGGGAGTCGCAGGGTTTGCATCTGCAGGTTGTCCATGGTGCGGTGTGCCATAATGGGGGGACGTACACACTGATAAACTGATGTATGCATCCCTTGAAAGTGCCCTCCACCACCACGTACCGACACAGGGAGTCGAGGTGTACCTGTGAGACCACAAAGGGGAATGTCTTGTGGAGAAGTACATGTGTCCCCCGTCTCCCCACGTGTACCTAGCCAGGTAAAGTCTTTCAAACCCATGTCTCGCCTGGAAGGGGCTGTTAGTACCCAATAGATAGGTCTCTTGTAGGAGCAGGAATGCCAGATCGGGGCAAAGCAGAGTGCTGCCCCTCGCTTGATTCGGTCATTAAGACCGTTGACGTTCCATGTCATCAACGTAAATTAACCCATAGCGAGCGAGGAAGCAAGTGCGGTGGGTGCCTACTTGTCTTTTGTACCTATTTGGCTGATAGTGATGTAGCCCATGGTATGGGTAAAGTGCAAGCCTTGTGCATGTAATGGCCACTCTGGTGCTATGTCAAACAGAAAAACCTCATAAATTCTAACACAAAAGGAAGAAAGCTAAAACCAGCAACCATGGTAAACATTTTAAACCCCCCAACCAACCCTTCACCACACACTTCCCCCTGGAAGCAACTGTCACCCTCTCCCCCAAAACTCAACGAACTCGAAGTTAGGTGTAAGTCACCGCCTGGGTTCGTTCCGACCCGTCATGAATAAAGGAGGCATTGGTGCTGACATGGTCTGTAAGAAAGGAATTGTGGGGAGGCATTAAGCCATGTCTATCTGGCCCACTGACGATTCGCAGGCCGTGGGCCGTCGGGGCAGCTGCTGCGGTGAATGTCCCATTCGAACTGCGGAGCCCAGCCCCAAAGTGTGGATCCACTGTCTCTAAATAGGAGTCCAGGGCTGATTTCTTGCAGCCTCCCAGTCGTAACTTCTGGCGTCTGATAGGGAGCCCGGTGTGCCCCCTAGGAGGAGACCCCTCAACTAGTGGCCCCCATGAGCACACCGGATTGTTTGTCAGGGCCCTTTGCTCCTTCGCCCAGTCCCAAGCAGATTCGGAAGTGTTAAAAAAATGGACTTGGAGTTGTGAATGACCTTCAGTCGTGTGGGGAACATCAGCATATATTGCAAGTTCATTGCCCAGATTTTGCCTTAACTTTATTGTAGGATTTCCAAGCCTGTTGAAAATGATGAGTGTAGTCTGAGAATATCATGATTTGTTGGTTGGGGTTCCCTGTTTTCATGGCCGCTTGCAGGATTCTAGCACGGTCCCTGTAATTAAGGATTTTAGAAATAATTGGGCAATAATCCGGGGGGGGCTGTGGAGGGGATCTAAGCACCAGAGACCTGTGGGCTCTCTCGACCACGAAGCAAGAAGATAATTAGGAGGCTGGTAGCCACGAGGTGAGCCAGCCCTCCAGGAAAAGCTCCAGGGGCAAGCTCTGTGTGCCTTCCGGAAAGCCCACAAAGCGAAGACTGCAGCATCGGACTCTGTTATCCACGTCTTCGGCACGTTCTTCCAAACGTTTAATTGAAGCTACCAGCCTGGAAACCGTGGCTTGGAGGTCTTCCACCGCTGAGACTTGCTCCTAGGCCTCTGTGACCCTATCCGCCACACCGCGAATATCTTGTTGCAGAAGTCTGGATTGCCAGTAAGATAACTCTGGTGTCTTCCATTGGAGAGTAGGCCTGCAAGGTGGCTGCTGGGTCTTAGGATCTACGGGGTCCCACAATTGGGGACGGGTATTTATCTATCTTGGATTGCCCTGGGATTTCTGCAGGTTTATCATGGCCCATGGTTAAGCAGCGTGGTCCAGCGCAGTCGCTCGATGAGAGACAACCGGGCGAGCCAGGCAGCCTCCTGTCAAAGCAGGCGAGGTAGGCCACAAGGGCATGCTAGCCGAATGGAGGAGGAGGAGGTGTTCAACAGCTTGCTTGCTCCACCAGTCTGTGAGTTGGGTAGCACCTGCAGCTGTGAACCCCCTTAAGCCTAGTTCAGCTCGGTCCAACTGTACACCTCATCATGTCGTGGCAAGCCCCGACCTGGGGCGTTATGTCCAGGCCTGCTGGGCACGGAGAGTGTCCCCTCTCCGGCCGGTGCCAGCCTTGCCTCCAGGCCTGGGGATTCCAACAGTTTCTAAGCGAGGGGGCCCCCAAGAAAGAGAATAGTGCAGCGCCAGCAGGGAGAACTGGCAAACCCTCCCCTTACAGGTGCAGAGGGTTACGGGGAGCCATTCTGGCCCCCCACCTCTGCAGGGGAACTGTCTCTTTGGCTCCAGCAGCCTCCTGCGCCTTCTGCACAGATCACAAGGCATGTCCCGCTGGGTGGGAGGACCCGCCTCCAACTTCCGGGACCGCGGGAGCCCTCGCCAAAGCCCCCCATTTGCCTTCAGTGGGTGCTCAGTCACGCCGTGCTGCTCTGAGCTCAGCTCCTGCACTGCGTTGCAGCCATCTTCATCACGGGCCTCACTGGCCGCGGCCTGGCCGGTTGTCGCTGCCCCAGGCCGAGGTGCAGCTTCTGGAAATGCTCCAGTTTTGCCGTACAGACTCCCGTCAGCACCCAGGAGTCATATGGATTATGTGCGGCTGGTTGGGAGCTCTAGTGAAGATCGACCATCATCTTGACCTACTAGGCCACGCCACTCCTTTATATATGATAAATACCACTAACTTATAATGCATGTAAGTCTTTCATACATGACAGTGATGCATCACAGTCTCTGAAGTGGTAAACATAACACTCTCCATTTCTGTGTCCTGAATTCTCGCTCCATTGTAGTTTCTCCTGCACCAGGCCCCCAGGTTCCTTTGGGTTTAAGTGTATGACAGAGGCAACATTTATGCCTCTGTAGTTATAAGATTTCCAAAACACTCCATAGGAAAGTCATTTTCACACTCATTTTGACACATTTGTCCCCTCCCCTGACCAATTTGAGCAAACTCAGAAAAGACTCCATACAAAATTGAGTCTTTGATCCTACCAACGTTTGTTCTTATTGGTCATGGAGACACCGTTAACTGGGAGGATTGGAACTATTGCATTCTAACAGTACTGTTGCTGGAGTATACTGAGACTGAAAAAGTTCAGTCATAAAAATAAAATGTGGTCATTTAGAAACATCAGTGTTATAAGAAGGGATGAGGAAAATGTTCATAGTGGGGAGGAGATTGTTGTGGAGACAGTTACCCTTTAATAAAACATGACTGGACATTTACTTTTAAATTAAATCAGTGAATTTTAATCACAAATCATTTACTATGTACCTCATGCAAATACATTATCACGAAAGCAAAAATACCTTTTTCATGTCTTCGAACATTACAATCATGACATTCTCGTCGTCTATACGCTTATTCCAAGCAATGGCGTGGTCAAAATAAGAGCCGTAGGCAACTGAAATGTAAAAACATAAACTGTCAACTTAGTGTGGAGCAGTGACCATTACACTGAATCTCATTCTTCAAACGCACTATTGAGGAACAGTTCACATTCCCTTTTTTAACCATTCACTTTTTCAAATATTACCTTCCAAACAACCTTGACAAGTCCTGAGCAGATAGTGTTCTTTTTTTAACCATTTTATTTTGATTTTCTTTATAACATTACAGTCATTGCATGTATAACATGTATGAAACACAGTGAGCTACAATAGTACACATTGTCACAATGTCTAGCAAGGGGTGTCTGCATCGTAGGAACTGCTTGAATTTGACTTCATTATGTTAAGTTCAGCTATTTGGATCAGTTCTGGGACCTGGCTGGGATCAGTTTCTATCACTGTGTCCCATTTCATGAACATTTGGAAAGGTAGCCATCTGGTCTCAAATTTGTCCATGCTGTCATGGAGCATTGCAGTTAGTGGATAAATCATCCATAGTGCCCCTTCTCCCCCAAATGTTTAATGGAGGACAGATGGGTTGCTTCCAGAATTGGGTGAGCACCAATTGAACCAAAATCAGCAGATGAGTAATAAGATTCTCATGTGGTGTGGCTAGAGGGTATTCGGTGTTCTCCCAGGGGTCGCCCATTAATATCAATAGTGGTTGTAAATGACTCAGTATCCCCATTATGGCCCTAATACGTGAGATGACAGCTTTGCAGTAAGTTTGAGAGTATTTACATGGGAAAACATTCCTCTCTCGCTACAGTTGTGCCAGCAAGTCGTTGGGCTGCTGAACAGTGGCTGAAGTCATGCAGGGTATAGATAGATACTATCTAGTGAGTAATTTATATGCATTCACTTTATGCGTGGTACAAATGCAAATTTTTGCTGTCCTCTGCCCAATTCTGTTCCATGTGTAATCTGATATCTCTCGATCAAGGTCTCTCTCCCAATACTTTGTGTAACTTTATTTAGTTTTGGGACCTATGTCTAAGAGTGTGCGTGGTAGTCAAGTTATTCCCTTCTGGAGTACTTTGTTCATGAATGTAGCCTCTAATAGGGGTTTCTAGTGGGCCATCGTGTACTTCCCTGGAACCAGCCCAATTTAACAGTTGTGTAAGTCGGAAGTAATCTACTCTATCCAGAAGTCACCCTTCCTGAATTGCCTCCCGGGAGCTTATCTCACCACTCAAGTAAAGATCGCTTAGAGAAGGAGGATCGCCATTATTCCAGCCCCTGAGATGAGGGTCACCAACCCCGGTGGAAAATCAGGGTTATAAATCATAGGAGTAATTGGTGAAGGGAACATAGTGGATTCATTCTTGCATGTGAATGTTGCTAATACTCTAATAGGATCTTACATCCCTTTGCGACACTTTGGATGCTGTGATAACACGTGCAGATGCTAAACAGGTGATCCCAGACCTGGCTAGGTACAAGACCCCCGGCCTTGATGGTGTCCCCATAGAATACTACAGCACTTATGCTAGTAGTTTGGCAACCCGACTAGCTGCTATGTACAATAAGGCCCTGCAACTGGGTGAGTTACCATCCTCCCTTTGAGAGTCCATACTGGTCTCTCTTCCCTAACCCAACTGAGACCCTACCTGCGCGTCTTCCTCCCGCCCAATCGCTATACTGTACCACTATACAGTACAAAATACTGGACAAAATCTTGTCTGCTAGATATGCCCAAATACTCCTGGAGCTTATTCACCCAGACCAAAAAGAGTTTGTCCCAGGGTGCAGCCAAATGTGGTGTTCTGCATAATGTAGAGCAATTTAGGGAGTGTGACCATCTTGAAGATGGCATCCCTTCCCAGCAATGACAGTGGCAATCATCTCCAACGATCCATGTCCATCTGGTATTCCTAGAGGGCTACTTCTAGGTTTCTATCCAGAAATTGCATTTTATCCTGCGTTATTTCAATGACTAGTTATCAGAATCCATCCCTTTTCTTTTCTTTCACCACCCTAATTCTTCCTTCCCTCCTTTTCCTTCATCTCTTCTGTTTTCAGTTAAATCACCTTTTCCTATCCTTTCTTTTGCACATTTTCTTTATTGCTTCCCCCCCTTACTCTTGTCTGCTCTGGTCTACCCTTTCAACAACAACCCGTAGATTGCTAACAGGATCTGACTAACATTCCCGCGCATTTACGACCCTCTGACTCTCCCTTTGAATCTTGTGATCTCCATAACCATGAACACACCCTTGCACATTCTTTCCTGGAATGGTCTTACACGTTACATCAAGCGTAAAAAGTGCTCTCCTATCTCAACTCCAAACACGCCGACCTAGCTCTTCTCCACGAGACGCACCTTACCAAAAAAGAAGTGGAGAGGCTTCAGAGGGATTGGGTGGGCAAAGAGATACACAGTTGTTGTCCTCTGAGAGTGGCAGACAACTTACCAACCCCATGGAAACGTGGTGTATCCATCCTGATTCGGAAAATGTTATCCCACATATTGCTTAAGACTTGGGTCGATCTGAAGGGCTGCTATTTGTTCGCCGTATTAAAGATTAATTGTAAGGTTTTATGCATAGGTTCAGTGTATGCGCCGACCGGTTTGAAGCGTGCCTTCCTTCTTCAACTCATGTAAGTATTGACGGAGACAGATACTATCAACATTCTGATAGGCAGAGATTGGAATTTGGCCAGGGATGCGGTCTTAGACTGCACCAGTCCAATTGATGTATCTAATAATGCAGGCAGAGCCCTCCTAAGAGATCTTGTAGCTGATCATGGCCTCCGGGACATTAGGCATCTTTTGCATCCGACAGACCGGGAATACACATATTTGTCCCCAGTCCATGGTACGCAATCACAGTTGGATTTTTTCCTGCTGCCACCATTTACTTCCTTTTCTCGATGAGACCTCAATATCAGAGGGCACACTTTCGGACCACTTACCTATTTCCCTAGAGGCTGATCTGGATCTGTCGCCACCAGTTCGCAAGCCCTAGCGTCTCTACTTTTCCCTATACAACCACCCAGTAGGCAAGACACAGCTTACAGCCTATATGCATACTTACTGGGAGAACAATGATGGTTCGGTCGCCTCTGCCCTGACATTGTGGGTGGCAGCGAAGGCGACCATCAGGGGACAGCTGATGAGGGATGCAGCCTTGTCCAAAAAACAGAGGGAGGAGCGTCAGAAAGTACTAGAAGCGGATGTAGCCCACCTCACACATCCTTATACGGACCACCCTTCTACTATCACCAGGCGCAGCCTTGGGAAGGCACGCATGGACCTCAATACCCTCTTCACCTCTAAAGCTGAGTATGCACTGTGGAAGCTGAAATACCGGCACTATGAACAAGGAGAGTAGGTGGGGTGTCTTTTGGCTGTGCAGCTCAAGCAGAGGGAGAAGGGAATGGCCATTCCTGCTATCATTACCAAATAAGAGGGGCTGGTCACCAAGCCGCAGGAAATTGCAGATGCGTTAGCATCCCAATACAAGACCGTCTACTCCCCGGAAATTGTTCAAGAAACAGATTAGATAAACACCTTCCTAGAAGACATTCACTTACCTTGCCTCTTAGAGTACAGCAGGCAGCTGTTTCAGGGCGACAACACCAAGGAGGTGATAGAGCAGGCCATCTCGGATTTAACCTATCACAAAGCCCCGGGGGAGGATGGTTTCCTGGCAGAGTTCTATAAACGGACCAAATCTGGGATAGTGGATCTTCTCTAAGAGGCCTTCACTGAGGCTGACCGCTCAGGCTCCTTGGGTATATTGTCCAACAGGGCACTGGTTCCGGTCCTATCCAAACCAGGAAAAGATCCTGTCCTTCGTGGAAGTATTGCCCATACCCCTGTTCAATGGGGACGCCAAGATAGTGGCAAGCATCCAGCAACCCACCTTAAGTGTGTCCTTCCCTCTCTTATTCACCATTCGCAAGTGGGGTTTGTCCTACATGCTAGCTCATGCGGTCTGGATATCAGCGGACCTTCCGGATGAGGCCTTGGCACTGCCGTTGGATGCAGAAAAGGCCTTTGACAGGATAGAATGGGACTATTTGTATGTCATTCTCCGTAAAATTTGGCTTTGGTGAAGACTTCATCTCCAGAGTGAGATGGCTCTATGATTCCCCCTCGGCGCAGGTCGATTGTGGGGGCTTTCTTTCTGACCCATTCCCGGTCCATAGGGGTACCCGCAAAGGTTGCCCATTCTTCCCTCTGTTATTTCCCCTTGCAATAGAACCTTAAGCAGCGTCCATGCACCAATCAGATTGGATAATAGGTATTCCAACATCTGGAGGTCCCTCGACATTGTATCTATATGCAGATGACATTTTACTTACCTTGTCGGCCTTGCCCTCCTCCATCCCTGCGGTGTTGGAGACTATAGATGCCTTTGCGGCATTATCTGGCTGCAAAGTGAGGCTTTGCCGGTGTCGCGGATCACCACCTGCGTCGCCATAGCCGGTTACCCATTTCAGTAGAAGAATTACCGCCTTAGGTATCTGGGCATTCTAGTAAATAGGAGCCTGGAACACATGGTGGCGGATAATCTGGACCCATTAACGGAGCAAATGCAACTGGACTTTGCGAAGTGGTCCCACCTAAATCTATCTCTCTGGGGACAGACTCAAGTGGTGAAAATGGTTACCCTTCCCTGAATCACGTACGTGTTAGGCATTCTTCCCCAATTAATATCCCTCTCAACCCTCCGTCAGATAGATAAGACCATTAAAGCTTTCGTCTGGGGCTCAGCGAGACCTATTCTGGCAATTCGGAAGCTTATTGCCCAAAGATCAGCAAGGAGATTAGGCCTGCCCTCTGCAGAACATTAATATTTAACCTTACATTTGGCACAAATTGCGTACATCCACCCTCAGGTCCAAGACCCTCCTTTGTGGGCCCTCTATCTTCCTGGCCCCACTGCTGCCAACTCCCCGAATTCCATGCTGCAAGCTATGTACGCTGCCTGGATGCAGGCCAACAAGCTTTTTTCGCGGTGGACGGGCAACTTCATGACAAAGCTCCCATCTGGAATAATGCAAGCATTAGCATAAGAGGGACCATGCTTGACTGGGGCCCTCGGCGCAGAGCTGGGATTCTGACTCTTACGCGCTTGATCTCTGGGGGTGAACTCAAGTCCTTTGAGATGCTATGGGATGAATTTTGCTTGACGCATACCTAACAATGGCAATATATACAATTACATCATTGTCTGCTGAGCAAATTGGGTCCCCAATCCTGGACCATTCCCTGTTCCCTGGTGCTCTCTTACCTCAACACTTGGGGTCAGGTTAAAGGTGTGATGTCTGGATTATATAACCTCCTGATTCGTCATCTTTATTCTCAGCCACAATTGACTAGCCTCAGGACGACTTGGCAGGCTTGTCTGCAGGTGGAATATGAGGAGGAGGACTGGACAGAACTTTTGGAGGCCCAAGAACAAGGAGTATGTGAGGCACAGATGAAACTCAGTCTTTTTAACATCCTTTAGGGCTGGCACTGGACTCCAGCTCGGCTCCAGGCTGCAGGGTTGCTCCCTTATTCTCCCTGTTGCCGATGTGATCATGCATCCTGTGATATTGTCCATATTTTACTGGACTGTCCCACCATACACCACTTCTGGATGTCAGTAGAGTCCACGCTCCAGGAATCTATGGATTTGCCCACAACACTTCCAGACCCCCTAATTCTCCTCCATGACTTATCGGACATTCCCGAATTGACCCGCCATGCTCTTTGATTGCTCATCACTGCCCTTACAGCTGTATTTTGCGACATTGGCGCTCTGCACAATTACCGTCACATGAGGATTGGCTTTCGGAGATGTACAAGACCGCATCATATGGAAAGATCATTTACAATTTCATGGACAAAGCAGACACTTTTCTTCTTATATGGTCTCCCTTTTTGTAAGATGCCCCCCCTTCCATCATAGTTCACTTAGACTCGCTTCTTCCTCATTACTATCATTGTATTTACTGGTGGGCAGTCAAAATATCGAATTTTAAATATCGACCTACACTAATATCGAGTTTTTAATATCATAGGGAGAGAATATCGAAGTCAAGAATATCGTTGACCAGAATATCGACTTTAAGGTAAGTAATATCGTTTTTAAAATATCGAAGTAAGTAATATCGAAGTCATTAATATCGTTAGCAAAAATATAGTTGTAAATAATATCAATTTTTTTTAGTGTTATGTATTTTATATGTATGTTGAACATTTTTTAAAAAGTTTTTACATTATTTTTAAATATATGTATTAAATGTATAGAAAATAGTAATTTTTTTTAAAGGAAATTTTGTGTTTTAGTATCAGAGCGGGTTGTGGGTTTATAGGGGAATAGGGTGGGAAGTAATTTAATTATAATTAATTAATTAATATGTTTTTATATATTGTTATTCATTGTTAATTTATTGTTAATTAATTATTAATTGGTAATTAATTTATATTAATTGGTTAATTTATAATTATATTAATTATAATTAATTTATTATTAATTTTTATTTATTGTTATTGTTAATTAATTTATTGTAAATTAATTATTAATTGGGAATTAATTTTAATTCGTTGATTAATTGGTAATTAAATTAATTATGTTATTTTTAATGTGTAGCAGGTTGTGGGTTTATAGGGTAATAGGGTGGGAAGTAAATTAATTATAATTAATTAATTAATATATATTTTATTTATTGTTATTCATTGTTAATTAATTATTAATTGGTAATTAATTTATATTAATTGGTTAATTTATAATTATATTAATTATAATTAATTTATTATTAATTTTTATTTATTGTTATTGTTAATTAATTAATTGTAAATTAATTATTAATTGGTAATTAATTTTAATTCACTGATTAATTTGTAATTAAATTAATTATGTTATTTTTAATGTGTAGCGGGTTGTGGGTTTATAGGGGAATAGGGTGGGAAGTAATTTAAATATAATTAGTTAATATGTGAATATTTATTGTTATTGATTATTAATTTATTGTTAATTAATATTAATTGGTAATTAATGTTTATTAATTGGTTAATTAAAAATTATATTAATGATAATTAATTTATTATTATTTTTATTTATTGTTATTGTTAATTAATTTATTGTTAATTAATTATTAATTGGTAATTAATTTTTATTAATTGATTAATTGATAATTACATTAATTGTGTTATTTTTTTATGTGTAGCGTGTTGTGTGTTTATAGGGGAATAGGGTGGGAAGTAATTTAATGTTATTTAAGTAAATATTAATTTAATTTAATAGGTATTTATTAATAATTATTTTGTTAAATAATTATTAATATGTTATTTATTTTAAAAAATTATAATTTATAAGTATGTTAATTTAACCCCTACGCGATCCTACATTTTCCCTACTGTTGCACTCACTGGAGTGGGAATAGTAATTTTTACCCCTACGCTATCCAACACTTTCCCTACTGTTGCACTCACTGGAGTGGGAATAGTAATTTTTACCCCTACGCTATCCAACACTTTCCCTACTGTTGCACTCACTGGAGTGGGAATAGTAATTTTTAACCCTACGCTATCCAACACTTTCCCTACTGTTGCACTCACTGGAGTGGGAATAGTAATTTTACCCCTACGCTAGCCAACACTTTCCCTACTGTTGCACTCACTGGAGTGGGAATAGTAATTTTACCCCTACGCTATCCAAGCACTTTCCCTACTGTTGCACTCACTGGAGTGGGAATAGTAATTTTTACCCCTACGCTATCCAACACTTTCCCTACTGTTGCACTCACTGGAGTGGGAATAGTAATTTTTACCCCTACGCTATCCAACACTTTCCCTACTGTTGCACTCACTGGAGTGGGAATAGTAATTTTTACCCCTACGCTATCCAACACTTTCCCTACTGTTGCACTCACTGGAGTGGGAATAGTAATTTTAACCCCTACGCTATCCAACACTTTCCCTACTGTTGCACTCACTGGAGTGGGAATAGTAATTTTAACCCCTACGCTATCCAACACTTTCCCTACTGTTGCACTCACTGGAGTGGGAATAGTAATTTTTACCCCTACGCTATCCAACACTTTCCCTACTGTTGCACTCACTGGAGTGGGAATAGTAATTTGATTTTCTCCGCTATCTAATATTTTGTATTTTTTTAGCTAATGTACTGTATAATTATTCTTTAAAAGATTTAAAATAATTGTAATTTTTTAAAATTTGTTACATATATTTATTTAATTTGTATTTATATTATTGTTTTATGTGTATAGATGTATTTATAATTTATAAAAAATAAATTAAACAATTTATAAGTTATTAAAATAAATATTAAAACATATTAATAAGTATATATATATATATAATATATTATATGTATATGTTTAATGTATTTTTAAATTATATATATTACTTATAATTTTTAAGCATTTTAAAATATTTTTAACTATGTTTTTTTTAATTATATGTATTATTTACTTTATTTTACAATATTTTTTTAACTTAAATTAAAAACGATATTTTTAACAATGATATTTTTGACATCGATATTTTTGTTGTTGATATTTTTGTACTTACCTTAATGTAGATAGGATGTCGATATTCTTGTCTTCGATATTTTTGCTGCGATATTTTTGTAGGTCGATATTGTGACCTTCGATATTTAGTCAGTGATTCGTATTTACTAACCCTCCCTCCCCCCTCTTTCTTCCCTGCTTTATAGTTTACATCTTTCTTCCCTTGTTTATCTCTCTGTCCTACTTCCCTTCCTCTCTTTACATTCTTCCCTATATAGCTTATTCTCTCTTCCTTTTTCTAGCTCTCTTAAATATTATATATAAGTATTGTTTGCTATTGCTGCATGTATCATAATCAACGTTTATATCTCTGTATGGTTATAAGCTGGACTTGCATGTCACTGTATTTCCTGTTATTTCTCAATTCTTAATTTTACCAATAAAAAAAGGATACACAGGGGGAAAAAAAAAAAAAAAAGGAACCCATCCCACCGCACCTACAAATTACAACAGTAGTCCCCCAACAACTCCCAGGAGCCAACAGCATACAATATAGATTCCACCCTGTTTATTTTATACCCTGAATACCTTTCAAAGGCTTGGAACACTGCAAGGACTGTAGGGATGGAGATCCAAGGGTCTGAGAGGTACAACAAAATATTGTCTGCGTACAGCAAAAACATTTTCCCTTGACCCATTACCTCAGGAAATCCCATAACATCCACCCTCACCCACACCCAACAGCCCAGGAGCTCTATACACAGTGCAAAGAGAAGGGGAGATTTGGGCACCCCTGCCTAGTGTTGCAGCCCAAGGTTAAGGGGATCGACAGAAACCCATTGACTCTGACCGCCGATGTAGGAGCTTTATAGAGGAGCACAACCCGTTTACAGAAATTGGGACCAAATCAAAAGGCCCGCAATGTCTGGTGAAGATAAACGCAGTCCATGGAGTCAAACGCTTTTTCAGCGTCTAGTGACAAGATGGCTTGCGGCTCCTGTGTTTGCCCCACCACGATTAACCAGTTATTCAGTCTTCGCAAGTTATGCCAGGTTGCTCTCCCCAGCATGAAACCCGATTGGTCTCTATGCACTAAGTGAGAGATTGGGTCTATCAAGCAGTTGGCCAGTATTTAGTGAGCACCATCACCTCTATGTTGAGGAGCGAGATGGGCCGATAGGTACTACACAGGTGTTGGTTTACAACTATTGTGGCATGGTAGAGATCCGGTGGCAGTGTACCTTCTGCAAAGGCCCCTTTAAGCATAGTGAGCATATGGGGATGAGTGACCACAGAGAGTCTTTTGTATAGTTTTGATGGGAAGCCATTAGGCCCCGGTAGATTTCCCACTGAACATACTTGCCATTGCATCCGTGATCTCTTTCAGTGAGAGCTCCTCATCAAGGGCGGCTCTGTCAGCCACCAGTAGATGCGGCTCAGCTAGAAAATCAGTTATCCCCGCTCGCCTGCTAACTGCAGTCCGTCATACAACTTATGAAAGTAACAGGCAAATTCTGACCTGATCTCTCCAACCCATCTCAAAACTTGCTCTCTCTGACTCAACTAAGCCAGTAAGCCTCCTGACTTGTCTCCTACCTCATTTAGCCATTTTTGCTGTGCCTTATATTGGTTCTTTGCTGCCTCTGTGGTCACCATCCTGTATTCCTCTTTCCTTAACTCTAGGAGCCTCAAATCTTCCCTCGCTATAGTCGTTAGATAACTTGTCTCTCTTTCTGCAATCTCTTTCTCCAGTTCTTCTACTCTCTGAGCCCATTTCCTTTTCCCCGGGCTATTAGATGTTGCACTTTGTCCCTCAGGAATGTTTTATACACCTCTCAGAGTGTCACTGGTGAGGCGACAGTACCGACATTCTCTGCAAAATACAGCTTAGATGCCGCCCTCAACTCCTCTACTAATGCCATATCCTGCAACTCCCAGGCGCTAAGTCTCCCTGCCCTCCCCCTGTCCTGTCTCTTCATGTCCCAAGGTAAGCCTGAGGGGAGAGTGGTCAGATATTCCCCGGGTTAGGTATTCCGCTTCTTGAACCGCCACCACTTCTGTGGCTAGTAAAAACACATAATTTATTCGGGAAAAGGATTTATGGGACCCCGCAAAGTAGGAATACTGCCTGTCTTGGGGGTGTTTCAGTTTCCACAGGTCCATCAAGCCCAGAGCGTGGGTGAACTGGGCCAATTTAGAGGCCTGCTGTGGTGCCAAATGGGGGGACATTGACCTGTACCTCTCCCTCTGTGGGATTGTTTGCGATAGGGCAGCCAGGAACTGCTGGAAAAGTGGATAGGGTAACCCTGTGGAACCTATATCGCATTAGTTAGGGAGTTACCAGATCTCACCCCCATTTACTAGCTGGTACCAGGCTTAAATGAGGCACCCCAAGTCATTCACCTAAGAACATACTGAACCTGCGCAAGATCAGAAGAGAGCTGGACCTGCTGTCTGTGACCTGAGAGGAAGGCTGAAGGACTGGCACTGATTCCTCCTATACCCAGGACAAAGAAGTGGACTCCGAGGGTCAGTTGGCTAACCTCTTGTGTGGTTACAGGGACACAAAAAGCTGCAAGAGACCTTTTACCTGAAATGCCCATCTGAACAGTGGCAACCGGACCTGGACTGGAGTTTGCTGCTGGCCACTGCCTGACACCCCGAGAGTCTCAGAGGGGCCGATTCCGATTCGGGCCGGAAATCTCTCCGACCGAGCCGGACCCAGAGAGATTTCCGACCGAATCGGACCCGTGCAGCCCGACTGAACGAGTACGATGCGTCCGTATGCTATCGTACTCGAGTCGGTCGGACTCCCATTGAAGTCAATGGGAGCTGGTCGTACAACGCGTACGCGGGCTCCCATTGCCTCAATGGGTGCGAGGCGAACAAGGGCACCCCCTACAGCGGGTACGCGGCGAAGCGACTCGCGCCGTACACGCACAGGTAGGGGGGACCCATGGGTCCCCCCTGTGTGCGACTCGCACGGCTACACGTACAGGGGGTCCGACACGGACCCCGAAGTACGGCTCCGACTGCTCTTTGGAGCTGGACGGCGCGTGTCGGTCGGACTGCTCGCGGGGCACATCGTACTTACCCGGCCGGGGAACGTCTCCATTGCGCGGTGCGAGTCGTGTCCGAGCGAGTCGGTCGGTGCGGTTCGACCCGGGGACGAGTCGGTCGGAGCGGTTGGGACGCCCGAACGAGTCGGTCGGCGATTTCGCATCGTACTCGCTCGTCCGGACGCGCGTACGGATCGGTCGGGAAATAGGGCTCCGAATCGGATCCGGTTAAGCCGAATCCGATTCGGAGCCCTACCGGCCGAGATCGGAATCGGCCCCTAAGTGTCTTCCTTCCCCTAGGATCCTGGTGGCATTCGAATTGTACTCCTGTGGTTGTTTGGGTATCGGAAGAAAGTTTGGAAACTTTTTCCACAGCTTGGATTGGATTTTAGCTTTGTCTCGCTCAAAGGTTCCCGGAGCATCAAAAAAGACAACCAAGTCCCATTCTATTGTGGGACTCTAACCTGCTTCAAGTATCTGGCCTTCATTTCCATAGCGGCAGCTATAATTTCAGCAGCGGCCCACTCTGGTAAGATTTTTCTTCAAAAAGTGACAAAGCTCCTTTCGGATGTGGGACTTCAAAACTTTTTAGAACTTTTTGACTTCCAGACTTTCACTTGGCCCCAACCACGTTGATGTATTCCACCAGGGCTTCAGCCTCAAATCACATCTAGGTCCTGATCTACCGCTTACATAAACTATCATTGGTGATTAGTGACTTTTGGTGCTATTTCTACTTAAAACTTAAAAAATTCATATCTATGGTATCCCTTATTGGAAAATGTTCTTGTTGTTGTCATATTGTTTATTAAATTGTAGTCTATTTTTATAATTGAGTTTGGGATATTTTTCACTTGGTGTTTTGATGTTATTACTGTTTTGGTACTGCATAAATACTTTATACATTGACGTATGTTAAACCTGTCTGCTCTGCTCCATAGCTACCAGGGGGTTGAGCTCAGGTCAATTTAGTGACTTTGAGGTTTCACCCTGGCACAAAGGGGCCAATTCCGATTCAGGCCGGAAATCTCTCCGACCGAGCCGGACCCGGAGAGATTTCCGACCGAACCGAACTCTAGCAGTCCGACCGAACGAGTACGATGCGGACGCATGCTATCGGACTCGATTCGGTCGGACTCCCATTGAAGTCAATGGGAGCCGGTCGTACGGCGCGTACACTGGCTCCCATTGACTCAATGGGTGCGTCGCGAACAAGGGCACCCCCTGCAGCGGGTTCGCGTCGGTTCGACTCGCACCGTACATGCATGTGTAGGGGGGACCCATGGGTCCCCCCCTGTGTGCGACTCGCGTGGCTACGCGTGCTGGGGGGTCTGACACGGACCCCCGAAGTCCGGCTCCGACAGCTCTTTGGAGCCGGACAGCGCGAGTCGGTCGGACTGTTCGAAGCGCGCATCGTACTTGCTCGGTCGGGGAACGTCTCCATTGCGTGGTGTGAGTCGTGTCCGTACGAGTCGGTCGGAGCGGTTCGGACCCGGGAACGAGTCGGTCGGCGATTTAGCGTACGCTCGCATCGTACTTGCTCGCGCGGACGCCCGTACAAATCGGTCGTGAAATAGGCCTCCGAATCGGATCCGGAAAAGCTGAATCCGATTCGGAGCCCTACCGACCGAGATCGGAATCGACCCCAAAGTGTTATTATTCCTTAAGGTGGCAGTTACCAACCCCAAATAATAATCCACTTTCTTAAACACCTTGCAGTTAGTTCTTCACTTCTACGGAAGAAAATAATCTCTTTACAAACAAGAAATGCCTCATCCCAAGGGAGGTATTGCGATCAATCTCAAAATCCCATGGATAGCCCGTAAACCTGCCATATTTTGTTGAAGATTAAAGACTCATTTGGTGATGCTTGAAACTTGGAGGTGTTTGTGAGCATAAATACGAATCCACTCTCCTTTGAAAGTGTTAAACACAATAGAGATTCATTCACTGAAGTGTGGCCAATTCTATAGTACCACACACACACACATAACCAAACACATAAAGGGGCTTCAACTGAGTCAAAAAGATGCTGAGAAAATCAGAGCAGTACAAGACTTTATGACCCTGATTATGAGTGAGTCGGTGTTTATTTTGTTTTGCAGTTTTATATAGCGCAAACTCGACCCGAAGGTATCATAGCGCTTTACATGAGCATCAGGAACGGGGAGATTACGTGATTTGCCCATAATCACAGGATGTGTGAGCCTCCCACCAGACCTGAACCTGGTTCCCCAGTTTCAAAGTCGGCCGCTCTAGCCGTTACAGTCCTGTTTGCACAGTGGTCAGAATTCCGAGCTGGGGGTATTGAATGCACATGCTAATCACTGAGTGCATTAAAAGCCTCACCATTTGTTTAATTTCTGCAGCCTAAACCTGCTTAAATTGAACTGGGGAAAAGTGTATGGTATTTACTGTACCTTGAGGAGTTTGGTGCAGTAGGCACCAAAATCCCCATATTATTCCCCCAAAACTCAGACTAAGGGGCCAATTCCGATTCGGGACGGAAATCTCTCCGACCGAGCCGGACCCGGAGAGATTTCCGACCGAATCGGACCCTAGCAGTCCGACCGAACGAGTACGATGAGTCCGTATGCTATCGTACTCGAGTCGGTCGGACTCCCATTGAAGTCAATGGGAGCCGGTCGTACAACGCGTACGCGGGCTCCCATTGCCTCAATGGGTGCGAGGCGAACAAGGGCGCCCCCTACAGCGGGTATGCGGTGAAGCGACTCGCGCCGTACACGCACAGGTAGGGGGGACCCATGGGTCCCCCCTGTGTGCGACTCGCGCGGCTACGCATACAGGGGGGTCCGACATGGACCCCCGAAGTACGGCTCCGACTGCTCTTTCGAGCCGGACGGCGCGTGTCGGTCGGACTGCTCGCGGCGCGCATCGTACTTACCCGGCCGGGGAACGTCTCCATTGCGCGGTGCGAGTCGTGTCCGAGCGAGTCGGTCGGTGCGGTTCGACCCGGGGACGAGTCGGTTGGAGCGGTTGGGACGCCCGAACGAGTCGGTCGGCGATTTCGCATCGTACTCGCTCGTCCGGACGCGCGTACGGATCGGTCGGGAAACAGGGCTCCGAATCGGATCCGGTAATGCCAAGTCCGATTCGGAGCCCTACCGGCCGAGATCGGAATCGGCCCCTATGTGCTATTTATCGTACCTGATAAATAACGTACCCGGGGTATCCTTATTTATCAGGTGTGATAAACAGCACCTTCACTTGGAATCAAGCCCTTAGTGGTATAATAATATTTTACCCACCTTTAAAAAAACAAGTAAAGTTTTATATTTTATCTTCCTAATTATTTTGGGGTTGTGTACCTATACACGCATCCCAGTGGATCATGCAGGAAACCAGTGTGTTATCCGTTCTTTTCTTTTCACATTCAGATCCAGGTTGTACCAGCTCTCTTATGTTTTTTATTAATATTACCTGATGATATAAAGCAAAGTCCGGAAGAGCTATCACTTAATTTTTTTTTTTTTTGTGTTAAATTTTTTTATTAGCATTTTATAAAATACATTACAATACAATAGAATACTGTCCATAACAAATTACATGAATTAAACATTGGTAAATGCACAAAGGAATAATTAAACTAGCACATTGAAGTATATATAATAATATATCTGAGAAACGTTTTGGAAGAGGAACAAACATTTCATCCTAATGAAGAATAATGGATAAAATGGCATTAAATATGTGCAAAACATAACATGGTATATTATGATAAATGAAGTTGAGACATTCCTCATTACATACTGAAGCTTTAGATTAACAAGCAAATTCAGTTTAAAATTATATTAATAAATCATTAAATTATTAAATTATTAAATCATTAACCTTATAGTCATGGAGAGATGAAATCCGTATTGATAAGAATCAATGTACAGTTAATAAGATAAATAGAAGAGAATTGGGAGTAAAAATAATAATAAGAGACATGTATAACTTTAACTTGCTGAAGTGTCCATCACAGGATGGTTGCAATTGTAGGAACATCTTCTATACGTAAAAAAGGAGCCCACACTTGCATAAACATATCCGTCTGATCCTCAATGTTATAAATAACTCTTTCATGTGAGGTAGTTTGTATCATTCTTACCAACCAAGGGGCCGATTCCGATTCAGGCCGGAAAACATACCGACCGACTCGGTACGGGAATTTAGTCCGACCGACGCGTACCGGCGCTGCCCGATCCGCGTAGTAAGATGCAATGCATGTGAATCACGACCGACTCGTACGGAACACAAGCCGAACGTCCGAACCGCACGGAAACCAGCTATCCGGCCGGAAAACCACGCGAATCGAACCGACCGACACGCACCAGGAATGAACCCGACAGAAACGCACCCGCGAACTCCGACCCGTGCAGTACGATGCAATGCGTGGAAAACCAGACCGAGTCGCACAGAGCACAAGCCGTACGACCGACACGCATACAAAACGGAGCCGAAGCAACCCAATACTCCGCGACCGACGCGTACGCCGCACATGAAACACAGCAGAAACACAGCTTGAAAGACTCGGAGAAGCTCGCACGAGCCAACTGCTGCATCCTACTTGGGCAGAAGAACATCTCCTACATGCCCAAAAACTACAAAGGAAAAAATACAAAAAAAAGGGCCAAACAAGCAATGACAAAGTCAATAAATACTGGGGGGGGGGGAAATGGAACAAAGACACACCCACAACTCCACCCATATAAAGGCCACAAATCCCTACCATGATCCTTTGCAAATTCAACTGACCTGCCAGCACAGAACACCATCAGACAGCAACCACAGACACACCCACAACTCATCCATCACACAAGCCACACACCATTAGCACCTCCCAAATAGCACCCTCACATACACCCAGCAAAACCTACACACACACACCCTCACCTGCACACACACACACACACACACACACATTAATCCCCACCACCACCCATCACCATGCCCCCAAAGAAGAATCCAAAGTTCCAAGACAGTGAATTGGAAGTGCTGGTAGATGAAATCCTCAGGGTAGAGCCACACTTGTTTGGTACATTGGTCCAACAGACCCCCATGTCGCAGAAAACCAAGATGTGGGAGAGGATCGTCAACAGGGTGAACGCACAATCACCATGTTTGCGCACAAAGGAAGACATCCAGAACAGGTGGTATGATGTGCGCAGGAGGGTCAAGGCCCTACTCAAGAAGGATTACACCTTGAGCCATCGCACCGGCAGTGGCCCTCCTGCCAAACCAGTATACCTCAGGTCCTGGGAGGAGAAGGTGCGGGCCATCCTACCACCAGAGAGCGTACATGGACTATCAAACATCCCAGAGCCTGGTGAGTACACAACCAATATACCCAATATCGTGTGACAATACACACACATCACTGTCAAGGGGATAGTGAAACCATGCACCGTTAGCAAAGCCACAGTAACCAAAACATAATCATCCCAAGATGTGTATGTTAGTTAGACAAACACAATACCTGCCATCCCATAGTGATATGTAACTGTGTCATGACATGTACAAACCCAACAACAAATAGAGCAAGACAGTGGCACAAATCTAACCAACAAACACTGTCAGACATTTTGCCACCACTAGAACACCACCTCACAGGGAAGCTCACTGAAAGGAAGGAATTCTGTGTATGCTGGTGAAGTCAGTGTAGCCAATAGCATGATGGGAGTCGTAGTCACAGATATTGGTCACCCTCACAATTGGCCCATCAACACCACTCTGAACCATGCTCGCATCACAGGGAGTGGAAAAAAACAGACAACATGGCTGACACTGGGTACTGCTGTGGGGAGCACAAGGCCCTGCTGGGAACTGTGCACCAACCAACAGCAGGACACCACTGCCTGACATCCTGAAAGCCAACTTGCACTCCCTGCAATGGAAGCACGTTCCATGGTGGGATATCTGGCTGGGTGGGAAGGAGGACTGACAGCACTGACCACAGTTACCAGCAGCTTATCTCACACACACCCTTAACACAAACTCCACACAACTCACCTGGTAGAATGCATTGCCTCACACTCTAATTAAATATCCCACAAAGAACCACCACCCTGGGTTATGCTGTGTGAAGCACAGGGACACTTTTGGGACTTGTAGCCAAACTAACGCCAGGAAAACACTATCACCCATCCTGTCAGCACAGGCACACTACCCCACAGGGAAGCAGAGTCAAAAGGAAGGAAGTATGGGCATGCTGGTAAGGGGGGTGTAGGCAATAGGATGATGGGAGTGTTAGTCACAGCTCAACATCCCCCACCCGCATGGCCCGGCAAGCTCACACTGAAGCATGCACACCTCACAGGGAGAGAAAAGCCACTTCAAAGATGTCTGACACTGGTGCTCTGTTGTGGGGAGCACAAGGCCCTGCTGGGAACTGGGCACCAACAAACAACAGGACCACACTGTCAGCCATCTTGCCATTGCTGTCACACTCACACACAGTGAAGTCCACTCAAAAGGAAGGAAGTATGGGCATGCTGGGAAGGGGGGTGTAGGCAATAGCATGATGGGAGTGGTAGTCACAGCTCAACATCCCCCACCCGCATGGCCCGGCAAGCTCACACTGAAGCATGCACACCTCACAGGGAGTGAAAAGCCACTTCAAAGATGTCTGACACTGGTGCCCTGTTGTGGGGAGCACAAGGCCCTGCTGGGAACTGTGCACCAACAAACAACAGGACCACACTGTCAGCCATCTTGCCATTGCTGTCACACTCACACACAGTGAAGTCCACTCAAAAGGAAGGAAGTATGGGCATGCTGGGAAGGGGGGTGTAGGCAATAGCATGATGGGAGTGGTAGTCACAGCTCAACATCCCCCACCCGCATGGCCCGGCAAGCTCACACTGAAGCATGCACACCTCACAGGGAGTGAAAAGCCACTTCAAAGATGTCTGACACTGGTGCTCTGTTGTGGGGAGCACAAGGACCTGCTGGGAACTGGGCACCAACCAACAGCAGGACACCACTGACTGACATCCTGAGAGTCAACCTGCACACACTGCAAGGGTGGCATGCTTCATGGTGGGATAACTGGGCTGGGGGGAGAAGGAGGGCCGGATGTCAACCAAATACCACCAATGCTGGCCATGCACACACCTCAACATTCACATTGAAATGCTTCAGGTTGGCAGGACAATGTGCTATCAACCTCTGACTGTGACAACTTAGGACAATGCAATGTACAGGCCCGCATCCAGAGGTACAGTCACAACTGTCAGGTGTTTGAACCATCGATGCCTGTAGAAACATAACATACATTGTGTGTCTTTTCCAAAAACAGGTGATGATGGGGACACAGCAGCAGACGATGAGGAGTCCCTGTCCCAGGCTCCGGGGGACCCTGAGCTCTCTGGTGTGGAACAGCCTCTGCCCTCCTCGGATGGCAAAGACCTACTTGGCCCCTCCGGTGTGAGTCATCATGCAGCACCAGCAGGACCACCATCTGCACACCCTGCACCCACTCCTCCAACAACTGCCAACACACAGACCACCCCCGCCGACACGGACAGACCAAGGACCACCAATGACAACAGCACAGGGACCCCGGCCCACCGTGAAGCAATGGACAACAACACCAGTACCAACCCCCAAGGGGGCCTAGGGTCACCTGTGCGTGCCACCGCAGGTCCCGCACGTGTGGCCAGGGGTGGTGGGAGGGGTGGTAGGCAGAGGTTGCTGTTTGCAGAGGGGTCTGGACTGCATGATGACCCACAACTGGTACGCATTGCTGATGCGTACCAGAATAGCACCGGATAGGTCAGCCAGGTAATGGGGATCCTCAAGGACATTCAACAGCAGCAGGCTGCCCATCATGCCCGCTTGGACTCACACATGTCCCGTGTGGAGACACACATGTCTCGCATGGAGTCCAAGTGGGACACATTGCAAGAACTGACAGCGGTGCATAGGGACATATTGACATGCCTCCGCCAGATTAGCACCAACATGGCCACACCTCCCTGTGTGCCCACAACATCTGGTGCCGCAACAACTGCAACTGCCACAGGGAGGGAGGATGACTCTGGCAGAGAGTCCTCTGCACTGCAGCGGCCTGCACGTGAGGGTCCCCCCCGAAAGAAGAGGGGTCGTCCGAGGAAGGAAAACTGAGAGGCCGATGGCCATGTACATCCCCCAGGAACCCAACACCTGTTCTGGAAATTCTCCTTTGTGTGCAAACTGTTCACCCTGTCGAATGCAACACAACTCTCCCACATGACATGGGGAGTTTAAGTTGGACCAATGTATCAGATGACTGTGGACTTTACTCAAGACATTTCTGCTACCAACACTTCCAACTCATCTGGGAACTTTGGATTCCAATCCCAATATACAGCACCCACCATCATGTGCACTATCCTCACACATGTATGTAAATAAACTCACTAATACACCATACTTGCCTCTGTTGTGATTCCAACGTTGTTTTTGTCATGGAGATGAGGATCTGCTAAATGACACTGTGCATGCTAACTGCTACAGCAAGTTCAACACCGTCATGTGAGTCATGGCGACGTGACACATATGAGGGAGCCACACCACTAGGGCTACACAACACATACACACCAGGGCCATCTGACTCATCGCCTACACTGATGTTGCCAGGAAATACAGTGGAATGCACAGACACCACACCTATTCAGAGTCTGTGTTAACTAGCCCACAGGTGCAGTAAGCAAATGTCAGTCAGATGTGTGACCACAGACAACGCACATCCCAAAGTGAAGCACAGGTTTATTACACATTTGCAACATGTTGTTTCCACTACAGATGCAAGGTAATCCCACGTGGCAGTGGCCACACAGTCAACAAGTGTAGAAGAAATAAAGTCCAGGGGTGTGTGGCACATCACCTGTAGGGAAACGACTGCTTCCACCCTGGAAGTTGAATCATGGTGTCGGGGGATCCGAGTTGACCAAACAACTCTGAAAGTACCCTGTGAAGGACAGACATGACACACAGTCAAAAGCACTGAAGAACAGGACAGAACTGCAATACTCATGCAATACATGTCACAAGATACCTACACAAAACCAAGTTAGCATGTCAACACTGTTGGGGAGTACAGACTACCTGTAAGTACATCGCTGCACGCATCCAGTCAAGTAGCACATGGCCACACTCAAACAGCAACAGAGCACCACCAACACATATCATGCAAACTCAAATCATTGACATAACATCTCTGTATACTCACATTCAGCTGAAGAAGTTGGTGATGAGCTGTGTGCGGACATCATCCTCATCATCATCCTCATCACTGGCATCGTGGCCTAGGCCAGGATCCTCCACAGGTGGCGGATGTTGGTCATCGTCATACAGGATGAGAGGCAACTCCTTCCGCACTGCCAGGTTGTGTAGCATGCAGCAGACGATGACAATCTTGCACACCTTTGCTGGGGCATATGGGAGGGCCCCTCCTGTCTTGTCTAGGCAGCGAAAGCGGCTCTTCAGGAGACCAAATGTCCGCTCGATCACTCTCCTGGTCCGACCATGTGCCTCATTGTAGCGCATCTGGGCTGGTGTCACAGGGTTCCTGAGGGGTGTCAGCAACCACGGCATGTTGGGGTATCCGGAGTCACCTACATACAGACAATTGCACATTAGCTGAGTTGGAAAAAAGGGTGGAATACAACATTGCAGAACACACACAATGGTACAAAGTCAGTACACACCGACAAGCCAGGCACGCTGGTTCTGCATCTGTGACATCATCCTCGGGATGCGACTACTCCTCATTACGTAGGCATCGTGTGCAGAACCGGGGAAACGGGCACACACATGTGAGATGCTCATATCTGCAAGACATACCACCAGAGCATTTATAGAATGGTAATGTTTCCTGTTCCTGTATGCCTGCTCATGTGCCTGTGGTGGTACCAAAGCCACAGGTGTCCCATCAATGGAGCCAATGACATGTGGCATCCTCCCCAGGGCATAGAAGTCACTCTTGACATCAGTGAGTTGTTGACGTTTAGGGAAATAGATGTACTGGTTCAGGTATCTCAACATTGCCTCCAAAACATCGCGTAGCACACGGCTGAACATGGTCTGTGACATCCCACCAGCAGACGCCACAGTGTGTTGAAAGGTACCGGTGGCAAAGAAGTGTAGGGCTGCCATCACCTTCACCTTGGGGGTCAGCGCTGTAGGGTATGGCCGGCCAGGTTGCAAATGTGGGGCCAACCGCACCGCCAATTCCTCAATCAGCGGCCTGTTGAAGCGGTACCGTCAGATGCAGTCACGTTCAACCATGGTTGCAAGGTCAGGGAATGGTCTATGGACAGCTGGTGCCCTGCAGTGCATAGGTGAACAAAGAAAGATTGTCAGTCACCCCACATATGTGGCATTGACCATACTCAATATCACATGATACATCATTACGAGACACAAGTACCTGATGTGTGTGCCGTTCTGTATGGACATATATGGCACCTACATGGCCAACATCTAACATCACAGTTCAACATGTGTTGACAACAAGTTCCAGGTTGTGCTATGGGAAATCATTAGGCTGTGTCACAGTACCCATGTACTGCTGTCACGTACCAAACACACACCACAGCGACATGTGAGGACAGATGTGCCACAGGCATCACAGCTCATTGACAGGTAGATTCCCAGGGACCCTGTATTGCCACATGGACACTGGCATGACATGGCGTATCATGTACACGTCAGCAAAACATCCATGACTCCCACAGGTAGTGGCCCCTGTTGCCTCTGCAGGACAGACATGGACGTCTGTGACACACACACGCACAACATCAAAGTACATGCACAAACAACGTGGATGTGGAGACTGTCTCCCATTGCGCACATGGAATCAGACACATCGGAAACACAACATGCACACAGACTGTGGAGGGCCATCACTATTGTGGCAATGGGTCACCCTGTGACGTACATACCTTCCCACATGGGACTCAGGGTGTATGTGACATGACATACACATACACAACCTGGAAATGTGACCATGCCACATGCTCTGAACTGAACAGTTGCACATCACAGTGGTCATGTGCACAACACACAAAGGATTCTGTCCCCATGAACACGTTCACAGCCTGGGAGTGGCTGTCCCCAAGTGCCACCAAACAAACCACATGTTGACCCCCATACACACACAGGTAATGCAGCCTTACATGCCTTAGGATACAGTGTGGACAGGCTGTGGTGTTGTAGGTGTGCCCCTGAGTCCCTGGCAAGTAAATGTGGCTGGCATACGTTCACCAGTGACAACCATGGTGACATATGCGAGTGACTTGTACAGGGACGCGTCGTACAGCAATGGACTAATCCGTGTGCACGCATTGGCCATTGCATATGATGTGGACGGATGCGTGTTGTCATCCGAAATACGCGTTGTGCAGCAATGGACCGATCGGTGCGCACGCATTGGCCATTGCATATGATGTGGACGGATGCGTGTTGTCATCCGAAATACGCGTTGTACAGCAATGGACCGATCGGTGCGCACGCATTGGCCATTGCATATGATGTGAACGTATGCGTGTTGTTTTTCGAAATACGCGTCGTACAGCAATGGTACGATCGGTGCGCACGCATTGGCCATTGCATATGATGTGGATGGATGCGTGTTGTCATGCGAAGTACGCGTTGTACAGCAATGGACCGATTGGTGCGCACGCATTGGCCATTGCATATGATGTGAACGTATGCATGTTGTTTTTCGAAATACGCGTCGTACAGCAATGGACCGATCGGTGCGCACGCATTGGCCATTGCATATGATGTGAACGTATGCGTGTTGTTTTTCGAAATATGCGTCGTACAGCAATGGTCCGATCGGTGCGCACGCATTGGCCATTGCATATGATGTGGACGGATGCGTGTTGTCATCCGAAATACGCATTGTACAGCAATGGACCGATCGGTGCGCACGCATTGGCCATTGCATATGATGTGAACGTATGCGTGTTGTTTTTCGAAATACGCGTCGTACAGCAATGGTCCTATCGGTGCGCACGCATTGGCCATTGCATATGATGTGAACGTATGCGTGTTGTTTTTCGAAATACGCGTCGTACAGCAATGGTCCGATCGGTGCGCACGCATTGGCTATGGACTGACATGGTAACGGACACGTTTTAAAAGCTTTAACGAGTCGGATGCAGTGAATTCAGATGGCCACCCACAACAATGTTGCAAATTCATGGGTGTCATGAAGTTGAAATTTTGAAGGATGCTGTGGGCGTGTATAAGTAGTGCAATTCCATGGATTGGCCAGATTCAGAAGATGCAAACGACTTGGACCTATCACTTTGGACACAAGGGACAGTATCTGCCTCTGCAGCACACATATAATGCTGGCTGTTCCCCTGAGAGCTCACTTGCCTGCACTACATGCTCCAGGACGAAATCTGCCACCACCACTGCTGGTGTCTCTGCATCCTCTGGCTACTGCAATGGCACGTACTGTGGATAGAGCCCCAGCCTTCAGCACTGAGGAGAACCAGGCCCTGCTGGACAGCCTCCTTCCACAGTACAGCAAGCTGTATGGGAAACCAGGGGAGCAGGTGAGTGTGCTGTCCACTGCCTTACTAATTGTGCATGTAAGTAAGTAAGTCCGTTTTTATATAGCGCAGCTACTCACCCTTACGGGTCTCAAGGCGCTGGGGGCCGTAGTGGAAATTAAGTGAGCTATTGCCCAGAGTCACATGGTGCTGAGCTGAGCTGCCGCCGGAGCCGGGGATCGAACCGTGAACCCTGTGCTCCGAAGTCAGCTGCCCTGGCCGCTGCACCACACCTCTCCACGTGTGCTGCAGAGGCAGATACTGTCCCATGTGTCCATGTTGTCTGACTAGCAAGACATACAGTGTGTACGTCAGTGGCTAGCATGCTCACTGAGTAGTTGTCACCCCCCAAAGTGTGTAGTCACATGCACTGAACAGGTATAGTGCAGTAACAGTGCATTCCAACAAGGTTTGACTTCCCAGGCAATGATCCCATTTAGTAACTGCTGGCAAACTGTTCATAGCCATAGTTGCACTACCTGTGTAGATCATATGCCCCTGTGATTGAGACATGTATATCCAACTGTGTGATGCACGGAAATGTTGCATGTGTAGTAATGGCCTTTTCACTTTGTCATACTCACAGGTTGATGCCCATCAGAAGCAGGAGATCTGGCTGACCATCGTCCGGGCAGTACGATCTGTGGGGGTCTACAGGCGCAGGATCCGCAACTGCCAGAAGAGGTGGCAGGACCTTCGGGGCTGGACCCGGAGGATCGCAAGAGTCCAGCTGAAGCTGTCGCCTCCTCGCAGGAGGGGCGGACACCGGACCCTGACCCCCCACATGCTCCGGATCCTGGCGGTGGTCTTCCCTGACCTGGATGGGCAGCTGAAGGCCAGACAGCAGCAAGGAGGGGGTAAGTGCTAGCCTCAACTGTGTACTATGACTGACATGCTCCATGCACTCCTTTAGCCTGGTTCCACTTCCACAGTACAACTGTCATGTCGTCCTGGACTCATGTCCCTCACTTGTGTCATGCCCCCTCCTCATCTGATACACAGGTGTGGCCCTTACAGTCTGTGACTTAGGTCACTTGGGTACTGTGTACTTGCAGTTACCTGTTGTTCAAGTTGGGGACAGCATCAGTTACCGGAACTTTGTGGTGGGCTGCATGGGTGGTACAATAGCTCACAATGCCTGTGATCTGACATGTACTCTGGGTATGGCTTTAATATGTGTTCCAATTGCTGCTCTGACTCACCACATGTCTGGGGTATGTGCCAAACACCTATGCTGCTGCAGAGACCAAGGTAGGAGCCTCTGAAGTATGTACATCATGTGTGTGACACATGCATAGCCACCTGCCTAGTGTTCAGGGTAATACCATGTTGCACATGGACCAGGACTGTAATGCCTACTCCGGACTTCGAAGGCACTCTGTTCTCCCACTCCCGTGTGTCAGCATACATATTGGGCATTGTGAAGAGTGCACTCAGGTGTATGCCTCTGTGTCACCGTGGTGTGGCCTTGCTATTTGGACTCCTGGAGTGTTTAACAATTTGGGGTGGCCAGCCATCTGAGTTGTGACTATGGGATCTGCACATAGGTTAATGCATAGGTCTCTGATCCCTTGACTGTGCACGATGTTGTATGAAACATTGAGGTGCAGGCAGCTTTGGTTCATTCTCATCAGACGGTGAAGTGCTCATGTGTATGGATTTGTGTTTGCAGTCACTCAAATGTCTCATTTGATTGACGTGGGATCATCTCAGTCCTCATGATGTGGGTGGCCAGGGGTGCACATGTGCACCTGTCAGCTACAGGGCTTACATTTCAAAAACTTCCATGATTGTGACACAGTGCAGACTGGTGTTGTGTGTATGCACTGCCCCTGTGACAGGAGACAGTTATGACTGACTTGCCAGACAGGCCTGTGCCATGACATTCCAATCGCAAAGGGTGATCCAGCAGTGGTGTGATATGTCCTGCATGCACACCATTGTTGCATTGTCTATCAGGACATGAGGACATCATTGTGTCTGGTGATGGAACCAAAACACGCTTATCAACAGAGACTTTGCACATCACTTTTCCTGACACATGTACTGAGTCAGTGGCAGGAGATGGCATGTGTTTGGAGTGACACATTTCCATATGTTCTCTTGGGTGTCCAACAACTGTGTATGTGGTGCATGTGTGCACATATGATTAGTCGCATACAACAGGCAGTAGACAGATGGGTGCATGGACAGGTAGGATATGTGTGGCATGACTGACTGTCAGGCAGACAATGGGCTTCTTCAAATCAGTGTCAGCACTAATTGCAATGTCTAGCAAATGATGGCAGGGCTTGCTCTGTGATGTGCTGTACTTACTGTGGTGTGTGTGGTCAGTACAGGTGACTAATGTTGCTCTGTTTATCCTGATTGTTTGCAGATACATCCACAGCCACAGGAGGAGACAGCTCCATGGACCAAGAGGAGCGGCAGAGCCAGACTGGATCCACTGCAGGGGAGACCGAGGGACCCAGTGGCACGGAGGGTGAGGGGAGCCACACTGAGGAGACCTCAGCTACGACCACCTCGGCTGGGGAAAACAGCACTTCCAGTGAGGACTCCCTTGTGGAGGCGAGTGTCAGCAGACCAGAGACAAATTTGAGCAAGTCTGTCCCCGCCACCTCACCATCTCCACCCTCCCATCTGCTCCCATCCCACATGTCCGTGGAGGCTCCCGTGTAGGGGAGCGTGTCTCCTTCATGCCTGGCACCGCACCCCCTGCCTCTGTCCCCCCTGCTGCCCTGAGTGTGGAGTCTGTGGACTTGCTGAAACAGATCCATGTAGGGCAGACATCAATGCTGAGTGTCCTCCATGCACACACGGGTCTTTTGACACAACTGGTGTCATTCTTGGAGGGCATGTCATCTGGCAAGTCTGCCCTACATCGGACCAATCAGTCCATGGCCTCCTCACTGACGGCAGCAGTGTCCCTCCTGCAACAGTCCCTCACCCCCCCTACCTCTGCCCCATCCACAATCCCCAGCACCCTACCTGTCCGAAGCACACACACACCGGCACCAGCACGCACCAGCACAGACACAAGCAGCACACAGACACACAAGCCAAAATCCAGACGCACACGCACGCACAGTCAGGGGACTGATACCTCACTCACAGGGGATGGGGCCCAGACACAAACACACGCATCCACGAGCACTCCGCAGTCCTCAGATACCTCTCCCTCCAAAACCCCTTCCCTTGCCTCACCTGCAACCCCCCCCTCCCAGAAGCTCTTCCTCTGTGACCTTGGCCTCTTCCCCACAGATACATCTGACACGAAGTCCAGGCGGAAGAGGTGACCACCACACACAGAGGGGAGTGCCCCTCACACCCGGACACCCTCCCCCAGGCACAGGCAGACTGAGGACCCCATTCGAAAGTCCCCCCGGACCAGGAAGGGCAAGACCCCACCAACACCACCACGCAGTTCCACCACACAGTCTTTCTCCTCCATCCCCCAGGCCACCACTCCACAGGTTCCACCGCCACACCCAGCCCCAGGTTCCCCCACACACCGATACCACATCCCCAAAATGCTTAGGCCCTCCCCCCCTACCACTTGCTCTTCCACCCCCAAACCAGACGCTCTGCCTGTTTGTGCCACTGGTGTGGAGACCGGGCCCCCCCCTCTGTCCTGCCCACCTCATCTGCCCCCCTTCCACTCCTTTGGAGTCATGCACTGCAGTGGAGTCCACAACCACCCCGTCTGACTCGGGCACTGCAGTGGGGACCCAGTCCACTCCATCTGACCGGCCCACTACAGTGGTTGCAGCACCCACACCATCTGACTTGTGCCCTACAGTAGTGCCGGCCCCCACTGAGTCAGACACCTCCACTGCAGTTGCGGGTGACACTCCTGCACCCACCACCCCTTCACTGCCTCCTTCTGGCATCCCCTGATCCTGTCCCTGCTGTGCCTGGCCTGCCCCTTGTATGCCCCTCCGAGGGGGATGTCCCCTGTCCGTACAAGTGCAGGCAAGCAATGGGTGACAAGCTGTCACATATCACCCTGTTGGGACTGTGTATTTGGACTGGCCATTTGCCTTAGTTTCTTTTGGCTTAAATTTCTAGTTTAACATTTGCTGAATAAAGCCTCTTTTTGTTTAATGGTGGTTTTTCTTTGGATGTACATGATGTAGATGAGTATCATCATGCATTTGCAGTTGTAATAGTGTTCAGATCAGGAAAATGAAGTGTTGGTGTGATGGACTCCATGTGGTCCATGGGATATGTGTCCTAATGTAGTCTGGATCTATAGCATCCTTTGCTGCAGTCTGAGGGTGTAATGTTCAGCATTTGACACAGGGATGTACATTTTGCATTTGTAAATTAACATCTTTGGCTTACACTGATGCACATCTGGTGGGCTTACCACTGTTCAATGTTTCTATTTCCCTGACTGTGTGCCCATCTCCACTGGACATGCAGTTTAGCACATCAATGTTGAAGGACTCATCTGTGTATACAGTGCAACTTGCTTGACACGTGTTTTGGGTATATGCAGATGACTGAAGTGACACTCCCGTACCCAGGCTGATGTGAGCAGAGCCTTCAGTGTGTTGTAATTGTTGACTCACTGACCGAGTGTTCTGCTGAAATGTTTGAGTCGTGCACAGACAAGGTTTGGCACAGCGGACCTTCCACAGGAGTGGAGTGCCCTCATGGCAGTGTGTAATCTCGTGACATTGCCTGGGCCCGTGTTGTGTGTTGTGTAAGCATGTCTGTGTGTGTTCCCTTCCCTTTTCCCACACAGGCTGTGTCCCTACGGATGTTCCTGTTTGTGATGCTTGCTGAGTTGTCCTGTGTTCACCCAGCATCTTGGACCTGGTTTCTCCGGGATGTGGGTGCATGGCAAACTAATGTTCATCAGGTTGTCATCCCTAGTTGTCTTTGTTGTCAGGGCTGGGGATGTGGGCAAATGCAGATGGGACACAGTCAGGATTCCCCTTCGCACTTGTTGGTTACACAAGTCATGTAATTTACAGTTTGTGGTAGCTTTCAGTGATTGTGACACGTTGTGTGTGTGACTGCTGCCACTCCTCAGGGTCAGAGCTGCAATGTTGGAAGTTGTCTACGTGTGTTCTTTGTGGGTCACCTTGGCTTCTTCATTGGTGTGTGACTGTGGCCGGGATCCCATTGATTGGGGTGGATTTCACGTCATGCCCATGTACGGCGTACTGTGCAGTGTGTCAGACATTCACGAGTCTTGTTGACTGGCCATGTGTGATGGGTTTCGCACCTTTGTTCCCACCACCACCCCTGGGATTGTCATGGGTGCATGTGCAATGTCACCAGTCCATGTGAGCTTCACTGCTGCACATTGGTGGAGATCAAGGTGTGTGGTGTTGAGTGTGTGCAAATGTGAGTTGTTGCACGGCTAGACCCCTACCTCCATATTGGCCTTGGCTGACAGGCCGTGCTGATTGATTTGTGCTTGTGTAGGTGTGATGGTAGTTAGTTGCTCAAGACACATGGCTGTGGTTCACAGTGTGAACGACATCTACCTTTGTCATCACAGTGGGATTATCATGCAGGCTAGTGTCACCACAATGTGGGGTCATTGGGGGTAGTGCCGTGGTGGGTCTGTCTCTTGCTGTGTTAGTTGCTATTCCTACAAGCTTGTGTGACATGTGTTATTTGGGCTCCCTCTCATCTAACAATGCCTGATTGCCCACATAGGGGAATCCGATCCATGAGTTACTTTTGTGTGGCACTGTATACACATCTGTGTGATTGGGATTCAGGCCTCCTCATGTGTTGTGTGGTTGCCTGAGGACACTGGCACACACCCCCATCACCTGTTGTGTTTGATATGCAGTGTGAGGCTGCCTGTTTGTGTTTGTGCATCTGCACCACTGCATTGGCATATCTTTAGTGTGCCATTGGCTGTATGTTGTTTGGTGAATTTCCCCTGCTGTCCCTGGGACTCCTAAGTCATCAGTCAGCACAATAATCATGGTTTGTATGTCCCATTACTGCCATGGTATGGTATTTGTTCACCTCACATCTACAGTCTCCACAGGATATCTACATTTGTTTGTCCATTGTTGCAGATATGTGGGTCTGCATTATGATGGTCACTTCTGTCATTGTGTAATTGATAAATGTTGACAATGTCAGCCCCCATGGGTGATGTTTATATGCACATGGCCAAAGGTATGTCTTATTTGCACTGCACTGTTTGCCTCACCCAATCTATGTTGCTATGGGACACAAGCACTACTTTGCCACTGATGTGTTTGTTGTTGTGTGACCAGGAATCATCCATGCTGTTTGGCAGATGCTGCTTTTTCCATGACAACACTTACCTTTTGGTCACTGTGATGATGGAGCTTTAGACCCCATTGCCACAATGTTCAAAATGTGCTTCAGCTATGGATCCCACACTTACATTTTGGTCACTGTGAGGATGGGGGTTTAGACCCCATTGCCACAATGTTCAATTGGCCTTCAGCTATGGACCCCACACTTACATTTTGGTCACTGTGATGATGGGGGTTTAGACCCCATTGCCACAATGTTCAAAATGTGCTTCAGCTATGGACCCCAGACTTCCCATTTGGTCACTGTGGTGATGGGTGTTTAGATCCCATTGCCACAATGTTCAGAATGTGCTTCAGCTATGGACCCCAGACTTCCCATTTGGTCACTGTGGTGATGGGTGTTTAGACCCCATTGCCACACTGTTCAATTGGGCTTCAGCTATGGACCCCAGACTTACCTTTTGGTCACTGTGATGATGGGGTGTTATACCCCATTGCCACAGTGGTCATGGTCTGCTTGAATTGTGGAGGCCACACAAATTTATGTGTGACACATGTGATTGGGGGTCACATTGTATGCTCAATGACATGTTCAGTTTTGTGGGCATTTGACACAGACTACACACGCTTGTCATGGTGTTGGTGGGATGTCTTTTTCTGACATTCCTTATGTTGGAGTATGCTGGTTGTGTCATGCATTACCCGTCCTATGAGTGGGGATGGTAGTAGTGGTAGGCATCCAGGCCCCCATGAGTAGGGGTGGTTTTAGTGGTAGGCATCCATCCCCCTATGAGTGGGGATGGTAGTAGCGACAGGCATCCATCCCCCTATGAGTGGGGATGGTAGAAGTGACAGGCATCCAGGCCCACATGAGTAGGGGTGGTGGTAGTGGTAGGCATCCAGGCCCCCCTGAATAGGGGTGGTGTTAGTGGTAAGCATCCATCCCCCTATGAGTGGGGATGGTAGTAGTGACAGGCATCCATCCCCCTATGAGTGGGGATGGTAGTAGTGACAGGCATCCAGGCCCCCCTGAGTAGGGGTGGTGGTAGTGGTAGGCATCCATCCCCCTATGTGTGGGGATGGTAGTAGTGGTAGGCATCCATCCCCCTATCAATGGGGATGATAGTAGTGGCAGGCATCTTACCTTCTGGTCACTGTGATGATGGGGGTTTAGACCCCATTGCCACAATGCTCAATTGGGCTTCAGCTATGGACCCCACACTTACATTTTGGTCACTGTGATGATGGGGGTTTAGACCCCATTGCCACAATGTTCAATTGGCCTTCAGCTATGGACCCCACACTTACATTTTGGTCACTGTGATGATGGGGGTTTAGACCCCATTGCCACAATGTTCAAAATGTGCTTCAGCTATGGACCCCACACTTACCTTCTGGTCACTGTGATGATGGCGGTTTAGACACCAATGCCACAATGTTCAATTGGGCTTCAGCTATGGACCCCACACTTACCTTCTGGTCACTGTGTTGATGGGGGTTTAGACCCCATTGCCACAGTGGTCATGGTCTGCTTGCATTGTGGAGGCCACACACATTTATGTGTGACATGTGATAGGGGGTCACATTGTATGTTCAATGTCATGTTCAGTGTTGTAGGCATTTGACACAGACTACACACGCTTGTCATGATGTTGGGGTGATGTCTTTTTCTGACATTCCTTATGTTGGAGTATGCTGGTTGTGGCATGCATTACCCGTCCTATGAGTGGGGATGGTAGTAGTGGTAGGCATCCAGGCCCCCATGAGTAGGGGTGGTGTTAGTGGTAGGCATCCATCCC
The DNA here is from genome assembly GCA_963921515.1 of Calotriton arnoldi. Classification (NCBI taxonomy): domain Eukaryota; kingdom Metazoa; phylum Chordata; class Amphibia; order Caudata; family Salamandridae; genus Calotriton; species Calotriton arnoldi. The sequence continues at coordinate 877,507 of CAWUFW010007334.1, forward strand.
CCTATGAGTGGGGATGGTAGTAGCGACAGGCATCCATGCCCCTATGAGTGGGGATGGTAGAAGTGACAGGCATCCAGGCCCACATGAGTAGTGGTAGTGGTAGGCTTCCAGGCCCCCTGAATAGGGGTGGTGTTAGTGGTAAGCATCCATCCCCTATGAGTGGGGATGGTAGTAGTGACAGGCATCCATCCCCCTATGAGTGGGGATGGTAGTAGTGACAGGCATCCAGGCCCCCCTGAGTAGGGGTGGTGGTAGTGGTAGGCATCCATCCCCCTATGTGTGGGGATGGTAGTAGTGGTAGGCATCCATCCCCCTATCAGTGGGGATGATAGTAGTGACAGGCATCCATCCCCTTATGAGTGGGGATGGTAGTAGTGACAGGCATCCAGGTCCACATGAGATGGGGTGGTGGTAGTGGTAGGCATCCAGGCCCCCCTGAATAGGGGTGGTGTTAGTGGTAGGCATCCATCCCCCTATGAGTGGGGATGGTAGTAGTGACAGGCATCCAGGCCTCCCTGAGTAGGGGTGGTGGTAGTGGTAGGCATCCATCCCCCTATGAGTGGGGATGGTAGTAGTGACAGGCATCCAGGCCCCCATGAGTAGGGGTGCTGGTAGTGGTAGGCATCCATCCCCCTATGAGTGGGGGATGGTAGTAGTGACAGTCATCCAGGCCCACATGAGTAGGGGTGGTGGTAGTGGTAGGCATCCAGGCCCCCCTGAATAGGGGTGGTGTTAGTGGTAGGCATCCATCCCCCTATGAGTGGGGATGGTAGTAGTGACAGGCATCCAGGCCCACATGAGTAGGGGTGGTGGTAGTGGTAGGCATCCAGGCCCCCCTGAATAGGGGTGGTGTTAGTGGTAGGCATCCAACCCCCTATGAGTGGGTATGTTAGTAGTGGTAGGCATCCATCCCCCTATGAGTGGGGATGGTAGTAGTGACAGGCATCCAGCCCCCCTGAGTAGGGGTGGTGGTAGTGGTATGCATCCATCCCCCTATGTGTGGAGATGGTAGTAGTGGTAGGCATCCATCCCCCTATGAGTGGGGATGGTAGTAGTGACAGGCATCCAGGCCCCCATGAGTAGGGGTGGTGGAAGTGGTAGGCATCCAGGCCCCCCTGAGTAGGGGTGGTGGTAGTGGTAGGCATCCATCCCCCTATGAGTGGGGATGGTAGTAGTGGTAGGCATCCATCCCCCTATGAGTGTGGATGGTAGTAGTGACAGGCATCCAGGCCCACATGAGTAGGGGTGGTGGTAGTGGTAGGCATCCATCCCCCTATGTGTGGGTATGGTAGTAGTGGTAGGCATCCATCCCCCTATGAGTGGGGATGGTAGTAGTGACAGGCATCCAGGCCCCCATGAGTAGGGGTGGTGGTAGTGGTAGGCATCCAGGCCCCCCTGAGTAGGGGTGGTGGTAGTGGTAGGCATCCATCCCCCTATGAGTGGGGATGGTAGTAGTGGTAGGCATCCATCCCCCTATGAGTGGGGATGGTAGTAGTGCCAGGCATCCAGGCACACATGAGTAGGGGTGGTGGTAGTGGTAGGCATCCAGGCCCCCCTCAATAGGGGTGGTGTTAGTGGTAGGCATCCATCCCCCTATGAGTGGGGATGGTAGTAGTGACAGGCCTCCAGGCCCCCCTGAGTAGGGGTGGTGGTAGTGGTAGGCATCCATCCCCCTATGTGTGGGGATGGTAGTAGTGACAGGCATCCAGGCCCCCCTGAGTAGGGGTGGTGGTAGTGGTAGGCATCCATCCCCCTATGAGTGGGGATGGTAGTAGTGACAGGCATCCATCCCCCTATGAGTGGGGATGGTAGTAGTGACAGGCATCCAGGCCCACATGAGTGGGGGTGGTGGTAGTGGTAGGCATCCATCCCCCTATGAGTGGGGATGGTAGTAGTGACAGGCATCCAGGCCCACATGAGTAGGGGTGGTGGTAGTGGGAGGCATCCAGGCCCCCCTGAATAGGGATGGTGTTAGTGGTAGGCATCCATCCCCCTATGAGTGGGGATGGTAGTAGTGACAGGCATCCAAGCCTCCCTGAGTAGGGGTGGTGGTAGTGGTAGGCATCCATCCCCCTATGAGTGGGGATGGTAGTAGTGACAGGCATCCAGGCCCCCATGAGTAGGGGTGGTGATAGTGGTAGGCATCCATCCCCCTATGAGTGGGGATGGTAGTAGTGACAGGCATCCAGGCCCACATGAGTAGGGGTGGTGGTAGTGGGAGGCATCCAGGCCCCCCTGAATAGGGATGGTGTTAGTGGTAGGCATCCATCCCCCTATGAGTGGGGATGGTAGTAGTGACAGGCATCCAGGCCCACATGAGTAGGGGTGGTGGTAGTGGTAGGCATCCAGGCCCCCCTGAATAGGGGTGGTGATAGTGGTAGGCATCCATCCCCCTATGAGTGGGGATGGTAGTAGTGGTAGGCATCCATCCCCTATGAGTAGGGGTGGTGGTAGTGGTAGGCATCCATCCCCCTATGTGTGGGGATGGTAGTAGTGGTAGGCATCCATCCCCCTATGAGTGGGGATGGTAGTAGTGGTAGGCATCCATCCCCCTATGAGTGGGGATGGTAGTAGTGACAGGCATCCAGGCCCCCCTGAGTAGGGGTGGTGGTAGTGGTAGGCATCCATCCCCCTATGAGTGGGGATGGTAGTAGTGACAGGCATCCATCCCCCTATGAGTGGGGATGGTAGTAGTGACAGGCATCCAGGCCCACATGAGTAGGGGTGGTGGTAGTGGTAGGCATCCAGGCCCCCCTGAATAGGGGTGGTGATAGTGGTAGGCATCCATCCCCCTATGAGTGGGGATGGTAGTAGTGGTAGGCATCCATCCCCCTATGAGTGGGGATGGTAGTAGTGGTAGGCATCCATCCCCCTATGAGTAGGGGTGGTGGTAGTGGTAGGCATCCATCCCCCTATGTGTGGGGATGGTAGTAGTGGTAGGCATCCATCCCCCTATGAGTGGGGATGGTAGTAGTGGTAGGCATCCATCCCCCTATGAGTGGGGATGGTAGTAGTGACAGGCATCCAGGCCCCCCTGAGTAGGGGTGGTGGTAGTGGTAGGCATCCATCCCCCTATGAGTGGGGATGGTAGTAGTGAGAGGCATCCAGGCCCCCATGAGTAGGGGTGGTGATAGTGGTAGGCATCCAGGCCCCCCTGAGTAGGGGTGGTGGTAGTGGTAGGCATCCAGGCCCCCTGAATTGGGGTGGTGTTAGTGGTAGGCATCCATCCCCCTATGAGTGGGGATGGTAGTAGTGACAGGCATCCAGGCCCACATGAGATGGGGTGGTGGTAGTGGTAGGCATCCAGGCCCCCCTGAGTAGGGGTGGTGGTAGTGGTAGCCATCAGGCCTCTATGGGTGTGTATGGCATTGGTGATAGCCATCCCGCCCCTATGGTTCTGCTGTTGCTAGTGTACGTCATTTCTGCATCCCTATGTGTGTGTGACATATGTCGGGTACGTGTTGTTTGTTTGTGTTGTGTGTGTTTGACTTACCGTCTGCGCCGTACGCGTCCGTACCGGTTCCGGTAATAGATGTAGAGTATTGGTAGGACCTGCGCGATGGGATTCATGGTTGGGTCGTCTCGTTCGGGTTTCTCGTGGCTTCGACTCGTACTCGTCGCTGGCTTGTTCGTCTCGTAGCCGTGGATCGTCTTGTGGCGCGAATCGGAGCTTATGTGCAGCTCTCCCGGATGCTCTGACGTGCCGGACGTAGCGACGGGTTCGGCGCGTACGGAAGGCGCATCGTACTAGTCCGGCCAGAAGGTGCTGTCTATTTGCTTCCGTGCGACTCGATTCGGCGTTTACGGATCCGGCTCGGGCGGGGAACAGGAGCTGGAATGGGTAAGTACGGGTCGCTCGGAATCTGTGCTGTTATGCGCATCATACTTGCTCGTTCAGACGACTGTTCGAATCGGTCGGGAAACACGCGTTCGGCTTGGTTTTTTTCCGGACGAATGGTGTTTGGTGCGCTTTCGGCCGAGATCGGAATCGACCCCTAAGTCTCCTGAGATGGTGGTGTCGAAGATTTCCACTGTCGTAAGATACAAATTTTAGCAGTAGCCAATGCAGTGTGTATAAATCGGCATTACGGCTTTTGAAAGTTTTGGAGAATTTCGTAAATCATGTAAGAGAATGGCAGCTGGCGATAGCAGGAGATGTATAGGTACAGTGTTATGTAGAATCTGGCCTATATAAGACCAATAGGATTGAATCATAGGGCATTTGCATATGATGTGAACTATGTCACAACCAGAAGTGTTACATCTCCAGCAATTAGTATGTATGAGCAATCCTGCCTTATGTAATTTTACCGGTGACCAATGCCAGTCATGAAGTATTTTAAGTAGACAAAATTTCATTCTAGCTTCTCGGGCACCTCCATCTAAGTTTTCCAGTAACTCCGCCCATTCTTTATCTTCGTAGGAAACCGATAGACGTAACTGCCACTTAGTACGGAGATCATGTGATAAGAGTTGTGAGAATAAGCGTGATGTAAGTGTTTTATATAAACCGGAGATAACCCCTTTATGTCTCCCCCAAGTGTGCAGGTAGGATACTATTGGTGAAGGTTGCAGTAACCAGGGTTTTGGTCCTAGGGTCTTAGTAAGGCAGTTGTTGAGTTGTTCGTAATTTTCTGCTTGTAGTAATGGAAGATTGAACTCATCCATCAGTTGTGTAAAAGATTTGAGAACTCCATCATGAAGAAGTTGATCTAGATTAAGGATACCTGCTGTTTTCCATTGGGGCCAAAATAAAGTTTTCACTTTAATACGTATGCCTGTGTTGTTCCATATTGGGGCTTTCTCATGTATACGTAGGTTAGAGCCTAATATACGGTGTGCTCTTTGCCATGTTTTGCGCATTGCAGACAACAAAGGATTATGAAAATCAAGACGACTTGTGCCTGACCTGTACAGGGCTAAAAGACCCAGCTCTGTAGACAACAAGTGTCTCTCGACGCATACCCATTGTGGCGTATTGGAGTTATCTTGGAACATGTGCGGGATTTGAGATAATTGTAATGCAAGCGTAGAGTACTCTATCGATGGAAGACTCAGGCCTCCATTAGAATGGTGAGCAATTAATTTACTCACAGCTAAACGAGGTTTTACAGATCCCCATATAAAAGATTTGATCTTAGAATCTATGAGGCGTAATGTGGATAATAGGATCTGAAGAGGAAGCATTCCAAGGGTATAAATGAAACGTGGAAGTGTAACCATTTTTACAGTTTGGACCCTACCCCACATGGATAATCCCAATATCTTCCATTTATCGAAATCATGCTGCATCTGGTTAAGTAAAGGACATAAATTATCCGTGACCATTCCGTCTGTTCCCTTATTCACTAGAATACCTAAGTACTTTAAACGTGAAGGTTGCTAGTGGAAGGGATAACCTTGTATAGCTGCTTTTGTAGTTCCATCTGCTATGGGGAGCGCTTCACTCTTATCCCAATTAATTTTATATCCAGAAAAAGAGGAAACATCTTCTATGATTTGAAGCAGTGATGGTTAAGATCGTGATAAATCAGCAATGGTGAGTAGAATGTCATCAGCATAAAGATAAAGTTTAGACTCTCCCACCGGAAGGGAAATGCCAAAACATTGGTTGATTGACGAATTGCTGCTGCTAGAGGTTCGATGGCCAGAAGGAATAAAAGGGGGGAAAGGGGACAGCCCTGACTAGTTCCTCTATAAATTGGAAATGTATCTGAAACAAAACCACCACAATTAACTAGCGCAGTAGGATTCTCGTATAACAGTCTTATTTTATCTATAAACTGATCCCCCAACCCAAAGTGTTCTAAGACTTTGAAAAGATATTCCCATTCCACTCGATCAAATGCCTTTTCGGCGTCAAGTGATAATGCCAAGGCGTCATCCTGGAGGGGTTTGACAAAGTGAAGTGCGTGAGCCAAAGAACGCAGATGGTTTCTAGATGAACGCCCGGGTATAAATCCCTCTTGTGTGTGGTGAATCAGGGAAGGCAGGACTCTGCAAAGACGAGAGGCTAAGTAACTGGCCAAAATTTTTATATCGCAGTTAAGGAGTGATATGGGACGGTAACTGCTACAAAGAAGTGGCTCTTTCCCTGGTTTAGGTAGAACTGCTATTCCTGCTTTATTAGAAAGACATCCCAAAGAAGATTTGTGGTCTGCTTCTTGAAAAGCAGCATTTAAGCTTTCTACTATTTTTTCACCTGACCAGCGGTAAAGTTCTGCTGGAAAACCATCTTCTCCTGGGGCTTTATGATATGGGAGTTTAGCTATAGCTTGTGAGATCTCTTCCTTGCTAATTTCCCCATCAAGAAGTGCTCTATCCTCTTCAGAGAGGCGAGGTAAATCTAGCCCTGCAAGAAAAGATACCATTTTGTTTTGATCGATTTGGATTCCTGGGGTATATAATGATTTATAGTAAGAAGCAAACTCATTTACTATATCTTGAGAGCGAGTCAACATGGTCCCCCAAGATGATCTTAGGGCTGGAATAGCCACGGCAACCGCTCTTTGTCGCAACTGTGCCGCCAAGAGTCGTCCTGCCTTTTCTCCCTGTTCATAATGCCTCTCTTTCATTGTTTGTAGAGCATATTCTGCCTTGGAGGTGAAAAGACTGTTCAACGCCATACGGGCCTGTTCTAAGGATTTGCGATGTTGCAAAGTAGGTTTTTTAGTATATAATCGGGTGAATGATACAATATCCTGTTCTAGTTCTTTCTGCCAAGCAGCATTTTGCCTATTGGCCTGAGTGGCATCCCTCATAAGCTGACCCCGAATAGTAACTTTAGCAGCAGCCCATACAATCCTATCTGAATCCACAGATCCTTGATTAGAGGAAAGGTAACTTTGAAGATGATAGACAAGAGAAGTAGTATGCAGTTCCTGTAAGGTTCGTGTAAGTAACCGGCAGAGAGAGGCTACAAAAAGTTTATTTAGCCAGAAAGGGGACGGGGAATTCCTCCTTTCGGATAAAGTGCCCTCACACACCCAGCCCGATGTGTGTCATGCTTCATCATTGGGCATGCTCCTCGTTGGTGCAATACCCGACGGGCACCCTCTGTGGGGGCTCTTTAGCGGAGATCTTTTTATCCTTGCCGTATGGTGCGTGTGTGTGAGGGGCTCTAAAGTGTAGAGGTGTAGTATGTGAAGAAGTGCATTAAAACAGGGGACGGTGGTCAGGGCCACTTATTTAATAATCCTGCCTCCTACCCTGATTAAAAAGGTGTATAGCGGCTAACTACGTTGATGTTGCAGCTAGTGGCTATAATAAGGTCAACATGTTTCTTGCCTATCAGTCCCGAAACGGGATCAAGCGGCAATTCTTCAGGACCAGGGAATAAATCAAAAGAACAGTGGTACGAGATCTACACTGGTGTCTGGTATGGTGGTGTAATAACCTAGAAATTACCAGTTCACTTACACCATCGGCTGGAGGTCCGTAGAGTGCTGTAGCCAATCTAATCAGTAATTGGAAATGGCCTCATCGGTCATCGGCAATGAAATGGGCGCGTTTAATCAACGCGTGGTTTCAGAGACTCGTGCCCACTCGGCGGAGAACCTAACCCATTTAATTGCCGATGACCGATGAGGCCATTTCCAATTACTGATTAGATTGGCTACAGCACCTACGGACCTCCAGCCGATGGTGTAAGTGAACTGGTAATTTCTAGGTTATTACACCACCATACCAGACACCAGTGTAGATCTCGTACCACTGTTCTTTTGATTTATTCCCTGGTCCTGAAGAATTGCCGCTTGATCCCGTTTCGGGACTGATAGGCAAGAAACATGTTGACCTTATTATAGCCACTAGCTGCAACATCACTGTAGTTAGCCGCTATACACCTTTTTAATCAGGGTAGGAGGCAGGATTATTAAATAAGTGGCCCTGACCACCGTCCCCTGTATTAATGCACTTCTTCACATTCTACACCTCTACACTTTAGAGCCCCTCACACACACGCACCATACGGCAAGGATAAAAAGATCTCCGCTAAAGAGCCCCCACAGAGGGTGCCCGTCGGGTATTGCACCGCCGACCCGACGAGGAGCATGCCCAATGATGAAGCATGACACCCAGCGGGCTGGGTGTGTGAGGGCACTTTATCCGAAAGGAGGAATTCCCCGTCCCCTTTCTGGCTAAATAAACTTTTTGTAGCCTCTCTCTGCCGGTTACTTACACGAACCTTACAGGAACTGCATACTACTTCTCTTGTCTATGGTAGTTGGGCACGTATGCTGGACCTTCTGATAATCGCCCATTTCTTCCTCGTGTCTCTCTTTTTGTCAATATTATAACTTTGAAGATGAGCCAGTAATTGTGTTTTTCCCTCAGGTGTTTTGTGACGTTGAATATTCATCCGCCGGGGTTTGCGTTCTGGCTTGGCCAATCCTGTTTGTAGAGACAAGAGAACAGGGGAATGATCAGATATTGATAATTCTAAAATATGAGATTCCTGGACTAACTGGACTACACTTTGAGAAATTAAAAAGTAATCTAGTCGAGAAAGAGTTCCATGAGTGGGGGATGTAAATGTGTATTCAGTATCAGCTGGATGAGAAAGACGCCAATGATCTATAAGGCCATTGTCTTCAATTATGTCACTCATTAGTGCTCTGTCTGCGGCATTATTCTTATCCAGAGGACCTGTTTTATCTAGGATTGGATCCCTCACCAGATTCCAGTCGCCTCCTATGAGATGTTGTGAGGCACCTATCTCTGATAATAAGCGGCTCAGATGAAGGAAAAATGATTTTTTCGCACCTGTCGGTGCATAACTGATCCCACACAAATATGAGTTTCTCCTATACGCAGTTTAGCAAATACATATCGACCATCCGGATCTTCCCATGTTTTAGATGCCACAACAGGAAGGGATTTACGAATAAGAATTGCTACACCACATTTACGAGTGGGGCCTGTGTCCGAGGATCTCCCTTCATGTATACTGCTGTGAAATACCCTTCCTACCCAATCCCTGCATAGCTTTTTTGATTCTAGCGCATCAAGATGTGTCTCTTGGAGAAGAGCTACATCTACCTTTTTTGATTGCAAATAGGAAAGTCCCTTTTTCCTTTTAATGTAATGCGTTAAACCATGAACATTCCATGATACTGCACATAAAGGATGAGTGACAACCATGGCTATAGCAGTGCTAGTGTTTTTGTGATGTAATGACAAGTGGTGATCAAATAAAGAAAAATAAATGCGTCAATGAGGAATAATATATCCAATATTCAATGTAGAATCTACTGCCTAATGAGATGATGAAGAAGAATATTCTAATGAAAACAAACAGAGAAAGAATATAACGATTACAATATAGTAGTACACAGAGTTCTTTTAAAAACATTTTTTTTAAAGTAGAATAAATATGAAAGAAGAAAATGAGATTAATGTACTGTATTGTGCAGAATTAACAGTGTCAACAAAGTAGATCTTTTAGCGGCGAGTCCAAACTTGTGGGGTACTCGCACCGGAGGGAGCCCCATCCGACGGGACTATCAATGGTAAGGGAGACATCTATGAAATAATACAAATCGCAATCCAACATAATCTTTGGAATGTAGAGGTCAAAATGAAGAAAGAAGAGGAAACGAGTATCATGGGAATACAGTGTAGGAGAAAACAAGATATAAGAGATATGAATGACATAATAAGGTAAACCAGACAAAATATAACAGTATTATAGAATATTCACTGGAAAAGTTGTTAACTCATCTAGTCAGAAACAGATCAGAATAATATTATCTTATAGGTAAACAGTGTAGGAGATAAGTAGATAAATCAATAATAATGTAACTTGTTTGTGCCAAAAAGGTAGTCATATATTACTATAGCAATAATCCTATTATCTATAATGAAGAATATGAAAATATAATAATTAAATATTACTATGTCAAGGACCTAGCATATCATAAACATTCAAAAATGTATCGTAAGTAAATAGCAGAACAATTGAACATTAAACATTGAAACTATTAATTAACGACTTAATAATTGATTAATTAATTAAAGAAGAAGTATAGAAGAGATTAGAGGAAAAAGAACACACAAATAAGAATTATAATTCATAGCAGGAGAAAAGACTGAGAAAATTTAAAAGGCTTAAATAGAAAGTATTAGTGAAAATTGAGGAGAGTAAGTAGAAAGACGAATAATAAAGATCAGAGAGGAAAAGAACTAAGGAAATATAGTGTCATCAAATGTAATATATAACCAAAGATGGTGAAAGAGAGTGTGCATAAAATAACAATAGACGAATGTGAATAGATCGAGTAAGAACAGGCAACAAAGACAGACTAACCATGAAGGAAGAAAGAGAGAGATGCTAAACTAGTTGTCATATCGGAGAATTATTAATATAGAGCTATCATCATAACATCTTTAATATGAAGCAATAGAATATTAATGCTATGAAAAAACAAGGAGACCCAAATACAATTGGTCAGGGACCTTTGGGTAATTGAACTATTTCTAAAGACAGTGGTCCCCAGACAGAAAATAAGTTATAAATCAATAAATATAGACCCAATCAGTACTACATTGTAGACATCTGTCCAGCCGGACAGATATTTAATATGCAGTCAAATAATGTTTACAGACAATAAACATGGAACAGTTTAAGTGGAACACAAGCCTGCATCCAACTTAGCAAGAAAGACGTACAACATAAAGTAAGGGGTTCAGGCAAAGGAAATTGTTTGTTTCAAGCACATTTCTAATAGAACAAACAGAATATACATGAGACACCATTACATAGAAATTAGAACATTTTCAAAGGGTGTATATGGTGTACAAGGTGTCGACGGCATTTCGATCCCTTAAAAGAATAATGGGATCATCCTCAGGACATTATAAATAACATGCCTGTTTTCATATGGCTTAAATTGCCAACGTGAAGAATGGAGCTGTGACAAAAGGTCTTGAGAATCAAGAAGAACGGAAGGCCACCGGCATAGGATCTGTAGGGATGGTGGTCTTAGTTATAATCCTGGGGAGTACGCACCGGAGTCAAGGTTCCGGTTAAGGGAGTTCCATTGTGGACATAATTCCAATGAAAAGCAAGCCGCATTTGCGGTCTTGAGCCGTAATACAGGCCAGTGCGTATGAAATCTAGGGTCCGTCACAGCCTGGGTGTTTCCGGTCACAATAGAATATTAAATCAGAATTCAAGGCACGTCCTCTTCAGTAGATGAAGGAGATTTAAAGAGAGAGAACATCCAGGTAATATTTATAATTCATAATAGCAGAAAAGACTGAACAAATTGAAAAGATTTAGAGAAAAAGTATTAGAGAAAAAGAGAAGAGTATTTACTACTGTAAATTTTAATTGATGAATTTCCAGTCTTTCGTGTATGTAAGAAAACAATCCATTGGGTATAATTCAGGAATCATCTCATCATATCAAAGTATCAGTAGATAACGAAGTAAGTGAGTTCTAACTGTTTCATCAGATCGCAACTTCATTGAATGATTTTTAGGATTTAATACTTATATATACTAACTCTAGATTCATAATATTTCTAATTGGTTGCCATATTGGAAAACTATAAATAAATTCTGATCATAACTTTAATATGAAATAATTAGACATTAAATCAGGATTCAGGGTACACCCTCCTCAGTAGATAGAGGAGATTTTAAAGGAGAACATGACTTATCTCTATCTCTATCCTGCGTAAGAGCTGCCACTGCTTGAAGAGCTTGTGATCGATCGCCAATGGAACGCACAAGTCGATCTGGGTCTCTTCCTCTACTATTGGAACGACCTGGATTGCGTCTAGTTCTGCCAGAAGACGTCTTGGAATTTAATGAAGGAGGCTGAGATTTAAGCTCTGGTGTAGACACAGCACAATCCATGTTTTGAGGAACAAAGTTTTCTAAGAATTGCCGAAGATCATCCGGGTTAAAGAATTCTTTAGAAATGCCGTCTTTGGTGATTCGTAGATGTGCCGGTTCAAAGAGTCCATATTTAATGTCTAATTGACGTAGGCGAGGTCGAAAGGAGAGAAAGGCTTTGCGGCGATCTTTCGTTTCCTTTGAAAAGTCTGCTGCCACACGGATTTCATGACCTTCAAATGTAAATGGTCCATGGATACGGGCGTCAGTGATCAATTGGCGAGCCTGCTCATGTCGTAAAAAGCAAACAATGAGTGTGCGAGGTCGTATGTTTTTCCCTCCTTGAAGTGGGCCAATACGGTGAGCCCTCTGCATCTCTGTCAGAAACTAGCAAGCTCTTACCTGAGTGCCATAATTTTCCATAGAAGCAGATGAGAGCTCCCAAGTCCCCCTTCGCAGTTGCCAAGACAGAACTGTATTGACACCCACAAGGGGGAAAGGGGAATTGGGAAAATAGAGAGACTGCCTGAAGACTCAGGGGCCCAAAGAACCTTCTCAGTTCAAGAATCTTCTAAGAGTTCAATTGGTTCGTCTACTCCTAGGATCTGGGAAGTGTTCATACAGGACCTGCAGGTGGGCGAGAGAAAATACTATTATTCTAATTCTTCTCTAAGCTCCCCTGTGATCCCTTCCCTTAGCTCTATTATTACCTGAACTCTCTTACAGGCTAGCCACTCTCCTAAGCACTGATTAGAATCAGAACATAACAACAAGTGCCGTGAATCTTCTATGACTTCTCAAGAACTGAAGAGGAATGCTCCAAAATGCTTTCAGCAAGTCTAGTAGTCTCTGAATAGGAGAATTGGATACAATAACTGTCTCTGCCTTACATGACTCTTGTCAACCGTTCTTCCAAAAAAAATCCAAGGAAAAGTCTTACTTCAAGCTGCTGCTCCAGACGCGGTGAAGAGGGGAAGTTCTGACGAGAAGAATTCTCTCAGAGGAAAAGACAGTACAGTTCAGGAGTTCGAAACGGAGACAAATAAACAGAATTCCTGGTGTGCACACTCTTATTTGAACAGCTGGCAGAAAACGGGTCGAAAACCACTCAAAATTCCGTTCTTCTGACAGGAGCGAAGAACGAACGCTGCAACCTGTCAAAGGCTTCAGTTGAAGTGCGCGGTTCACAGGGAGTTCGAGCCAGAGAATCACTTCGGCTCGAGCCCCCTGCAGGAAGACTAGAGCGCGCATTCAGATTTAGATGACGGCCGCCATCTTGGGTGTTTTCGGAGCCAGTCCATGATATTAGGGATAACAGTCTTTGCAATGGCAACCATGAGTGGGGACGCAATCTCCTCCATTTGGAATGCCTAACTACTTTACTCTTTCTGCGCCTAGGCAATGAAACGAGGGCACTGGCAATCGAGTTCCTGACAGTACCTCCCTCCAAAGACCGTCCTACCAACTTAGGCTTGTTAGGGTAAGTGTCATGAAATTGTTTCACCAATCTGGGAGCGTGAACATTCTCAGAGGGTTCCCACGATCTTTCCTCAGGACCGTAACCCTTCCAGTCAATTAGGTAGTGCATTCTTCCTCTCTTAGTTCTAGAGTCTAGGATTCTACTGACTTCGTATTCTGAATGTGAATCTATAGTGACTGGATTTGGTGGGGTAGTTAATCTTACATTAACAGGGTTCTTCTTTAGTAGGGAGACATGGAATACCGGGTGGACCTTCATCTGAGAGGGCAAGGTGAGTTTTACTGTGACTGGATTCACTATCTTGTTTATTTTAAAGGGGCCCAGGAACCTTGGTTGAAACTTTTTGTTTCCCTTGAGATGTAGGTGTTTAGTAGACAACCAGACCGAATCTCCTTTGAATAAATAGGATTTGGACCTCTTTTTGATCTGCATACTTCTTGTAAGTGTCTTTTGCTAGAACTACATTTTTGCGGGCAGATTGATATGTTTCCTGAATCTTGTCACTAAGGTCTTTTACAGCGGGAACCTTATCTTCAGACCTTCCTAAAATTATGTTCGGATGTCTGCCAGTGTTCAAATAAAATGGAGAGAATCCCGTGGAAGCATGAACTGCATTGTTATATGCAAATTCTGCTGTCCATATGAGATCTGGCCATTCTCCCTCTCGATCTAAAAGGTACAGATGGAGGTATTGTTCTACTTCTTGATTCACCCTCTCCATCTGACCATCTGTTTCAGGGTGGTAACTAGTGGAGAATCATGAGTCGATTCCTAGCTGTTGCATAAAGGCCCTCCAAAACTGAGAAACAAACTGGGTTCCCCGGTCGGAAATTACTACAACTGGAATTACATGAGCTCGAACTATATGTTGAAAAAATAACTGGGCCAGCTGGGGAGCCTTAGGAATCTTCTTTAGAGGGATGAAGTGACTCATTTTAGAGAATGTATCTACAAAAACCAAAATGGTGTCGTAACCTTGACTGGTGGGTAAATCCACTATAAGGTCCATAGAGACCGTGTGCCACGGATAAGGAGCTGTGGGAAGGGGTTGGAGTTTCCCTTCGGGAGCTCGCCTGTTTGTCTTTCCCCTAATACATTTATCACAAGAGTGGATGTATTGTCTCACCTGAGGGATCATTGCCGGCCACCAAAAGTATCTCTTCAACAACTCAGTGGTCTTTAAGACTCCCTTGTGCCCTGCCAAAGGATCGTCGTGACAGGCTTGTAGAGCAGACTCGCGCAATTCTTCAGTGGGTAGGTATAAGGCCTCTTTGACATATGGGAGGTTGTCAATCACTGTTCTTCCTTCATCTTCCTTAGCCCAACTCTGGATCTCATCATCAGACATTGATTCTCGAATTTTCTTTGTTATTTCTGAGCATTGCAAGGCACATAAGAATCTTTCAGTAGGTATAATAGATTTTTCCTTGGATTCCTCAAACTTGGACACCGTTCCCAATCTGGACAAAGCATCCGCCTTTCCATTAGCTGAACAAGGGCGGTAAGTGATCGTGAAGTTGTAATCAGCGAAGAAAAGCGACCACCTTAATTGTCGAGCTGTAAGAGTCTTTGCTGACTTCAAAAATTGGAGATTCTTATGGTACGTAAATACTGTGACCACATGACGAGCACCTAACAAATAATGACGTCATTCTTGGAAGGCATCTTTTACTGCAAGCAGCTCTTTGTCGGCAATTGAGTAATTATTTTCTGGTGGTGTCAATTTCCTAGATCTAAAAGCCACAGGGTGGAGTTGGCCTGTCTCCTTGTGCCTCTGGGACAATATGCCTCCTATGGCTAGATCCGAAGCATCCGCTTCAACAAAGAAA
Organism: Calotriton arnoldi; assembly: GCA_963921515.1. Taxonomy (NCBI): domain Eukaryota; kingdom Metazoa; phylum Chordata; class Amphibia; order Caudata; family Salamandridae; genus Calotriton; species Calotriton arnoldi. The sequence continues at coordinate 892,657 of CAWUFW010007334.1, forward strand.
GGTTCTTCAGTATCTGGATGAAGGAGGATCGGAGCGGAAGTGAAGGAATCCTTGAGAAACTTGAAGGCCTCCTCTGCCTCACTGGACCAAAGAAAGATCACTCCTTTCCTCAAAAGCCTGGTAATAGGGGTCACAAGCCTTGAGAATTCTTTGATGAAACGTCAGTAAAAGTTGGCAAAACCAAGAAAACTCTGTACCTCCTTCACATTCTTGGGAGAGGGCCAATCCAAAATCGCCTTAATCTTAGTAGCATCCATAGAGATTCCTTCTTCCGACAACATGAATCCCAAGAATTCCACCTTTTTGACATGAAAGGCGCATTTCTCAAGTTTCACGTACAGATTATTCTCCAAAAGTCGTTGAAGGATTGCTCTAACATGTAGTACATGCACCTGCTGATTCTTGGTGAAAATTAGGATGACGTCGATATAGACCACGGCTATACGATCTAGGAACTCCCTTAGCACGTCATTAACAAAGTGTTGAAACGCAGCTGGTGCATTGCATAGACCATAAGGCATTACCTGATATTCAAACAATCCGAATCTGGTACGGAAGGCAGTTTTCCACTCATCCCCCTCGGCCACTCGAATCAGGTGGTAAGCTCCACGAAGATCTAATTTAGTGAAGACCCTCGCCTCCTTCACCTGATCGAGAAGAACTGAAATGAGAGGTAGAGGATACCTGTTCTTAACCGTAACCAGATTCAATGCCCTATAGTCGATGCACATCCTTAACTCACCATTCTTCTTCTTGGGGACGAAGAACAGGGGAGAGGAGACTGGGGATTGGGAGGGATGGATAAACCCATTGGTCAAATACTGGTCCAGATACTCCTTCAAGAACTTGTTCTCATTTTCAGTGAGGGCGTAGATTCTGCTGCAAGGCAGATTTGCACCGGGCTCCAATTCGATTTTGCAGTCATATGGCCTGTGCGAAGGAAGCTCTTCTGCCTTAGACTTATCAAACACAGCCATTAAATCCTCATATTCTTGTGGAATGACTACAGTTTCTATGGCTCCAATCAGAGTCGGTTTGATGGCTAAAGCCTTCGCGGGGAAGGTCTCTTCGTTTTCTTCGGGGGAGTCACAACAGTGCTTGAGACAATAGTTGGAATTCAGTTTCACAGTCCTTGACTCCCAATTGATCTCAGGGTTGTGTTCCGTAAGCCAAGGTAAACCTAGGATTAATTGAAACTGAGGGGCATCAATGAGATTGAAGGAAATTTTCTCAACATGTCCTTGATTATGCCTTAGTTCTATGAGTTCAGTTTCATCAGTAATTGGGCCTGAGGTCAAGTTGGAACCATCCACTGCTCGAACTGGTTCGGCAAGTTTCTTCCGGACAAAGTTTATTCCCATCCTTTTGGCATATCGTATGTCGCAAAAATTCCCTGTCGCCCCGGAATCAATCATCACAGGAACATCTTTAATTTCATCTGTTCTAAACTTCAGATCAAAAGGTACAGTCAGATGTGGAGACGCTGACTGCAGAGTGTTAGCCAGGTGTTGAAGCTCCAGAGTTGACTTGGGTTGATCATCCATCAGGGCAACTCTACTCACTGATGGGACTTCTCTTTTAACGGATTGCTTGTTTTGGGCTTTCTTGGACACTCCTTAACAAAATGTCCAGATTGTCCGCAATAAAGACAAAGGTTTCCAGACCTTCTTTTCTCTTTTTCTTCTTTGGAAAGGAGTCCTCGGACACTGCCTATTTGCATCGGTTCTTCTGTAGTATGTAATTCTGGACTCTTAGCACTTTCGTTTTTACTTCGATCAAATCGTGGAGGAAGGGATCAAAAATCTCGTTTCCGTTCGGATCTCCTTTCAAATAATCTTTGATCAATTTGTAACACTAAATCAATTAACTTGGAAACTTCTGTTGGTCTATCTGGGATTTGAGCCAGGGCGTCTTTTAATTCTTCTCTCAATCCTCTGTAGAAAATCGCAGCTCTTTTTGCTTCTGGCCATTCTGTTTCAACTATTAATTTATTGAATTGGGCCAGATAGGAAATTAGGTCACGATTCCCTTGTTTTAAGTCAAGCAGCTCATTGTCTGTAGCTTGTGAAATTGCTCGACGGTCGAAAATCCGGAGAAATTCTCTCTTGAATTCTTCAAAGTTATACAATACTGGGTCATTACGAGACACAATAGGCATGGACCATGAGGCAGCGTCACCACTCAAGTAAGACAATACGAATGCAGTTTTAGACTGGTCATCAGCAAAAATGACCGGTCTACAAAGAAAGTGCAACGAGCATTGGGTTAAGAATATTTGCGCTTTCTGAGGATCTCCGTTAAATCGCTCTGGAGGGGCCAAAGGAATTATAGGGGAAATGGAATGTATTACTTGTGTAGTTATTCCGGCGCTGGAAGAAGGGAATTCACTTCTCTCGGATCCTCTAGCTTGGGAAGAGGGACCGGCAGTGAATGCGTTTAATTTCTGTGTAAGTTGTTTATTCTCCGCTTGGGACCTTTTCATGCCTTCTTTTAATTCTTTATTTTCCTCTAAAACAAGGGTTAATTGTTTTTGCATATTATCTACTAGGATGGCTAGAGTGTTTACATCTAACCCTTCAGTTATCCTGCCTGGGTGGAATGTTAAGGCACTTCAATCTGTCAGAAACTATCAATCTCTTACCTGAGTGCCAGAATTTTCCATAGAAGCAGATGAGAGCTCCCAAGTCCCCCTTCGCAGTTGCCAAGACAGAACTGTATTGACACCCACAAGGGGGAAAGGGGAATTGGGAAAATAGAGAGACTGCCTGAAGACTCAGGGGCCCACTGAACCTTCTCAGTTCAAGAATCTTCTAAGAGTTCAATTGGTTCGTCTACTCCTAGGATCTGGGAAGTGTTCAGACAGGACCTGCAGGTGGGCGAGAGAAAATACTATTATTCTAATTCTTCTCTAAGCTCCCCTGTGATCCCTTCCCTTAGCTCTATTATTACCTGAACTCTCTTACAGGCTAGCCACTCTCCTAAGCACTGATTAGAGTCAGAACATAACAACAAGTGCCGTGAATCTTCTATGACTTCTCAAGAACTGAAGAGGAATGCTCCAAAATGCTTTCAGCAAGTCTAGTAGTTTCTGAATAGGAGAATTGGATACAATAACTGTCTCTGCCTTACATGACTCTTGTCAACCGTTCAAATCCAAGGAAAAGTCTTACTTCAAGCTGCTGCTCCAGACGCGGTGAAGAGGGGAAGTTCTGACGAGAAGAATTCTCTCAGAGGAAAAGACAGTACAGTTCAGGAGTTCGAAACGGAGACCAATAAACAAATCCTGGTGTGCACACTCTTATTTGAACAGCTGGCAGAAAACGGGTCTTAAACCACTCAAAATTCCTTTCTTCTGACAGGAGCGAAGAACGAACGCTGCAACCTGTCAAAGGCTTCAGTTGAAGTGCGCAGTTCACAGGGAGTTCGAGCCAGAGAATCACTTCGGCTCGAGCCCCCTGCAGGAAGACTAGAGCGCGCATTCAGATTTAGATGACGGCCGCCATCTTGGGTGTTTTTGGAGCCAGTCTGTGATATTAGGGATAACAGTCTTTGCAATGGCAACCATGAGTGGGGACGCAATCTCCTCCATTTGGAATGCCTAACTACTTTACTCTTTCTGCGCCTAGGCAATGAGACGAGGGCACTGGCAATTGAGTTCCTGACAATCTCCAATGGTGGATCAAAGTTGAGGCCTGTGATTTTTGGAAGAACTGTTTTGAGAAAGGATTTAGCGTCTGAACCTTCTATTCTTTCGGGGAAACCAAAGAAACGCACATTGTCTCGGTGGTTTCTGTCTTCCAAATCTATAATTTTGCTTCGAAGGAAAAGAAGTTCTTGATCGCTGTCCAGTATGGTGTTAAGACGGTTCTCTACAATGACAACTCGTTCAGTTAGACCTTCAAGTATTGCACATTGCTAAGTAGCTGTGTTGCAACAGTATGACATACATTCAAGGAGGCTCCAGAATTATCCAGGAAGGACGCGCCAAACGGCAACAATGTCGCCACAGAACTCTGAGGGAGCAGACAAGCCGGCCAATAAAGAGTACAAAGTATCTCTTCAGCTGCGTCAGATATTGGAAAAAAAAAAAACGTCTGACAGGAACTCACCAGAGAAGACTAGGAACACTTTATGTTTGGAAAGACTTCACCTCAACGCAGCTCTTTCCTCACTAAGATAAGCGCTCCCCGCCGTCCAGAAGCCGCTCACCACACTGGAGAAAGCGCGAGCCAGAACCTCTTCACAGCTCAACGTCGGAGCGCTGCGGCCGTTTCCAGACACCTCACCATTTCTCAGGATGAGAGCACCTCACAGCTTCGCTGAATGTCCTGTTTGAGAGCAGCGGTATTCATACGACGTTATCTCTTGAAATTGGAGTGCTCCCCTCAAGCCAAGAGCACCTCGCCGCCGTCCGGGGCTCCCCACAGCGCGGAGCACCGGATTCAGGCGGCCATCTTGCGTCGTGGCCAGACCACGCCCCCATCACTTAATTTTAACAATCTCTCACACCTCCCAGTCGGGTCATGGAGTTTTCTTCACCCAGGTGAGCTGTATCACCAAATTCAGTAGTACGTAGAAGGGAACAAGCTAAAGAGAAAGACAACTTAGGCAAAGCTGACATTTTGTCGAATTTTACTCTATCTGTTTCGTAAAAAATGCGTTGTTTGCTTTTTCAATAGACTTTTAACTTCCTTTGTTGTTCTTTTTTCTTATTCATCTGCCATCTCATTAAGCTTTATCCTACCCTGGGGCCCGAAGAGACAGGCCACAAATGGTGGTCACAATTTGCACACTGATTTTTACAACCTGCCCCTGATTTTGCAATACCATTATGTACTAATAGGTCTTGCCACAAAATCTCCAGTCACACAAGGTCACAGAATGACGTGCCTAATAAACAAACATGGGGACAGTGGAGTGCAACAAATGTGTTTGCATTGTCAAACATTAAACTTTTTTAAAGCAGCCTGTGCTCCTTAAAGGAACTCATGATAAAACAAAAATCTTGATTTCGAAGGCATCGAGGGAGCAAGCAGTGGTTCCTTGAGGCATTAATAATGATATACATCAAACAATGGTGACTAGACCTGAATAACTGCACATCTATCAAGAATCATGGGCTGTAATAGAGAACACAATGTCCATAAGCAAAATGTTCAAATGGTGCTAAGCACTGAGTCACCTTAGGTGCTAATCAACAAACCCCACAAGTGAGGTGTGTTTACAATGTCCAAAGAGAAAAAACACTCAAGCACACAACAGTACAATATTTGAGAGTCAAACTCGTATTGAATGATGGGCCATTTAGAATGAATAGATCCAGTCCACAGAAGTTCAATTCTTCTTTTACTTCAAAGCCAGAGTAACAGACAGGAAAATCCGAAACACCGCAGCCGACACGTGTTTCGTCCACCTGGACTTTTTCAAGGCTATAGAACAAAATACACCTGTGAGTTCTTAAAAACTCCTCACAGATTCCATCACAGCATGAAAGTATTTCCATGTAGAGTAACTCTATCCAGATTGTCCCAGTCGTGGACAGTACTTCATAAACAATCCCCAACTCCTGTCTGGGGCCGTGACACGGCGTTCTTACGGTTCAATTCACCACATACGCATGGTATCGAAATTTCCCATCTCTCTGCGCATGCCTGCAACAAATTCCCATGCATCACCCTAGTCAGTTAAATCAAACGCAGAGTAGCATGCAAGGCTAAGCCCGCAAAGAAATCACCAGTCCCTGCGAGCAGACCAAGCATCCCCCGCTCCACGAGCCACACAGACTGTCAATGATACATATCAGCTGTTAGGCCTCGCCCCCACCCAACTTAAACAGGGTGGACATGAACAAATTTGAAGTCGAAGACTAATTGTCAAGGGCATATCAGAATTAGGCAACTCATCCCTTCTAATTGAAACAAAGTATTGATTGAAACAAGCATGTTCATCTATGGGGGGCGCTAGAGGCCGCACGGCAAGATGGCTGCGCCGTAGTGCAGCTCTGCCGGCCGGAGATCTTATCCGTCAACAATCCTGTAGTTCCTGCCCGCATCCTTTATTTTTGAATACGGGACCTGGTTGCGCATCACTTGCGGCACAATAATCTGTGCAAATATCGCCGCCAACGGCTGTGGTACACGCTGAGACATTCAACGCGGGCCCCGCCTCATAAGATGGCGGCCTAGGGCTCTTTCTGGCGGCTGGTGAATCGAGTGCGGCGAGGGATGGAGGCCGCGACCAGCACCCGGAGCAAGAGACTGTGCGGCTGCCTGGCGGGCCCCTGTGAGCGATAACAGCTGGTGAGTGCGCGTTAGGAAGGCGAGTGCGGGAAGTGTCATCGTCTTACCTGACTGCTGCGCAGTATCGGCGTGGGACACGCCACAATCGAGGCAGATCAGAGAGGGCGCGACTCCGCCCTGGGCGCCACAGCGGTATAGTACCAGACTCGCTGCATCTCGGGGTGCCGCCGCCTGGATTGGAGTCTGCTAGCCGGGTGCCGGAGTGCGGGAGTGACGACGGGAAGGGAGATCCCCGGTCGGGCATGCGCTCGGGCATACAGGCACCTCTGAAGCCTGCGCACACCGATAATTGAGCGGCAGGGAACTCCGCGCTCCAGGTGTCGTACCCCAGCTTCGCGGGCATAACCCTCGAGGAGTGCCTCATATTCACGGACACGTATCCCCACAACACATTGTGGTGGCTAACTGGACATTTTGGGCCTACATCGCGGCATCAAGGTCAGGCTGCGGCCTACGTATGAACAAACGACTCCACCACGCATCACTGCGCGGACCCGTGCCTGTGGCAGAGAGGCACGCAGACCCATGCCAGCACAAGAATCCGTGGCTACCCTGGGCTCCGTGACCCCCTCCTCCCGGTCGCCGTGTGCACGTAAACACACCTCTGGGTCTTATAGTGCCGGGATCCGCACCAGCAGTAAGCGTGCGCTCCAGGGCAACAGGCTGCTGCAGTCACTATCCCGGGTGCATCTCTGACCGCCGACTTGGAACATGTAACTGCGCAATATCACTCACCAGTCTCGGACCTCATAGAGTCACACCTGGATCCTATCATACTGTGGTGGAGTTTGTAGCTGCTGGTGGTGCCTATTCGGACCCTATCAAACAGAAGGACTAGCATGGAGGAAGTGTGGTGTGCCTTTTTATTTTGAAGGACTCGACTGTAGGGGGCACATACTTGCGGGGCTCTGCCACTGAGCTATTATTGCAGCCACCGCTCGGTTCCTGCTTGACTGGTGATATTGTCGGAACTGGCACTGCGGAGTTGGCCCAGTGTGCGCAGATCCATCACTTTTCAGATCTCTACGCCTTTACTACTTTTCCTTACGTCAAGCAGGGGAACAGGCCCAGAATGGGCAAAACCGAACGCGGCCAACCTCGCCTCACGTTTGAACCCCTCAAAACCGGCAAATCGCAACAGCGGGCCACGTCGGATTCTGAAATGGACGCCCCTACAGACAGCCTATCCACAATCGAAAAAACGCTCCTAGCTGTTCAGACCAGCTTGCAGTCCATCGATGGCAAGATTGACAGCCTAAACATGAGAATGGATCATATGTCCACCAAGTTGGACAAGCAAGCTTTGCGTCTGGGCGAGGCGGAGACGCGCATAACTGACACTGAGGATGGCCCGCAGCATGTGTCTTCAAAAACAGCAGCCATGGAGAAGGTGCTCGCCGTAATACAGGCTAAAAACGAGGACTTAGAAGCCAGGTCAAGGCGGAACAATCTGCGTATTACGGGCTTGCCAGAGTCCACCAACACGGGTCGCCTTGAAACTTATGTTGAGACCTTGCTGCGGACGATCTTTGGGGTCGAACACCTGTCACCAGTGTTGATAGTTGAACGAGCGCACTGCTCACTGGCCGCCAGACCTCCAGCGGGGGCTCCTCCACGCCCCATAATCGCGCGTCTGCTGAATTACAGAGACCGTGATACCATCCTCCGAATGGCCAGAGAGAAGGGGAACATTGTCCACGAGGGGAATTCCCTCGCTTTCTATCTGGATTTTACCGCAACAGTGCAAGCAGCGAGAAAAGAATACCAGCCTGTGAAAAGAATCCTTATGGTGGAAAAAGTACCCTATGCAATGTTGTACCCGGTGCGGTTACACATTGATTTGATTGGAAAATCAAAGATATTCACCTCGCCGAAATCTGCAATGGACTATGTAAAGTCATTAAAGCGCAGAAACCGGGACTCCTCCAACCTAGAGGACGACGACAACGATGTTTCCTTGCAAGGAACTGCGGAGGGACAGACTAATTGTGCCCACATGTAACTATGACTTTGTCAGTGTTGATTAATTTTCCACTGCTAGCACTCTGCACAGACGCTATCGGACCTACCCCATTTGCAGCCTCCAGTTGACCTGCTGACCTGAACTTTGATCACGCAGATAAGATTTTTTATATTACTTTTGCGCTTGTCACTGATTGTCTATGCTGTTTTATGCTATGATGCGGGTGGGAACCTGCATTGCTGCTTTCCGACCACCTCCCTTTCAACCTGGGAGGGATTTTGTGCTCCAGCGCTTCCCTATGGGTGATCCCCACAGTTGTTCTGGCAACTATGTTTTTCTACGGGACATTGTTCTGGGTGGTTTGGGATGGCTTTGGCATGTTGGGGTTGCTGAAGTGGGTGGGGGGTGAGGGTGGGAGGGTGAGGGTTTTTTTTGTTCATGTGGCTAAAAGTTACTCGGACATCCTACTATATGATGGGCAGTAGTCTCGACACGCAATGTTATAGTGTATGCTATATGTTCTGTACAAATGTCACACATAGACTATGAAGAAATTGTCTGCCTGACATGGAATGTGCAGGGGCTCAATTCTCCCAAAAAAATACGCCAAGTGTTGGCCTATTTAGACCGGCACGAGGCTAAAATTACCCTTATTCAAGAAACACACTTGACGCGACACACCGAGGTACAAATAGGGGCACAATGGGCTGGGTACAGACTGGCCTCTTCGTATTCATCATACGCAAGGGGGGTAATCACGCTCATCAAGAAGAATTTGCCATTCACTATGGTCAAAAGCTGCACAGATGACGCAGGCCGATATGCCATAACACACGGCAAACTGGTGGGGGAACTAATCACCCTAGTGAATGTTTACGGGCCTAATGTAGAAGACTCTGAGTTTTATGAACAAATACTTTCCATTTTGCGGGAATGGCCAGACGCCACGATTATATGGAGGGGCGATCTTAACACCCACCTAGATCCCAGTAAGGACAAATCAAGCGGGATGGGGGGACACTCACCCAGAGCGGCCAGAGTCATTAAGGAAGGGATGGCAGAGCTCAGTCTGACAGATATATGGCACCCGCGTAATCCGGACAAACTCGAGGGAATGCACATTTAAATCGCGCACGGTAGCTGGTCGTGACTAGATTACTGGATGCTGAGTGAGAGCGGGGCGTCCTGGGTTTCCGACATAGAGGGGCTCCCAAGAACGCTCTCTGGCCACAGCCCAGTCAAGCTTAACTTACATGTCCCACAAACTATCTGCCGACAGTTCACCTGGCGGTTCTGTTCCGAGGCGCTACTTGACCCCCTTTACACACATACTATCCGTGAAGCCATTATACAGTATTTCACACAGAATAAAGGGTCTGTAGATAGTGCAGCAATCCTGTGGGAGGCCTTTAAAGCCACGATCCGTGGAACATGTATCAGCACGACTGCAGGGATTTTGAAAGACCTCCGCGGGCAACTGTCCAAGACTGAACATACCTTGCTGCGACTAGAGCGGGAATATGAGAGCTCCCCTAGTGGGCACTCCTTGCCCAAATTAAAGAAACATTAATGGAATATAATAACTTAGCAGACGAAGAAATTCGATATCGGTCCAGACGACACGTGGCCCGTGCATATGGGGAGGGAGGAAGGCCGGGGCATAATCTAGCGATTAAAATAAAGGCTAGGAAAGACAAACACACCATTACTAAAATAACTGATGCCTTCAGTGTGGATCACTACACTACTAGGGACATTGTCACGCAATTTCAAAAGACCTATGTAGACATGTACACATCACAGACTAGTGCCCCTGCCGTATAACTGGATGATTATTTATCGGACATTGCTCTTGCGTGGCTATCAGATGGTCAAAGGGAATACCTCTGCCAACCAATCACTGAAGAGGACATTAGGGCAGCGATAAAAGCTCTTCCGAACAAAAAAGCTCCGGGTCCTGATGGACTCACCTGCGAGTTCTATAAAGAATTTGCTGAAGAACTGACTCCTTATCTACTTGACATGTATGCTGAGGCCTATGAGGTGGGCATACTACCGCCAACGCTCAGGGAAGCCCTAATCATAACCCTGCTCAAAAAGGATAAACCACCAACCCGCTGCGACTCTTCTCGACCACTGTCGCTTATCAACATTGATGCGAAGCTACTAGCGAAAATTTTAGCTACCAGACTCACACCCTTAATGCCCAACTTAGTCCTGCCGGATCAATCCGGATTTATTACCGAAAGCTCCACCTCCCACAATCTACGAACGCTCTTAGCCATGTACCACATTCTTGACCCGGACTTAAAGGCAGCGGCTGTAATGCTTGATGCAGCCAAAGCCTTTGATTCCATAGAATGGAGCTATCTCTATAATGTCCTCCATCGAATGGGGTTCCCTCTAACCTTCATTACCTGGATACGCTTGTTATACACCGACCCCACAGCACGGATACGCGTCGAGGGCATCACGTCGGACCCCATACAAATATGTCAGGGAACTAGACAGGGCTGCCCCCTGTCGCCGCTCCTATTCGCGGTAATGTTGGAGCCATTGGCTTGTATTATTCGACAGTGGCATGGAGCGGCAGCCCCGTGAGCATATCACTTTATGCGGATGATATGCTGTTATTTGTTAGAGAACCGCACGTCTTTCTGGTGCCAGTGCTAAGGGAATATATACGTTTTGGACGATTGTCTGGCCTCACTATAAACTGGTCCAAATCAGTGGTAGTACCGTTAACTGAGTCCACTTCTCCCCATGTGCTTGAATTCCCTTTGATATGGTCTGCGGAACCCGTGAAATACCTCGGGGTATGGGTCCACCGCCACCCTGACATAGTAATTTGCGAAAGTTATGGCACGGCCTACACAAAGTTGGAGCAGCAGGTAGACAGGTGGATACGACTGCCGCTATCACTGGCGGACCGCAAGGCACTTATTAAAATGGTCGTACTGCCCAAGTTCCTCTACTTTTTCAGCAACATCCCTATACCACCGCCAACAGTATTATTTAAAACAATACGATCCCTGCTAATCAAGTTGATATGGAGTGGCAAACAGGCTTGTGTGAGTCTGTCGACTCTCACACTAGACTACAGTAAGGGGGGCTTTAGTGTACCTGACATATGACTGACTGACTGAAGGTATTTGTAGAGCGCACTACTGCCGAGGCGTCTTGGCACTAGGTGATATGCAAAAACAGTAGCCGACATGTTCAGGGTTGGGAAAAGAGCCATGTTTTAATTTCCTTCCTGAAGGCAGATCTGTTTGGCAGAAATCTCAGGTGTGTGGGCAATGAGTTCCAGAGTTTGGATGCTAAAAAGAAAAAGCGTTTACCTCCACACCTTGCTCTCTTTATCTTTGGGAGTTCTACCAGACCAAGGGAGGCTGATCTTAAAGATCGTGATGGTACATATCGGGAAAACAAGGATTGCACATCCTTGGCCCCACCACCAAACAGGGCTTTGTGCACCAGGCATAGAGTCTTAAAATCAACACATCGCCGCACTGGGAGCCAGTGAAGTTGTTTTATACTGGTCGATGTAGGGTGATGTTTGGGTAGTTTGAGCAGTACTCTAGCTGCCGCGTTCTGAATTGACTGTAGTTTGTAGAATTAAGCAGCACCTGCTCCTAGATAGAGAGCATTACAATAGTCAATTCTGGATAGAATTGTGGCTACTACCACTGTTTACCTCAAGGAAAGCGGAATAAATGGAAGAATCTTCCTCAGGCCTTTTAGCATAAAGAAGCAAGCTGATGAGACTTGGTTGATCTGGGGAGCCCAGGAGAGGTCTTTGTCTACCATAAGACCGAGGTTCCTGGCTTTATTGACCGGAGCCGGACAGGTACCGGCTGCAGTTGGCCACCATAATTGGTTCCAGACCGAGATTTTCTGGCCAAACTCTATCACCTCGGTTTTATCTACGTTCAGCTTTAAGAAATTGGCGTTCATCCAGGTCATCAGGGCGGAGATACATTTGCAGAATTGGGCTGCCATAGCATCCACTGACTGTGTTACCGACACTATAAGCTGCGTGTCATCAGCGTATGACACCAGCGTAAAGCCGTAACTTTTTATTAGTTTAGCCAGAGGGGCTACATATATATTAAAGAGCGTAGGAGATAAGGCCGAGCCTTGTGGGACTCCGCCGGGGAGTGTGAATTCCTCGGACCGATATCCATCCCAAAGAATCACTTGTTCCCTAGACATATACCTATACTACCTCTGTGCTCAAGCTCAATATGCCCATTACTGGTATAATGTTACAAAGAACAAGGGAACCCAATATTCAATTGGTCAGGGACCTTGGGTACGTTTACTGTTTTTAAGGACAATGATCCCTAGACAATTAGGTATAGTGTAAATTAATATAGACCCAATCAGTGCTATATTATCTGTCCAGCAGGACAGTTTTTAATGTACAATAACGTTATGAAGCAAATAAAACGAAAAAACTCAAGCGGGACACAACCTGCGTCCTGCTGACATAGACTTACAGACAACATTGAGGGGAGGGGTTCAGGCAAGGAAAGCGTGTCTGTATTTACATTAGATATAAGTACAACAGACAAAATACGTTGCGCACACCATTACAAGTTAAACATTGTAGTATAGTCAATGTATATGGTGTACAGTTGTCGACAACGTTTCGATCCCTATTTAAATCAGTGGGATCATCTTCAGGACATTAGGGTGGCATGCCTGTATACAATTGCTCAAATTATTGGAGCTGGTATGCCGGTTGGTTCCTAGGCGGATAAAGAAGGGACCGTCTGGCGTGCCTAATAAGCGCCTAAGACGGTGGTGCTTGGCGCAATAGCTGCGGGGACCGCGAATTAAAGGAAGAGCAACCCTTGGCATTAAGGGTACCGCAATTACAATGGAGCCGCGTGCGCGGTCTCCGTGAGTATGAAGTCTGAGCGAGTCTCGGCTTCAGAAGAGGGCACAGTCCCCGCGGGTAACACGAGCAATTCCTCAGTGCATTCACCTGAATGCACTGAGGAATTGCTCGTGTTACCCGTGGGGACTGTGCCCTCTTTATCGGCCTAGGAACCAACCGGCATACCAGCTCCAATAATTTGAGCAATTGTATACAGGCATGCCACCCTAATGTCCTGAAGATGATCCCACTGATCTAAATAGGGATCGAAACGTCGTGGAAGACCGGATGTTTTTATGGCCTAACTTGAATGTGAGGGGTGTCCTTGAAAACTGGCCAAGTGAGGAGCAGCTGGACTTTGACCAAGTCAGCGACGCTGATTTTATCGACTTCGGAAGATGAGAGGCTAGGACAGTCAAATCGAGTGCTGGCCTTGTGTTTTGCACAGATATAGCTGCCGTACATGTGCAATGTGTTTGCAGTCTCTTCAATGTTGGTCAGGACATTAGGGTGGCATGCCTGTATACAATTGCTCAAATTATTGGAGCTGGTATGCCGGTTGGTTCCTAGGCGGATAAAGAAGGGACCGTCTGGCGTGCCTAATAAGCGCCTAAGACGGTGGTGCTTGGCGCAATAGCTGCGGGGACCGCGAATTAAAGGAAGAGCAACCCTTGGCATTAAGGGTACCGCAATTACAATGGAGCCGCGTGCGCGGTCTCCGTGAGTATGAAGTCTGAGCGAGTCTCGGCTTCAGAAGAGGGCACAGTCCCGCGGGTAACACGAGCAATTCCTCAGTGCATTCACCTGAATGCACTGAGGAATTGCTCGTGTTACCCGTGGGGACTGTGCCTCTTTATCGGCCTAGGAACCAACCGGCATACCAGCTCCAATAATTTGAGCAATTGTATACAGGCATGCCACCCTAATGTCCTGAAGATGATCCCACTGATCTAAATAGGGATCGAAACGTCGTGGAAGACCGGATGCTTTTATGGCCTAACTTGAATGTGAGGGGTGTCCTTGAAAACTGGCCAAGTGAGGAGCAGCTGGACTTTAACCAAGTCAGCGACGCTGATTTTATCGACTTCGGAAGATGAGAGGCTAGGACAGTCAAATCGAGTGCTGGCCTTGTGTTTTGCACAGATATAGCTGCCGTACATGTGCAATGTGTTTGCAGTCTCTTCAATGTTGGTCAGGACTCGAGTCGGGGTACCACGCGGGTGGACGGCGTCCCCCCACTTATTTTACCGGGAGGACGCCATCCCCCCTGCCCAAAAGCTGGCCGCATTGAGGGCTTCACGAGGAAATCAAAAAATCCCAGCACACCACCAAATAAAGCAAGAGAGTAAACGGCGCGCGCTCACAAGGGGCCCGGGTTTGGAATAGGAAGGAAGTGTGATGATAACGCTGAGGTTTGCTGCTGGCAGCCTGCCCCCATCACCTTTCGTGCCGTCCCTTCCTGTTGTGACGTCACTTCCGGTGACACCACCTAACTTGGAGCGTCCCCCCACTTCTTTTTTTAGGACTTGTGCCCTGATGTTGGTTTACCTCCGCATTAACCCGCTCAGCTATCGGACCTGCTTCTTACGAAAAAGATGATGGCGGTTTTCTGACGTCGAGATTTTGCTTCTCATAAAACGTCTAGCGCCAATCAATTGGAGCTTATACTGGAAATGAGTGATTAATTAAACCTCACCAAATATACTAGTACTCAAAAAAGATGTATAGTGAATCACAATTTATGGCTGCTACACCACAACAGCGCGGAAACGTCGACCATTTAAGACGCTTCTGTTTCCTGTTGTTTTCCCGAACATGCTGATACATTCTGCTCACCTCGCAGCAACACCGGTGTCTAACAATTGCCCCTGTCTTCCTCCACCCAGCACGAGCCTCCACCACGCCAAACCACCATCCAACCACAGCACCTGGCCTCTTGCAAGTGCCAAATTCTCGCCCTCAAAAGGCGCTCAATCCGGTCCCCGCTGGCACAGCCACGCATACCCCCGAAACGCCCGGAGGCACTTGCATCCAAACCACCTAACCCGCCCAAGTCGGGGCAGGTCTGCGACTGGTGGGCAGCCCCAAAGCTCATTTCCCGTTAGCGGGCGCCCAACCAGGCCGCGGGCCTTTCCCATGTCGCCTAACTGAAAACGGCATTCACTCACCGCAACCAAAACGACACATGCGGAGCCGCCAGACCAGGGGACGCGACGCGCTGGACAGCGTGTCCAGCGGGCAACAAAGAGGATGGCCAGTGGGTGGGGGCAGGTCCAAATACTTGTCCCCAGCCCACTGCCCACTGGAAACGATGCCGCAGAGGGGCCAGACATAGGAGGGACTCCCAGAAGAGGGGGTCCCAGCATGTATATGTATGACTGTATGAGTGGTATTGTGTGTGTTTGGGTTCCAGTCAACGTGTAGATATAAATACTTTATACAAATACAACTTCATGTCAATTAGTCTGCTGTGAGACAGAGGAGACTGAGATGCATGAGATGGTGTATCTGTTTTTGTAAACAGTACTCGGGCTGGGAAAACTGAATCCCTCCAAAGCAAATCATGTGGATTTTGACAACCAAATTCGATGTGCAGTGGCTTGCAAGTCACCTTTACCACCATCTTGCCCAAAAATGTTGCACAAGAAAGTGGTCATAACTTATCAATTTGTTTCTCAAACAAATTGATTTGTGGCAAAAACAAATAAGTTGATTCATGAAAAACTACATTTGTAACAAAGACACCACACGCAGTGATGGGAAAATAATGTATTTTTTTACAGCTACTAATACATTTGTGAATAGCAAAATGCACATCAATATTCAGCAATCAACCTCATTCAGTTTTTAGTGTTCAGCTAGTGAGGCAGAACGCAGTTCCAACAACCCCGCTCAACACACAGTCAACCTAATATATAAAATGGCCATTGTGCTTGCTTTTCTGTTGATTAAAGATCGTTTTTTACTTTGAGCGTGACAAACATATTTGTCTTTGCCTTGTTTTGTTCTCAAAGCAACAGGGCTCGGGGCTATAAAATGGTACAGAAATGGGGCAAGGGAAGGTGAGGAGGTGAATAAATAAAGTCGATCTGTGAAGGAAAAGAAGCAACAGGGTTGGGGGCAGGTGGGAGGAGACTGAGCGACTGAAAACATGAGCACTCGTGTGGAGTGCTCAAAGACAAAGAAAAAAGTAGCTCCTAAAACGAGAGCAGTGGGCGGACACAAGTACTTGGTCCCTGCTCTGGGGGAGGGCCAAACACATAAAGAGGCAAGACGTCTGCATGCTATGGGCAGAAGGGAATGGAAGATACAAGAGGGAAGTAGAAGCAAACAAATGGTAAGCCTGTGGGTGGGCTGGTGCCACTGAATTGTTAACAGCATGTCTCGAAGAGACAGTGCATGCTCTGTCTAGCCGAGACCTAAAAAGGATGGAGACACAGGGTGCACCAACAAAAACCGTACAAACTAACTAGCCCCGATGAAGAGAGTTGCATTATGTTTATCTCATATAGTGTGTGGGTTGTAGTCTAGAGGCAGAGAGATATGTTGTTCCATAGTGTCCCAGGTTAAGTACCCAGCACTTGAGGTGGGTGGTGCCTTACGGCTGGGGTGGGTGGTCTTCCAGCCCTGAGTCTACGACTCGTTCTCCACCCCCTCTTGCACTCTCAGTTGCCCGTCCCTCCCCATGAGTGGCAGATCCTCCAGGATGAGTGCCCAGGCTTCTGTCCAAGCGCCAGGGCACAGTCCTCTGTCTGCTTTCCGCAATGGAGAGGAATAATTTCAGTGATCTTGGTTTGGTCTTTTCAGCCGTAGGGCAGCTGTAAGGTGAGTGGAGTCTAACACATCTCTCTCCACAGCGAGGTGGCCAGGTAGCCTTGTGGGTTGGACTAGCAGTATTAAAGCTCCATATTTGGGGGCACCAAATCCTCCTAGCTGGGAAGGTAAGTTTGACGTTGTCTAGACAATTCAGGGTTTTGCCTGGCCAGGTCAATCAGAGGAGCAGTGCCGTGTGTGTTTGGAAGGATTTGTATCTTTAAAAAGTAATATAAGAATTTGGGGAGTATGACCACTTTTATTAGACCCAGTCAACCTGCCATTGTATGTGGCAGTTTTAGCCATCTGATTATTTGATTTTCTAGGTTAATGATTGCCCTGCCGTAGTTCAGTTTAATAATTTTGTTCTTATTTAGGCTAAGCCAGATGCCTAGATATTTAATCTGAGTGGCACTCTACTCTAATGAGAACTTGAGTTCAACTCTAGGCGTACTCAGACTTGGAGGAAATATAGCTGATTTTCCCCAATTTATATTAGTCCCAAAATTCCACTGAATCTAGTAAATTGCCTGAGGATGGGGTTAATGCTGTCTTTGGTATTTCTTGCGGATAGTGTTATATCATCTGCATAAACAGAGATTAAAAGGGGACTCTCAATAAAATGTAGGGTGCATTGTTTGTGTTGTTGCTTTAACTTAGTCGCTCGGAGTTCCAGGGCAAGCACAAATAATATCGGGGACAGGAGGCAGCCCTGCCTGGTTCCCTAAGCTATTAGTAAGAGAGGCAAAATCTGATCATTTATGTGAAGTTTAGCCACCGGTGTGGTATATAGCAATCAAATATATGTTAATAAATGGGTTAGGCATGTCCGTGCCAATCAGCACAGTCATGAGGTAATTCTATTTTAGGATGTCAGAGACTTTTGTGGCATCCAGGAAGACTACCACAGGGTTCATCTTAGGGTTTAGCTGGTTCAGTACAGAGGATAGAGTGCGTAAAATGTGAGTAGTCGATCACCAAGGAACTCATTTAGTCTTGTCTGGTAGCACCAAGTCAGAGAGGATCGGGATAATCCTATTTGCAAATATTTTTGCTAGAATTCACCACAAATAATTAATGATAGGGGTCTTTATGATTCACAACTGGCAGTGCATTTGGAGGGCTTTGAAATGGTTATCAAGATGGCTTCATACATAGATGGAAGGAGATCACCCTTGCTCACAGCTTCTTTGAAGACTTCCAATAGGTGTTGGGTCAGTAGGTCAATGTAAGTCCCGATGGGTGGCCATCATATACCGGGGCTTTGCCATTAGGCATTTGCCATATTACATCTTTGAATTCTGCTAACATAATCCGCTGTGCCAGGATCTCTTTGTGGGCATTGTTCAACCAAGCGATTGTTGAATCTTCTGGGTAGTCATGAATGTGTGCTGGGTCATTTTGTTTATACTGTGATGAGTATAATTCCTTATAATAGTTTAGGAATTCTCCTCAATGGCATCTATTTTTGATATGAGGTCTCCAATTGTATCATTAATGCAGGTTACATTATTAGGAGGCCAGGGTTTTTTAATAACGGTGTCCAGTGTTTTCACAGGTCTTTATCCCTACCCATATGCACGTACTATAGCATATTTACCTAGCTAATTGGCTTCCTGTTCATTAATTTCATTATATTCTGATACCTTGCTTCTAATTTTCTCTCTATTCTTTGCATTTTCTTGCTGCTCAAGTCCTGATTCTAATTGTATAATTTCCCATTTCTAAGGTCTCTAGGTAGTTCCGTAGCTTTTTGATGAAACCATGTTACTTCACAATACATTGCTCTCTGAGTACTACTTTAAAGGCCTCCCATGGGGGTGCAACCTCTTTCACTGACCCTTGATTGTTCTCAGAATATTGATGAATTACAGTACGTGTTTCTTCTTTAAACATTTTATCCAACAGTAATCACGGGGATAAACGCCACAGTCTTGCATTTCTGATCGTCACTATTATTGTAAAACATAATATGATAGGAGAATAGTCTGATAAAGTGCGGGCTAAGTGTTCTGCATGCATGGTCCACATACTTACGTCTTTTGTGACTAACAAATAATCTAATCTGGGCCACATGTTATGTGTGGCTGAATAGTATGTCACTTCTTTCTAATTATCGTGTCTGAGTCTCCAGACATTTAAGAGTTAGTTTACGGAGATAATTCCTATTATGGTTTAGATCACTGCTCTACTTCCCCTGGATGGAATATGTGATCTTTTCATCTGTGGCTCTAGTGTTATGGTGAAATCTCCCCCCCAAATTAGTATCTTGAGGGCCATCTCTTGAGATTTAACCCATAGCTCATTAAAGAACTTGGTGCCATCATTATTAGGGCCACATGTGTTGACCATTGTCACCTGTTTACTGTCTAGTGTACCTTCCCATGTTAGCAGACACAGATCTTAGTGGGTGAAACGGAGTTCTGCATATTGTAACTATTGCAACGCCTCTGGCATAGACCAAGTGTGAGGATGTAAAGCAGAGTCCTCCCCATCTTTTGAACAAAAGCTTAACATTGGGAGTGAGATGTGATTCCTGTAATAGGATAATGTCAGCCTTCTGCTGTTGTATGTACGATTACACTTGCTGCATTTTTCTGTTTTGTTAAATCCCTACACATTCCAGATTAGGAAAGCGTATTCCTGTTCTATCGGGGGGAGGGGCAGTTGCCGTTTGGTTGCGGCTGCTAAACCATGTTGATACATGTTGTCTAATATCATGTAAATGTCATTTTGGGATAGTAATCTAGTAGCATGTGGTGCTATTATGTCATGGTACATATGCACATTCATTGGTACATTCTTTTTCTCCCATCGCCTCCCACATCAGCACTCTGGTGAACAGTAATATCCCACCCTCCCTCCCTCCCAGCACTAGTTTCACACAACTTTATTTTAAACAGATTTAATAAACCAGTATCAAATTTAGTTAACCACTTGGAGTTTATCACTGCCTGGCTCATCTGCATGGTTCATAGATGTAATGGTCAAGGGACTACTCAGGAGTCTCATTCAGAGGAGGGAGAAGTAGTACTTTGAAAGAGTGAATAGTTGTTAAGATTTGTAATAATAGGTCCGGTTTACAAATTTTCATATTGCGTTTTCCCATCCCGGATTATATCTACTGGCATCTTTTTTACGGGCAGAGCCCAGTTAGTTAGGATGTGTTCTGCTCTGTATTAATTCTGGGTCGTAGTCTAACGATGTCAGTGATCCTCTTTGTTAAGTTGCTGTGAGGGTTTAAGTATGTTTTGCAGTTTTTCAGGAATGTCGTGACTTGCAGAGGGTCCATGAATATCTTCTGTTTGCCTTGGAGTGTGATGCGTAGTCTTGCAGGGTAAAGCAAGGCATACAGGATTTCCATCTGTTGTAGCTTTTTCTTCACTGTTGAATATGCCCTGTGGTCTTCTTGTACTGCCGTAGTGAAATCTGGATATAGCGATAAATTGGATCTCCTGTACTGAAGGTCTTTCTTCTCTTTTGCTAATTCAGGTGCTAGATCTCTGTCTCTCAAATTTAGGATTCTAGTCATTTTAGATCTCGCTGGAGCTCCTGGGGGCAGATGAAGCACTAGGGAGCAATGCACTCTTTCCACCATAAGTAAATCGAGAAGCTGTCATTTCCAAATAGCCAGGTCAGCATACCTTCAGTGACCGTCTCCATTTTCCCTGTATCTGTAGATTCAGGAATAACCAAGATGCGCAGATTGTTGTGTAGTGATCTGACTTCCAAATCTTCATTTTTCCCTTTATTGAGCATTAGTACTTTGTCCATTTTTGATAGTTTCTTCTTGTCTCTGTGGAGGCCATCCTTCCCTGTGGATATCTTTTGCTGCGATTCAGTGATGAGGACTTCTTGTTTGTCCATTTTCGAGGCTATGTTGTCTATGAGCTGGTTGAGTGCTCTATTTTCTTATCTATAGTTGTGAGGCTCTGCTGCATACTTTTAAGTAGGGTTTTCATATCAGGATCTTCTCCGATCCCTCTTTGTTCATTAATCTCTAGACTGGCCGGCCCGCTCTCCAAATCTATTTATTTGCCAGTGTGTCTGGTCTTGAACTGATCAATTGTGCTTATTTTATACCTAAAAGCAGCTTGAAAATGATTTAGTAAACACTTTTCCGACATCCACCCGTTAAGTTAGTTTTAAATCTGTTTACAAAATATTTTTTGTAAATTAGCAATTAAACCAATAGGGCAGTAATTGCCTGGTTCATTTCGGGATCCATTCTTAAAAATAGGAACAATCTCTGCACCCAGCCAAGATTCTGGAATTGGGCCTACCTGTAAAATAGCGTTACATGGAGTGTTGATGTATGGTACCCATATGTCAGGATTAGAGTGGTAGAGATCGATTGGAATCTTATCTAAGCTCGGTGCCTTCCGTGGTTTCCAGGCCTTAAGGGCTGCTGCGGTATCAGCCACTGAAAAAGCAAGGTTTTGCACGCTGTGTGTGATGTTTTGTAGAGTAGGCAAGTCAAAATTAGGGAAGAGTTGTAGATCAGGGGGCACTGCAGGATAAAGGGCTCCAAAATGAGTCAACCATTCTCTAGCTGGAATGTGGGTCGCTGACTTATTGTGTCCCCTCCTACCTTCATGTGAAACTAATTGCCAGAAGAGTTTAGAATCATCGTTTTTAGCTGCATCAAGTATCTTCTCCATGGTCGCTACCTCCTATTCCTTTTTTGTTTCCCGAATAGGTTTTCTATATAAAGATCTAGTCTCTTTTCCCTTGTCTCTACTGCCCAGTTTGATAGCTTTTAGGAGGCTCACTTTTTAAGAACAGCAGTTTGAATTGAACCATTCTTGGGATTTCTGGCGCATTGCTCTACCAGTCCTCGATTTCGTGAAAAAACCAAAACAAATCTCTTTGAATAGTGCACCATGAATCTCGAGTATGGAGTTGGGAGAATTCATGTGTGTTTTAAAAACGTCGAGTGCCAAAGAAGAGGCTGCCGAAATGTGTTTTAGTGAGTCTTCATTTCTCTATGGCAGCCCATTTAATGTTCTTCATATTGTTTGTCATAACTAGGTTGTGACTTCCCTAGGATGATCCCTTAGCTAAGTAGCTTCTTGCTTTTGACATATCACAGCATGCATTGTGATGTTATTGACAGTATTAGGACAGGGTCATGTATTTTGCATCTATCCAGGTCTCATAAAAGACATGCCCTGAGTGTGTACCTGAATGTGTAGGCTCTGTTTTTTGTTTTTGCAACTCTTCAAAATTTACTGGTCTGTGGAAGGCTTTTCAACGTAATGACTTTTGTCACACATTTTTGCACCTGTTTTGAACTCCATTTTACCACCAGTTTTTACCATGTGGCAAACTAGAACACAAAACCTCGGCATACAAGAGCAATTAGCTCTTGATGCACAACACAACACTATCATAAAAAGCAGAATAAAAGTATTTTGTGCCAATATTTACCATTAGAACCAGGGTTCAAATGAGGCCCCTAAAACGTTGGTTATATTGCGTATGAGCTAATAGTGAAGGTTTTGGAAAATACTCGAACTCCAAATAGGAATTTTCTAATGAATAAGGGAATTGATTTACTAGTGATATGACACACAGGACATTCTAGGACTTCTATCCTGAAAATTATTTGAGTCTCTTATCTGTTCAAGACCTTTGTACTGGAGATCATTCCTTCCCTATAAGAGATTAAAATGCACCACCTATGCACATCCAATAAACATTTTGCCAAAAGAATGTGCTACTGTTTTGTAGACATGAGCAGAGTTTTTAGTCTCATCTGAATCCACAAGATTCACTGTCAGAAACTCAGATTTATGTTTGGGGCTATCACTGTCAGGAATCCGAAAGAAAATGCTTCACCCCAAACTTTCCATCATCTTTGTAGTCAGGACTGTGGCTCTGTGCATGCCTGGCTGCTTTATCCACAGTTAAAGACAGAATAGGGCAACCCAGTAATCCCTCAGGAGGCTGGATATGAACACATAAATATACAAGAGGACTCCTGAAGGAGTAATTTGACAAAAATGAGCAGTTTTATGATTGGTGCCAAATGAACGCAATGTGCACTAAATTGGTCAGCCAGTATATATATGAACAAACATGAATTGCCATGTGTACATATATTCAAGCTTACTCAATGTCAGGCAAAAATATATAAAGCAATTTTATTTGAACTGCCAGTTTTTGCAATACTAAATTACCATTATAAAATCATATAATACTAATCATAGCTGTTGGCCAGTACAGGTGGTGTCAGGTGTTTGGCTCCCTGTTGCTCATCCTGCCCAAATTGACTCCCTGGTATATATGTTTGATTTCACGCTGGTATTTAGGTTGATTTACACTGTTCACCTTGGGTCGGGCATTTTTAGGTCAGGCCTAGACAGCGCTTGTGCTATTGCCTAGCGACCTGTATATGCTTTGTGGGGATCAACTCTGCCCATTGCTTCTCAATGCTTTTCATTTGACTATGTCAGTGTCCTTTCAAAATCCTTACTTGCTAATGGGCAATCCTTTCTCTTTGTCCCTCCTTTTTTTTGTTTCCTTCCATGGAGCACCAGGCAAGTACTGTATCCTTACGCTTTAGGTGTTTATGAGTTCCTTTAGGAACTACTTTTTTCCCTTGTGTTTCCCTGCCTCAGCGGGGTACACGCTTCACCTCCGCCACGCTTTATCTTTTTTGTGTGTGTTTCTCATGCTCAGCGCAGCACACGCTTCAAGTCTGCTGAGCTTTATCTTTTTTCCCACGTACCCTGCAACGCGCTGTTTGCTGCAACCTTCTTGCACCTCAAGGTTCATCCCTGTCTTGCCACGCATAAGCATGAATGTACTAGTTGCCCTACAAGGCCTGCACTTGATGATCCGTTGAAACATGCACAAAATACATTAAGATGCAGTCACATTACTGCTTTAAAAACATTATGATTTTACAGCAGAAATGTGCAAAAAAATAATCTTTCCTATCGTAGTCACTGTGTACGTTTGCTTACTTTTAAGTGTTTTTCTATGGCTTGTTGCCCTTCTTTATGTGTTGACGATGAGAAGCTCTGACGTCATTATGCTGCGCCTGTTGCCGCCCGTGCGTGTTCTGCAGGCGGGGATGCTCCACTTGTACTACTTGCTCAACAAAAACACCCCCTTTTTGTTGCGCATAACAATGTGGTGCATCAAAAGCAGGAGAGATTGACAGTGTCTCCGCTGTCTTTAACGATTGGGGCTCTAATAATTCAGGAAAGCGATGCTGGAATTAAATTGATCTTCTCAAGGAGGAAGGTAGAAAAGGTCTTGCAGCGATCAAAGGGTGATCGGATTGATGTCTGTGAAGCATTAAGCTGTCACTGCGGTGAAGCTCTGTCAGCTGCACTGCTTCTTTGAAGTAAAGGTGGTATCTCTGCCTCAGCTACCAGGGATTGTGGTCCGAGGGCTGTGCTCCGTGATATGCAAGCTTCTCTTCCCGCTCTTAAATGTACCAATGGGAGCAAGAATTTCAAACCAGGCCTGGTCATGAAAACGCAATAGGGTGCAATGCCAGTGATGTACTGGGAACCAGGACGGTCTGCCCTCCCCAACCCTCCCTCTTAAACTGATCAAC
Organism: Calotriton arnoldi; assembly: GCA_963921515.1. Classification (NCBI taxonomy): domain Eukaryota; kingdom Metazoa; phylum Chordata; class Amphibia; order Caudata; family Salamandridae; genus Calotriton; species Calotriton arnoldi. The sequence continues at coordinate 917,190 of CAWUFW010007334.1, forward strand.
CTCATATAGCATTATTTGTTGGAATTCTGATCCAAAATAATACAGTTTTTTCAATTCACTGCAGAGATTTTATTGTAACTTCTGGATGGCTCTGTAACTCACAATAGATGGATTCTTGATTGAGTTATTGCAGTCCCATTCCTCACTTGCATGAAAACATTGAAACAAATGTGAATGGCTGCTTGGAGACTTGAAGCTGGGAATCCTAAATGTTACTGCTCAGAGCAGTGGAGGAAACGGCCATGGGGTCCTAAATTCCTACCCCAGAGGGCTAACTCCGCCCCTGAACAATCTCCATCTTGATTCTGCATCAAGCCTAGTGCACCATACTTCCTGGCTTGTATCTCACCGCTGTGATCCTTTCAACGCTGCTTATTCTGCCTTTTATTTGCTCTGTTAACTTTTCTTCTAAATTATATAATCTTTGTTATGTTTATATTCTGTCTTGTTGGTATCCGATTCTGTTTCCACAACGTTCTTCACACTTCCCCTGTAGTCATGGTCACAAATGTATGTGCTCCTATCTGGTAAGCTAGCTCAGTAGACTTGTGTATCTATTGTAGAGAACCGTGTGTCACCTGAAGATCACAGGAGCGATACCCTTAGCCAGTGCTTAATTTTAAATGAAACCGTGCCAGTGCCCAAAGCTCCTGCTCAGAAGGCGGCGGATGGTGCAAATAAACGTCGGCCTCTTCCTTTCACTACCACTCCCTGTCCCTTTACCACACTCTTGCCGGTTCCTGCTTTCTCTCTTTGTGATGCTTTCTTTCCTTCTTTGTCGATCTCCGTCTTTCCGATTTTTGTGTTTTTCCTCTTTTGCTCTCAACGAATATCTGATACGGAAAATAAGTGCTGGTCCCTAAACATAAGTGCCGGTGGCCCTTTCGGCAACCACCGGCTCAAATTAAGCACTGCCCAGCCAGTCATAGATATGGGGTTAATAAATACTATGCATTTAGATGGGTAGCAACAGAAATAATGCTAAGCTGGTTTGGATAAATCTCCATGTGGAGCACACTAAAATGTGCATTAACTTTTTCACGGCTGGAAAGGATTTAAAATCAATATTTTCCCCTTTTGCTTGTTGTATATTAAGATTTTGAATGGTTGCGTTTCTCTTATTTGGTCTCTGTGGTAAACCCCACATGCTTGAGTTGCGGCAAGGTGCATTACAACGCGATCTCTTATGGAAGGGGCAATATAAATTCATTCATTCATTGATATAGGGGCATAATATCTACTTTTTTACTATGATTTTGGATTTATCCTGAAGCCATGCATATGGTTTCTATGATATGTATTAAAATAAATACCTCAAACGTTTTGCTTGCTTAGTGAGTGAGTTTTCATTCTGCAAAGATGATCTGTCAAAGCTTTCTGTTATCAGGATTGAATAAGCATCCAGAAATGTTTTCATGCAGCAAACCACAGAGGCAGTGCTTAATTTATAAAAAGCATAAGTGCAGGCTCCAAACGTTTTCCTTGGAGCCAGCTACTCATCCTACTTACTGCTGGGGTTGCCATCTCTTCTTCGCTTTTCTGCCTTTTTATCTATTGACCAAAGTCTAAAAATGAAAAATAAGTTCCAGTCCCCAATAATGAGTGCTGCAACCACTGGCATAAATTAAACACTGATTAAAGGTTTTGCTCTATGTTTAAGTAGCAGCATTGTGACCTGCATATCTAGCTGTTAACAACGTTGGCACAGGAACATTCTACTACGCTGATGACATTTTGTCCTGTCACCATACCATAACATTGGTCTTGAAGGCACTACTCTGACATAACTGCCTTGAAATTTTTACCCCCTTTGTGTGAGTGGTATATTTGCACCTGTTCATAAATCTCCTAATTTTTCCATTTGACTGTGTTTTGTGTTTCATTTGAGGGCAGCTTTCCAGCCATGTGAGCTTTCTTTCACATTTCACATATTAAGCACAGTTTCTTTACCGTGGTTGTTCAAGTTTTCCATCCTTCAAAACCACGCTCTCCTCTTCTTCTTAGGGTGTCTTCTGTGCACACAGGTCCTCCCTCTTTAGGTGTCTGTGGCCTGCTCTCCCCTTCTTTCTCTCTTTCTCACACACTCTTTCTGCTCCTCTGTCTCGAGTTCATTCACCACTTCCTGCGCAAACTACCTATCCCTCTCTATCTTCCTTTCTATCTATTCTGTGCAGCTCTCACCCCGTCTATTCACCATACCACATGATTCCACTACACAAATGCACTCTACACAACACAATTCCACCTCACACAATTCCACAACTAACAATTGCAATACAACCCACGTAATTCCACTCCACACCACATACATCCACTACACTCCAAACCAAAATACATATCAATCAATCAATCATGTCATTTATAAAGCGCACTACATACCCGCGAGGGTCTCAAGGCGCTGGGGGAAGAGGGGGGTGGTGCTGCTACTGATCGAAGAGCCAGGTCTTGAGGAGTCTTCTGAAGGCCAGTAGGTCTTGGGTCTGTCGGAGGTTGGTGGCGAGGGTGTTCCAGGTCTTGGCGGCGAGGTGGGAGAAGGATCTGCCGCCGGCGGTCGTTTTCCGGATGCGGGGGACTGTGGCGAGGGCGAGGCTGGTCGAGCGGAGCTGGCGGGTGGGGGTGTAGAAGCTGAGTCGTCTGTTGAGGTAGGCTGGTCCAGAGTTGTGGAGTGCTTTGTGTGCGTGGGTGAGGAGCTTGAAGGTTATCCTCTTGTTGACAGGGAGCCAGTGCAGGTCTCTCAGGTGGGGTGTGATGTGGCTGCGTCGGGGGATGTCGAGGATAAGACGTGCAGAGGCGTTCTGGATGCGTTGCAGCCGTCTCAGGAGCTTAGCCGTTGTTCCTGCGTAGAGGGCGTTTCCGTAGTCCAGCCTGCTGGTGACGAGGGCCTGGGTGACTGTTTTTCTTGTTTCGGTGGGGATCCACTTGAAGATCCTGCGGAGCATTCGGAGGATGTTGAAGCAGGATGAGGAAACGGCGTTGACCTGCTTAGTCATGGAGAGGGTGGGGTCGAGGATGACCCCTAGGTTGCGTACGTGGTCGGTGGGTGGCGGGGCTGTTCCCAGTGATGTTGGCCACCAGGAGTCGTCCCAGGCTGAAGGGTTGGAACCAAGGATGAGGACCTCCGTCTTGTCCGAGTTCAGCTTCAGGCGGCTGGTCCTCATCCATTCGGCGACGGCCTTCATTCCTTCGTGGAGGTGGGCTTTGGCGGTGTGAGGGTCTTTGGTGAGGGAGAGGATCAGCTGGGTGTCGTCGGCGTAGGAGATGATGTTGAGGTTGTGCTGTCGGGCGACGTGGGCGAGGGGTGCCATGTAGATGTTGAACAGCGTTGGGCTGAGGGAGGAGCCTTGGGGTACGCCGCAGATGATCTTGGTGGCCTTGGATCGGAAGGGGGCGAGGCGGACGCTTTGTGTTCTGCCGGAAAGGAAGGATGTGGTCCAGTCCAGGGCCTTCTCTTGGATCCCGGCGTCGTGAAGGCGTGTTCGTAGTGTGTGGTGGCAGACCGTGTCGAAGGCGGCTGATAGGTCCAGGAGGATGAGGGCTGCTGTTTCTCCGTTGTCTAGCAGGGTCCTGATGTCATCGGTGGCGGCGATGAGGGCGGTTTCGGTGCTGTGGTTGCTGCGGAAGCCGGACTGGGAAGGGTCCAGGATGTTGTTCTCCTCGAGGTAGCGGGTCAGTTGTTTGTTGACGATTTTCTCGGTGACCTTCGTGGGGAACGGGAGCAGAGAGATGGGTCGGAAGTTCTTGAGGTCCTTGGGGTCTGCCTTGGGTTTCTTGAGTAAGGCGGTGATCTCGGCGTGCTTCCAGCTTTCCGGGAAGGTTGCTGTCTCAAAGGAGATGTTGATTATTTTCCAGAGATGGGGCGCGATGGCTGTACTGGCTTTGTTGAAGATGTGGTGAGGGCACGGGTCTAGCGGTGAACCGGAGTGGATGGTGTTCATGATCTCGCTGGTGCCCTCGTCGTTGATGTTGGTCCAGGAGAGCAGGCGGTTGGTGGTTGTGGGGGCAGTGGTCTCGGTGGTTGCCGGGGCGGTCGTGGTGTTGAAGCTGTTGTGGATGTCGGCGATTTTGCGGTGGAAGAAGATGGCCAGTGAGTCGCACAGGTCTCGCGACGGCTGGATGTCGTTGGTGTTGGAGCTGGGGTTGGAGAGTTCCTTCACGATGTTGAAGAGCTCTTTGCTGTTGTGTGCGTTGTTGTCTAGGCGGTCTTTGAGTGAGGCCCTTTTGGCGGATCTGATGAGGTGATGGTGACTGCGGGTGGCGCTCTTGTGGGCGGCGTAGCTGTCCGCTGTCCGTTCGTGGAGCCAGATCTTCTCCAGTTTTCGGCATGTTCGTTTGGAGGCCTGGAGGTCTTCGGTGAACCAGGTGGCTTTCTTGCTGGTGTGGCTGTTGGGCGGATTCTTGAGCGGGGCGAGGGTGTTGGCGCAGTCGTCGATCCACTGTCTGAGGTTGCGGGCGGCGGTGTCGGGGTCGGAGGGTTCGGCGGGTGGGCTCAGGGCGAGGATTGGGATTAGCTGGTCTTCCGTGACTCTGCTCCAGCAGCGGCGAGGCATTTGTTCGGTGCGGTGGTGCGTGGTGGGCTTCCTGTAGGTGAAGTGGATGCAGTGGTGGTCAGTCCAGTGGGGTTCGGAGGTGTGGTTGAAGGAGACGTGTGGGCTTGCGGAAAAGATGGAGTCGAGCGTGTGGCCGGCGGCGTGGGTGGGTGTATTCACGAGCTGTCTGAGTCCGAGGGTGGCGAGGTTGTCGATCAGGGTGGTGGAGTTGGTGTCCTTGTTGTTCTCGAGGTGGAAGTTCAGGTCCCCGAGGAGGATGTAGTCCGTGGAGGCGATGGCGTGTGTGCTGACGAAGTCAGCGATGGAATCGCTGAACTGTGGACGGGGTCCGGGGGTCTGTAGATGAGGGTTCCTCTGAGGGTGGTGTTGGGATCGGTGTGGATCTGGAAGTGCATGTGTTCGGCGGTGCTGAGGGTGTCGTCGGTGTTGGTTGAGACTCTGAGGGTGTTCCTGTGGACGATGGCGATGCCTCCTCCGACTCCGTTGGTGCGGTCCCTGCGGGTGATCTTGTATCCGTCCGGGATGGCAATGGCGATGTCGGGGGCTGAAGCGGGATTCAGCCAGGTCTCCGTCAGGAATGCGACGTCTGGGGAGGTTGAGTCGAGAAGGTCCCAGAGTTCGATGGCGTGTTTGCGGGCGGAGCGGGTGTTGAGGAGGATGCATCTGAGGTAGTTGGGTTCTTTCCTGGGCGGTGGTTTGGCGGGGCGGGTGCTGGCGAAGCTGCAGTTCCGGCAGGTGAAGGGCCCTTTGGTGCGCTTCGGGGTGGCCTGGTAGCAGGCGTGATCTTTTCCGGGGTTGAGTGCGTGGAGGGTGCTGGCGTCGTATCGGCGTCTGTTGATGTGGCGGGCGCGGGGAATGCCCGGACCAGGGGGTCTGGCGCTGGGCGCGGTCACGGCGCGGACGGGGGCAGACGGGCTTGCCTTCGGCGCGCCAGCGGCGCGGCCGCGCAGCGGCCGCCATAAATGGGGAGGTGGGAGGGAGGAGCAGGGAATGGGGCAGCGAATGGGCAGTGAGGGGGCGGGGCCGCAGGGGCGCAGCGGCGGGAAACAGGCACAGAAGGAAAAAACGAGCACAATCAGGGCATCAAGGGGGCACAGAAAGGAAAGACGAGCACAATCAGGGGCAGCAAGGGGGCACAGAAAGGAAAAACGAGCACAATCGGGGGCAGCAAGGGGGCACAGAAAGGAAAAAGCGAGCACAATCAGGGGCAGCAAGGGGGCACAGAAAGGAAAAACGAGCACAATCAGGGGCAGCAAGGGGGCACAGAAAGGAAAAACGAGCACAATCAGGGGCAGCAAGGGGGGCACAGAAAGGAAAAAAACGAGCACAATCAGGGGCAGCAAGGGGGCACAGAAAGGAAAAACGAGCACAATCAGGGGCAGCAAGGGGGCACAGAAGGAAAAAGCAGAGCACAATCAGGGGCAGCAAGGGGGGCACAGAAAGGAAAAAACGAGCACAATCAGGGGCAGCAAGGGGGCACAGAAAGGAAAAACGAGCACAATCAGGGGCAGCAAGGGGGCACAGAAGGAAAAACGAGCACAATCAGGGGCAGCAAGGGGGCACAGAAAGGAAAAGCGAGCACAATCAGGGGCAGCAAGGGGGCACAGAAAGGAAAACGAGCACAATCGGGGGCAGCAAGGGGGGCACAGAAAGGAAAAAACGAGCACAATCAGGGGCAGCAAGGGGGCACAGAAAGGAAAAGCGAGCACAATCAGGGGCAGCAAGGGGGCACAGAAAGAAAAAACGAGCACAATCAGGGGCAGCAAGGGGGGCACAGAAAGGAAAAAGCGAGCACAATCAGGGGCAGCAAGGGGGCACAGAAAGGAAAAAACGAGCACAATCAGGGGCAGCAAGGGGGGCACAGAAAGGAAAACGAGCACAATCAGGGGCAGCAAGGGGGCACAGAAGGAAAAAACGAGCACAATCAGGGGCAGCAAGGGGGCACAGAAAGGAAAAACGAGCACAATCAGGGGCAGCAAGGGGGCACAGAAAGGAAAAACGAGCACAATCAGGGGCAGCAAGGGGGCACAGAAAGGAAAAAACGAGCACAATCAGGGGCAGCAAGGGGGGCACAGAAAGGAAAAAAAACGAGCACAATCAGGGGCAGCAAGGGGGCACAGAAAGGAAAAACGAGCACAATCAGGGGCAGCAAGGGGGCACAGAAAGGAAAAACGAGCACAATCAGGGGCAGCAAGGGGGGCACAGAAAGGAAAAAACGAGCACAATCAGGGGCAGCAAGGGGGCACAGAAAGGAAAAAACGAGCACAATCAGAGGCAGCAAGGGGCACAGAAAGGAAAAAACTTGCAAAATCAGGGGCAGCAAGGGGGCACAGAAAGGAAAAACTTGCAAAATCAGGGGCAGCAGCAGGGCACACAGACGGAGCTGTGTGGTGGGGGAGCGACCTACCAGTCAAGGTCAGGGTCGCTCTCTTCACCACGCAGCGGCCGCCATAAATGGGGAGGTGGGAGGGAGGAGCAGGGAATGGGGCAGCGAATGGGCAGTGAGGGGGCGGGGCCGCAGGCGCAGCGGCGGGAAACAGGCACAGAAGGGAAAACGAGCACAATCAGGGCATCAAGGGGGCACAGAAAGGAAAAAAAACGAGCACAATCAGGGGCAGCAAGGGGGCACAGAAAGGAAAAAACTAGCACAATGAGGGGCAGCAAGGGGGCACAGAAAGGAAAAACGAGCACAATCAGGGGCAGCAAGGGGGGCACAGAAAGGAAAAACGAGGCACAATCAGGGGCAGCAAGGGGGGCACAGAAAGGAAAAAACGAGCACAATCAGGGGCAGCAAGGGGGCACAGAAAGGAAAAAACGAGCACAATCAGGGGCAGCAAGGGGGCACAGAAGGAAAAACGAGCACAATCAGGGGCAGCAAGGGGCACAGAAAGGAAAAAACTAGCACAATCAGGGGCAGCAAGGGGGCACAGAAAGGAAAAACGAGCACAATCGGGGGCAGCAAGGGGGCACAGAAAGGAAAAACGAGCACAATCGGGCAGCAAGGGGGCACAGAAAGGAAAAACGAGCACAATCAGGGGCAGCAAGGGGGCACAGAAAGGAAAAACGAGCACAATCAGGGGCAGCAAGGGGGGCACAGAAAGGAAAAACGAGCACAATCAGGGGCAGCAAGGGGGGCACAGAAAGGAAAAAAGCGAGCACAATCAGGGGCAGCAAGGGGGCACAGAAAGGAAAAACGAGCACAATCAGGGGCAGCAAGGGGGGCACAGAAGGAAAAAACGAGCACAATCAGGGGCAGCAAGGGGGCACAGAAAGAAAAAACGAGCACAATCAGGGGCAGCAAGGGGGCACAGAAAGGAAAAACGAGCACAATCAGGGGCAGCAAGGGGAGCACAGAAAGGAAAAAACGAGCACAATCAGGGGCAGCAAGGGGGCACAGAAAGGAAAAAAACGAGCACAATCAGGGGCAGCAAGGGGGCACAGAAGGAAAAAACGAGCACAATCAGGGGCAGCAAGGGGGCACAGAAAGGAAAAACGAGCACAATCAGGGGCAGCGAGGGGGCACAGAAAGGAAAAACGAGCACAATCGGGGGCAGCAAGGGGGGCACAGAAAGGAAAAACGAGCACAATCAGGGGCAGCAAGGGGGCACAGAAAGGAAAAACGAGCACAATCAGGGGCAGCAAGGGGGGCACAGAAAGGAAAAAACGAGCACAATCAGGGGCAGCAAGGGGGGCACAGAAAGGAAAAACGAGCACAATCAGGGGCAGCAAGGGGGGCACAGAAGGAAAAAACGAGCACAATCAGGGGCAGCAAGCGGGCACAGAAAGGAAAAACGAGCACAATCAGGGGCAGCAAGGGGGCACAGAAAGGAAAAACGAGCACAATCAGGGGCAGCAAGGGGGGCACAGAAAGGAAAAACGAGCACAATCAGGGGCAGCAAGGGGGGCACAGAAAGGAAAAAAACGAGCACAATCAGGGGCAGCAAGGGGGGCACAGAAAGGAAAAAACGAGCACAATCAGGGGCAGCAAGGGGGCACAGAAAGGAAAAACGAGCAAAATCAGGGGCAGCAGCAGGGCACACAGACGGAGCTGTGTGGTGGGGGAGCGACCTACCAGTCAAGGTCAGGGGTCGCATAGGTAAAAGACACTGTCATTTACTGTGCCAATAGCTCTAACTCTCCCAAATGCGAGACCTATTGCATTGCAAATGCTTTTTGGGTTTTTGTAACACGTAGTTCTGGGGATGGTCTCATGAACTGACACCTGATGAGACTGAAACGTCTACTACTACCCTACATCAGTCCTAAAGATCACCACACAGTGCTAGTGCTGTTTTTACTGAACTATGAAACCTGTATAATGAGCACTTTGTGGCTAACTAGTTTCTACAGTGACTGAGGCTAACTATTCATTGTTGGTCTGATAAAATATTCATGTGGCCTTAGGCACTGTGTGCTTAGGTCCTAAACCTCTACACTGACACAGTACTAGGATTTAGTACCGAAAAACTGGGAGATCCAATAAAATTGCTTTATATTTTCTCGCCTGAAAGAGTACGCTTGAATATCTGTACACAATGTCATTTATGTTTCTTCATGCATATAAACTAATTTGTTGAAGGTTGGATTCATTTGACGCCAATCATATAACTGTTTATTTTTGTCAAATTACTAATTCAGGAGTCCTTTTGTATATTTACACTTATCCACAGTAGCATGATTCTCCATTCTCATGTGTGGCGCTACTAGAAATTGTTCGGTTCTTTTTCAAATCAGAGTTCCGAAACTAGAAAATGCCATTAGAATAGTACAATTAAGCAGGTCGTCTATGAAGGTCAGGTGTGTCGAAGTGATCCTATGTTGCAAGGAGGTGAGCATCCCTTTAGCAAAGTAAGGGGGACATATTGTTATTTTTGCCAGTTTGTCAATAATATAAGGAAGTATTACATTATTCTTTCCCCTAAGATATTTGTGAGGCACACAGGAATTATGCAGCATCAAAAGACCAAATTATTCAGCAGGTTTGATTAAATTATTCATCAAATATGAGGCACGTTCTGCCGCACCGATGTTCCGTCAGTTTGCAATTTTGACACACATTCATACTGTCTAGGGAAAAGTCTCACCTCATTACTAGCAGTTTAACACCTGAATACCAGCAGCTGAAAGGTGACCAGTAAACCTTGGAAAGGGTCTGCCATCATGCAGCACTACCTGTGGTGTTTTTTAGGTCAAAACAGTGCAGCTGTCTGGTTGCAAAGACATAATGGGGACATGCTGACACTTACCTAAAATGCATTCCACCCATTGCTAGTCATTGGCTTTGTGTTTTGACAATCACATGTGCTTACTTTCTAATTGCTGGCTGTTGTTGTTTTAGCATCCAGCATGTCTTTGTCCCTCCTATAGAGCACAGCCTCTTTACCACCTCTCTGATTGGCTCCTTCTATACTTTCATGAGTGTCTTCTTTTCTGACACTCTTTTTTATCTTTTTCCTTAAGCACTCCATGAAGGCAGTCCTTGTAGTAGTGGTAGGGATATGCAATTGTATATGTGTATTTTTTTAAAGAAATATTTACAGAATATGGCAGTAGTACCGCGGTAGTTTTTAGGAAATACCGCTGTACCAGTAAAAAAATTATTTCCCAATATTAAATTAGATTATGCATGATATAGTGTGATGCTTAAAGAGCCTTTGGTTGTTTGGATAACAAAATAAACTTAGATATGGATAAGCCAACATATCAGGTTTGAAAGGAAGATATGTTTTCCATAGGTGGCAAAATGGACACCATCTATGAAATTCCACTGTACGCCACTCCACTGTGCGCCACCCCCGTGTACACAATTCCACTGTATGCTACTCCACTGTGTGCCACTCCACTCTACGCCACTCCAATCTGTGCCACTATACTCTACCCCACTCCACTCTATGTGACTCCACTCTACTTACCTCCAGTGTACGCCACTCCACTGTACACTACTCCACTGTACTCCACTCCACCTTACGGTATTCCAGTGTACGCCACTCCACTCTACCGAACTCCACTACACACCACTCCACTGTACTCCACACAGCAACACTGTACTCCACCGAATGACAGTCTACACCCCTCTACTCTACCACATTATACTCCTCTCTATAGCTCTCCACTGTACAACAATGTACTCCTGTCAATGCTAGTCTACAGCACTCTAGTGTACTACACTGTATGATACTCTACTCCACTCTATGTTTAGGGGGTTTATAAAGCGCAATAGCTACTCAAAGAGTGTCCTGGTGCTGTAGTAGGCACAGACCCTTGAAGTCACGGAGTTAAAACGCAGACCTGAAAAGCCAAGTTTTAAGCAATCTTTTAAAGGCAGAAATGTCCATTACAGCCCGCAACTGCTGTGGAAGCACGTTCCAGTCTTTGACAGCAAGGTGAGAATAAGAGCTACCATCCCATCGTTTCCTTCTGAACTTGGGAATCACCACCAGCAGAGAGTTAGAAGAGCAAAGGGATCTGGGAGGTAGATAGGGAAAGGTCCTATGACACTCTATGCCACTCCATCTAAGCTACTCCACCCCACTTTACTAAACTTGAATCTATGACACATTACTCCACTCAACTCTACCACTCTAATCCACTGTACACTACTCCACTCTATGCTACTCTATTATTCCACTCCACACTACCACACTGTACCACACTCTACTCTACTCCACTCTATTACTCTGTAATCCACTCTGTGACACTCCGCTGAACTCTACTCTATGACACTTTTCCAAGACTGTATGACTTGCCAGAGCACTCTGCTGTACGACACACCACTCCACTCTATGACATTTTACTCCACTGTGTACTACGCCAGGCCACTCTACTTCACTCCACGCCACGCCACTCTACTCTACAACACAACACCCCACTCTATGACAATCAACTCCACTATATCCAACACGACTCCACTTCACTCTACTCCACTATACGATACTTTACCACACTCTATGCCACTGTTCAACACTCCACTCTACACCACTCCACTCTAAGACACTCTCCTATACTCTATGCAACTACACTTAACAAAACTGTACTACAGTCTATGCCACTCTACGAGACTCTACTCCACTCTATCCCCATACAATACACATTACAACTTTGTACTCCACTCTATCCCAGGACACTCCACTGTGCAGCACTCTACTTCAATCTACAATACTTTCGAACTCTTTTCGAGATAGCAGTCCACTGTACTCTATGAGACCCAATCCAATTTATAACACTTAGCTCAACTCTACACTATGCTACTGCATGCCACTCCACTGTACTCTAGGAGTCGCCACTCCACTATTTGACACTTTACTCAACTATACGCTACTCCATTCTGCTCTACTCCACTCCACTCTACAACACTACATTGAATGACACTACACTGTACGACATTTTCTTCCACTGTACTGCACGACACTCCATATCACAACACTCCATTCGACGACACTGGAATCTACAATTTGAAGCACATTTTTATTAAAAACAAAAAAACATAAAACTTCAATGAAAAAAAACAAAGGTTAAAACTTAGTTATGGTTAGCAAAACATTATTTATTCTTTCTATAGAAACAACCTTAAACAGCACAAACATTAGAAATTCTAAAGTTATAGTCATGCCTCAAATTTCAAATGTACGCACCATATTTAAATTACTATAACTTTCTTTCTTCTTTCTATACAAACCAAACTTAAAGTACACAAAAATAAAAAATTTAAAAGTAACAGTTATACCTGAAATTTAAATTGTATGCGGCACCTTTACATCATTATAACTAGCGCTCCATTATTCCATTATACAAACTGTTTTCAGCTCGCTAACCACACAACAATAACTATAACTCGCCACTCTACCGTGGATCACGAATTCTGTTGCGGGAACTAAGGACCACAAGCCCCATGATACTTTGAGGGTGAGGAGGAGGCCCATTCTCAGCACCACCTGTCCAGTATTTTCCAAAGCGCTATAAAGGGCAGAGCGCCCTCCCACAGCGTGGGATCACGAATGCTGTTGCTGGAGACTAAGGACTACAAGTCCCATGATATTTTGAGGGCGAAGAGAAGGCCCACTCTCAGCCCCACCGTCCCGCATTTTCCACAGTGCTATAAAGCGCAGAGCGCCCTCCCACAGCACCGGGTGGACCCATTTACGCCTGTCTGCGGCCAATTGAGACTGCGCTGGGCCACATATCTAATGCCTGCCTTGGGGCCTCCTTATCGAGAAGAAGCAGAAAAGGGGGATTTACCGCCAGTTGCAGCATTATTGCCCCTGCACCATGGGTAAGAGAAAAGCTGTTAAGACTCTGGCTGGGAAAAGGTCCAAAAGCTCGAAAACCATGACCTCTGCTACATCTGACACATCGCAGAGGCTTGCAACCATTGAGGATATTGACAACTTGATAGAGGAAGTTGAATCTCTATTAGGGGGACAAAGGCAGGTCACAACCCAAAGCAAAAGCATCTGTAAAAATTGCTCTCATTTTTTTTAACAAATCTATACATTCATCTCTGAGACCACCTGGATCATCTGCAGACTCTGACGCTTCTACGTCCAGTGTTACTCGGAAGGCCCCCAATGAGCCCTCTTTGGCCCATGAACTGGGAGAATCTCCATTCTACTCCCCATTGGAACCCGCTATTGCTTGCAAAAACAGATATGAGGATTATTTCTGATCTTTTAGCGCCCCGAAAAAGTTAATGGAATGAAAACTAGCAGAGGCAAATGTGGTGTGTTCTTCTTGCAAGGGTCTGTGTAAGAGAGTCTTGGGGTTTGAGGAAATGTCTACCATGGTTAAGAATTTACAACTAGAGGTCAGAGATTTGAGGGCCCAAGTGGTGGCTCTAGCTGATGAAGTTGGGGTGCTACGGCAACAGAAACTCCCTGAAAGTATTCCAAGGGGCAACGCTCCAAATACTCTCCCCATTCCCTCCTGTATCTCTCTTACTGATGAACGAAATAGGCACAAAAGCGCAAAAGATAATAATCCACTCGGTGGAGGAAGTAAAAACCACATGCAATCCCATCTCGAAATTAACTCCTACGCCCGCCTAGCTGCATCTAGTAGATCACAGGGGGATGACCCCTTTACATCAACGGCCCAAGGGACACTCGTGAGACCCCCTATCTCAGGTCATTACACTCATGTGAGGCCCCAATTAAAACTGACAAGGGAAGGGCTTGTTCGTAACGGGGGTTCTAGTGAAATAATTGGCAGCTTCCCCAGTGTCTTCCTGACCAATGTCCCAAAGCTAAGTGTTGGGGTAAAAGAGGATGAGGAATCCCTCAAAAATAAATGTACCGGGGGCGTGGCCAAGATGGCGACGGTGTAGGACGTGCCTACCCGCCGCTCCCGGCTCGATCCAGGCCTCAGCACTTCTCCCCTCCCAGAGCAGCCCTCCCCGTTTGCAGCAGGCGCTCCGGGGCCAGAGGAACGCTCCAGGGGCACACCGGAGCGGCCGCAGTGCTGCTACGAGCCCGGGAAAGGAGCGGAAGGCGGGGCACAGCGGCAGCGTTCGGACTGGGCCAAGACACCGGCCCTCGAGTGCTTTCTGCCGGAACCTGAGGCCGGGGCCAGAGGCCGGAAGTGCTGCGGGGCCGCGGAGCGGCATTAGATTACAGGTCCAAGACCCGAGCTGCGCGCGGTCCTTGGCAGCAGCGGAGACTGCGGGGAGCGATGCGAGAGGTGGAGGCCCCGTAGAACTGGGACGGGCTGCGGAGGCCTGAATCGCGGCGGAGCCACACGAGCCGCACTGCACTCTGGGGTAAGGCGCAATTGCGGCAGAAAGGAGGGCGCCATTACCAGCGGAGCAGTCAAGGGGCCAGTGAGCGGGCACATAGCGTCTTGAGTCTGCCGCCCGCCTGGAGGATTCGGTGGCAGGCGGCCAGCTGAGTCGGGGCTGCGGGAAGATCGGGAGGAGATCCGGAGTGCTTAGAGCTTGGGGCAGGAGCGGAGGAATCAGCACAGACGCCAAGGCGGACGTGGACATCCCAGGAGGGAGGCCCGAGAGTGTGGAGAGAGCCGGGGCGCCCGAGTGCAGCGGGAAAGGAGAGATAGGCACGGAGGCCCGGCGGGAACACCCAGCGGCGGAGACTGCCCCCCCGGGGCAGAGGGCTAGATATACCCAGGTAGTTCAGCACTGAGTAAGGCGCGAGAAGCGTCAGACCACGACGAACACGAGGGAGAGGAGGGGTGCACCCGACTTCGTAGCCCCATATGACAAAGCAGCGTGGGGCGGACACCGAAACGGACACAGCGCAGAGCATCCCGGAGTGGCGACCTGATCCTGCTCGGGGTCAGAGGGCATAACACATCGCCACAGGGGAACGTGCCACCTGAGACAGAGACCAAGGCCTACCGCATCTCGCCTTAAAGGAAGTAGGGGCGGAAGCGATCCTGCGAGAGAGGATAAAGCAATCAGAGGGGAATGGCATCAGCGGCAAGGCACAGAAAAGAGCGCTCAGTACGAGATCTCCTCTTGAAGTCAGCGGCTGGGGGACCGGAGTCGACGCAGCAACAAGCGGGGGCAACAGCCCCGGTGGACCTGCGGGATTCGGAGGGTCCGGTCACTAGGGGGGTCTTGGAGTCCCTGTTTGCAACGCTCACGGGCGAGTTTCGCTCCATGAAGCAGGAACTAGCGGCTGAGCTACGTGAAATGCGCCGGGACATTGACTCTGTGGGCGAGAGGGTCGACGACCTGGAGAACCAAACCGCGTCAAGGGACGAAGAGGTCCACCAGCTCCAGCAAGAGGTCATCCGACTTCAAGAGCAGAATGTGGACCTCCAGGCGCACACGGAGGACCTTGAAAACAGGTCCCGAAGGAACAACATAAGGATCAGAGCGGTGCCTCAGGGCCTAGAAGGGGATAATATCGAGGCCTTCATTCAGGGACTATTCCGGACAATACTGGGAGGCTCATCCGACCAGACCATCAAGCTGGACAGGACACACCGTGTCGGGCCCAAGAGGCCTGCGACTGCCCCTCCGCCGGACATTCTCACCTGCGTACATAATTACCAACTCAAGGAGCAGATACTAAAAGCGGCTCGTGCAAATCACCCTGTGGAATACCAATCATGTCGTCCCCTCCTATTTCAGGACTTGGCAGTGTCGACACTACAAAAGAGGCGGGATTTTAGACCCGTCACGGAGTTCCTCCGAGCCAAGGAAGTGGCCTATTCCTGGGGGCATCCCTTCCGAATCATCTTCAAATGGGAGGGCAGAGTGCACCAGCTGCGATCGTTGCAGGAAGCCATGTCCCTCCTGGGACTACAAGACTCCGTTGGGACCCCGCCGAGATCAGGTTTGACACGGCCCGGAGGGGCTACAAAGGGCCGCTGGCAATGAGTGGGGAAGAGCTCGCCAGTGGCGGGTCCAGATGCGGACACTAAAACGGTTGAGCGACAGGCGGTGATAGACGCACTGACATCAGACGCCGGGGAGGCGAAGTGAAGAGACTGAACTACGCAGCATACATCAGATAAGAGGGGAGTTGCAACGATCACTGATTTGGCCTACGCACTCTTGGGTCTGGGGGGTGCGGGGGCGGCGGGGGTATCCTGCAGTCCATCTCACGCTTCTCCATGGGGCGAAGAGCCCAGGACATTGACTTTCACTACAAGTTAAGGGTTGTGTTTCTTAATTGTTATCTTTACTTGATGGGTTTTGGGTTTTTCCTCCTCCTACGCCCTTGGGATTCGTACACGATGGGGACCCGGGCTGGTTGGCGGGCGATAGCTGGCATATTAAAGAGTGGGACTGTCACGGCACATTGGAACACCTACCACCATGGTTACAAATATTAAGGTAATGTCGCTGAATGTTAAGGGGCTCAACCACCCCTCCAAACGGGGGGCGATACTGTCATATCTAGAGAACTCGGGAGCCCACATCTGTTTATTGCAGGAGACGCAGCTTTTAGCGGCCGATACGCATCGCTTGCGAAGCAGGGTCTTCCCACACCAGGTTTTCTCCTCAAAAACGACTAAAACGGCAGGGGTGGCGATCCTGGTGTCTCGAAACTTCCCTGGCCGCTTTGAGAGTAAGCAAGCGGAGATACCGTGGAGGATGCTCGCGTGCTCTTTTACCGTGGGTTCCTTTCATTTTACAGTGGCCTCAATTTATGTTCCTAACGAAGGCCAAGAGAGGTTTATAAAGGAAGCGGTATTAGAACTATCCGCAGCTGAGGGTAGAGTTACACTGCTGGGGGGGGGATTTTAACGTAGTGCTCGATGACCAGCTAGATAGGTCAGCGCAGCGCTGGGGCCAGACTGGGACTCTCTCCGTTGCAGGACAGCGACTGCTAACGGAAGTGGGACTTCAGGATGTATGGAGATGCCGCAACCCCCTCACCCGTGCTTACACCTTCTACTCACACCCTCACGGAACCTATGCCCGCATAGATTATCTTTTCTCTACAGCGGCTATAGCGCAGCGGGTTACGGGGGTCGACATCGTCCCATGCCCATTGTCGGATCATTCCGCAGTGCAGCTATCCTTTGACCTACCAAGCTCTGGGCCAACGCGTAGATTCTGGCGGCTACGTGAGACAATGCTGCAGCGCCCGTCGGTTATCACACAGATTGAAACATGCATTGACAACTACCTCACCATTAACGACACCGCAGACATCAGAATAACCACACTGTGGGAGGCTTTGAAGGCAGTAGTGCGGGGTGAGTTTATTGGGGTAGCGGTGGCGGATAACAGGATCAGGAGAGAGAAGCGGGAGAGATTGACGGGGGAGGTCGCAGAGTTGGAGCGAATACATCAAAGGACTGGAGCGCCGCGGGTGTGGAAACAATTGAAAGCAGCTAGGGCGCAGCTAGCGGGTCTGGACGGGAACAGGGCGGAACACGCGGCACTGCGCCTTAAACACGCGTTTTACGTGGGGGGGATCGATGCGGTAGACTGTTGGCCAATAGATTGCGTGTACAACGGCAGGCGACAGGGGTAGCCGAAATTATTGACCCACAAAATCAGAGAAGGGTGGAGGACTCGGAAATAGCGGATAGCTTTGGAGCATTCTATACTTCGCTGTATACCGAGCAGGCTTTGCCACAGGAAGAGGTGGAGAGTTACTTGGCAGATGCGAGGACAGATAGACTGGAGCCCTCCCAGGCAGCGGGACTGGAGGCCCCTATTAGGGTGGAAGAGGTGGTGGCAGCTATCTCTAAGCTGAAGGCTCGTAAGGCACCGGGGCCTGACGGCTTTACGCCTCAGTTTTATAAATCCTTCTGCGCGATTCTGGCGCCGGTGCTGACGCGGCTATTCAACTCAATTGGCACCCCCTCGGGAGGAGATCCCCATCCTGCCATGCTAGAGGCCTTGATTACAGTATTACCAAAACCGGGGAAGGACCGCAAGTACTGCGCCTCCTATTGCCCCATATCCTTACTTAATGTAGATCTTAAAATATTTACAGGGATACTGGCGCAGAGACTAGCTCGGTATCTTCCAGGTTTGATTGATCCCGATCAATCGGGTTTTATCCTAGGCCGGCAGTGTGCGGATAATACTAGGCGACTTCTCCATCTGGTCGACTGGTCTGAGCGCTTCCCGGGTGAGAGGGTGGTCCTGTCTGTCGACGCAGAGAAGGCGTTCGACAGGGTGCACTGGCCATACCTGCGAGCCACGCTGGCTCACTTCGGGATACCAGACCGATTTATCCATTGGATATTTTGTAGCTTTGCTACCCCTACTGCGACAGTGAGGGTGAATGGCACGGCATCGCGCTCCTTCCCTATAGGTCGAGGTACGAGGCAGGGATGCCCGCTGTCCCCGCTTCTCTTTGCCTTATATATGGAACCGTTCGCCCAACAGGTTCGGGACTCCCCCTGCATCCACGGCATTCGTTTCGGGCAGTCTAGCCATAAGATCAGTCTGTACACAGACGATGTGGTGGCAACTTTGGAAGAACCCCTGGAGTCACTCCCAGCCTTTCTAGCGGAAATGGACCGATTTGCTGCAGCGTCCGGTTTTAAAATGAACGTAACAAAGTCGCAGGCCCTGGCACTATCTATGGCTCCCGCCACGGTACAGGCTCTCCAGGCCAAATATCCTCTACAGTGGGCTAGCGACTCCATTACATATCTGGGGATCCAGGTGGCTCCTTCTATAGAAACGGTTAAAACGCTCAACCACACGGCCTTGCTTTGCCGAGTGCGTGAGACGATGCGCAGATGGAGATCGTACTCTCTTTCCTGGCTAGGGCGGGTGCCAGCTGTGAAAATGGTAATTTTACCACAGATCCTATACATTTTTCAGGCTTTGCCGCTATGCCCACCGACGGGCCTTATCCATTCTTTGCAGCAGGCAGTCGAACGTTTTATCTGGCGCGACCAACGGGCGCGCATGCATAGAGACCTGGCTTGTTGTAGTCCGGACGATGGAGGGATTGGAGTCCCGGATATAATGGCTTATTGGAGGGCAGCACAGATGCGAGTCTTGGTGGAGTGGTCTCGTGTAGAGTCTGAGAAGCATTGGCTTTTCATGGATCGCTCACTGGCGGGTCGCCCATTATGGGGGGTCCCCTTTCTGCCTAGGGGGGGAAGGCCATGGAATCTCTATCTTTCTGAAATTACTAGACCGGCCATGATAGCGTGGGACCGGGTGGCGACCAAGAGTGGGTTGACTACCTTTCCCTCTCCTTTAACGCCGATCATGGGAAATTCGGAGTTTACCCTGGGGCAGGATGAGATACTTTTTCGACACTGGGGGGAGGCCTCTTGTAGATCGATTGGACACTTGTTCGATGTCGAGGGTGTCCGGTCTTTTTCGGAACTTAGTAAAGCGTGTGGGCTCCCGGAGACCGAAAGGTATAGGTACTTGCAAGTGCGTCATTGGGTACTCCAAGAGTCGATAAGGGCAGGCGCAGAAAGACACCTCACCATATTCGAAAAATGGCTGTTAACCAGAAATACAGATGCCAGGCTAACCTCAGATCTGTATAACTTCGTGCGGCGAAAGGGGGGCGAAGGGAAATCACCAGGGCAGCGGCGGTGGGAACGGGAACTGGGGAGGGAGTTAACCCCGAAAGAATGGACCTCGATATATTACAGGGCAAGGCACACGGCGCAGAATGTGGCCTCTGTGGAAACGGCGACCAAGCTGGCCACATATTGGTATCTGACTCCACAGCGGCTGCACCGGGGCAATCCAGCACGAAACCCGCTTTGTTGGAGGGAGTGCGAGATGGAGGGTACACTCACGCATATATTGTGGGTCTGTTCGAAACTCGCGGACTTCTGGGACCGGATACTTGCAGACATAGACACTCACTTTAAGACTCAACTCCCGCGCTTTCCCGCATACACTCTGCTGGGCCTACCTAACTTTTTAACATTCCCACTCCGATCTAGACGGGGTCGACAAATAGGTCTTGCACTGGGCGCGGCGCATCAATGTATCTTAGCACATTGGGGTACGAAGATTGTCCCAACTCGCTTGCAATGGTTACACCCGTCTATGGGGGATATTGGGAATGGAGAAAATTTCACTGTCGCTGTCCGGCTCCGGTGCTTCCCTAGCGGAGCTATGGAAGCCCTTTCTTTCTCTCCTCAAAGAGGAATTTACAGAATTAACTTGCCCCAAATACCTCAGACTGTTGCGACTAGCGGAGACACCGGAGGTTAATCCCCCACATGTGGCAGCGCGTAGGGAACCTCCCGGGAATTAAGCCTGAGACAGGGGAGAACACACCACAGAGACCGAGGGAGCGGAGGAGGGGGGAGGTGGGGAGGGGGGGGTCTTCTGTTTTGGTTTTCTATTATAATTTTTTGCAGTTTTCTTGTTCTGTAACAGATTGGTTCCTTAAGAAGCCGGATTGCAATCCGAAGAATGTGTGCCCTGACGGGACTGTATACATATTTTTTTGGTTCTAAAAGCAATAAAAGAAATTTAAAACAAAAAATAAATGTACCCACTTTATAAGACATGTTCATAAATGTCTCTCACTAATTCATACTGATACAGTCAATACCAGGAGACCTCACGATCCCTCAGCAACAAATCGGGATTTCATTGAGCTCAAAGTAAGGCTCAGACATCTGGTGGAAGGCCTTGTGTGTTTGGGCTTATGCAAAAATCTCTCTCTCGGCTCTGCAGTCCAGCATAAACTTAGCCCCCCTCATTTACGATCACCAGCAATCCACACTCTCCTAGTAGTTACAAATGAAAGGGAAGAATTGGGGGCAACTGCAATTGACTGACTCAGCTCAAACCCTCCAGCTAGCATCTATGAGAGGCCCAATCAGGAGAGGGGTTCGTCTCCCAAAAATCATCCAGGTGGGACGCACATATAGACGAGTGATCTCTTACTACATGGGCTATAGAAGGTTGCAACAGTACAAAACACTTTAACGTCTTGTCCTGGAATGTTGCAGGCCTAAAAAATAAATTAGGTGATCCTGAATGGGGAAAGGTTATTGACCAATTTGACATTTGCTTACTGCAGGAGACATGGTGTGTGGAGTCAGTATTTAGGGCAGGCTACTCGAATTTCAATATCCCAGCGCAACATTCTGGCAGCGGCCGACCATCCTGTGGCCTAGTAATATGGGCTCGTCTTTCATTAAGTGTAGTCGTGAGATCCCTTGAAGTACCCTCTTCCGAAATACAGAACATCTGTGGAACCAGTAAGGGTGGAGGCCCATTGTATATATACAACATCCATGATAGAGGGGTTAGAGGGTCAGGGGAGTCTCCAATACTTAAGCATTTTCTGGCACTTAGGGAAAGCTTTAATCCTAATGATCCCCTGATAGTCAGGGAGGTTTTCATACTACCTTCGAGCCTCTAGGTAATTTCAGTGAACCCATTGGTGAGGCTGAGGATGAAGAGTCGGGTATCCCACTGTTGGACATACCGCCCATTAAGAGGTGCACGGAGGTAGCCTTCCAGTTGCTTTCACTCACACTGTCCTGTGGCCTGCGAGCCTACAATGGTCGAACCAAGTTGGATCCATCTGCTAATCAGACCTATAACATGCCTGGTCAATCTAGTGGGATCGATTATCTACTTGTATCCTTGCACCTCTAGAGCAAAGTGGTCGATATGAGGGTGGTTACAAGGCCCAATAGTGACCATAATGCTAGTCACTGCACAATGGCCGATAACACATTACATCACAAGCCCTCTCAAGTGTCCCTTAGTAGGGATATTGGGCCAGCAAACAACAGGCGCACCCTGAAATGGTCCTGAGTCACTATTCAGCCCAAGATCTTAGATGGTATAAATGAGTCCCTCTCCAATGCCCTAGGACCATGCCCTGAATAATCCTGCTCTGAGAAACTGGGATATCCAGGATATACACAAGTCTTTATTTGCCACTGTCAGTGACCACTTGCAGTCCAACTAAAGTAGGTTCGGCCCCACCACCAAACCCAGCAATTAATGGTTTAATAAAGAGTGTAGAAGTAGCCAAGAGGGAACTGCTCTTGGCCTTGAGAAGTGGGAAATGCGACCTTATAAGGGCTTGGAGGGCTCAGTACAAAGAAGTCCAATAGAAGGCACCAAGGTCATGGGACTCCCATCTTTGGGAACTCATGTTCGAGACAGTCAATTCCAACTACCTCAAAACATTCTGAAAGTTAGTGGCCAATGAGAGATAACCTGAACATGGATTCATGAACAATCATATTCAACCCCAGATATGGTGGGGGCACTTCTTGGCACTCTATGACATGGCAGGTGAGGCAATCTACTCAAACCCCGATACAGATAGCCCAAGGAGTTCTAGTTTAGAACCGGTTCTCACTACAGACCTAGAAACAACTAGAAAAACAATCATGAGTCTTGTCCCAGGAAAAGCTGCAGGGCCAGGCAAAATCCCTGGGGACCTCTTCATTGCATATATCGATTACTGGGCAAAGTATCTGAATAAACTCACCAAGGCGATCTTGGAGGGAGCTGAGATCTTAGCTTCATGGAAAGCTGTTGAAGTAGTTTCGATTCACAAGAAAGGCCCAAAGGACACCCCATTGAACTATAGGCCAATCAGCCTGCTAGACGTCTCCCAAAATATATTTGCGAGACAGCTTTTGTTTGCCCTTTAGACATGGATAGAAGAGGCTGACACCGTGTCCTACCTCCAGGCAGGATTTAGACAACAGGTCAGTATCATAGACCAAGTCTTTAGATTCATGACTATTTCCTGGGGTAAATCAGGGCTGCTGCTATCCCCCACACTTTTCTCGCTGTACCTGAATGATGTAGTGGCCACCATGGAGCAATGCAGGGGGGATGAACCGAGGATAGCTGGCTGTAGAACAACAATACTCCTTTTCGCAGATAACACCCTGCTGGTTTCTAGGTCTCCAATGGACTTTCAGACCTTGATGGATCGGTTTGCTGAGTTCTGTAGGGGAAGGTGCCTGGTAATCAGCTTGGGCAAAACAAAGTTTATGACCATCAGTCCCCACAGGACTTTCAGAAGGCCCATTAGACTGGAAGGTACTAGCTTGAAAAGGGTGACAGAATTAGACTATCTGGGCATTAGACTGTCCTCCAAAATGACCTGCCTCCCTCAAATTAAGAAGAACACCCCTAGCCTATCCCATTATGCCTCGGATGTCCTAACGCTATATCATTCCTCTAAAACTAGGCAAATTTCTTACGTTCTCAGTATCTATCAGTCCAAGGCAGTAGGGTGTGCCCTGTGTAGGGCTGAAATGTGTGGTTACATGGGGCTTGCATCCCTGACCATTGGAGAAAACAATTTCTTAAGATCTGTTCTTAATTTACCCAAGAGCACTCCCATTCTCCCCCTGCACTGGGATATTGGTGTAAAAGCAATCTCAAATAAGGCCAACCTTAGGCCAATTGAATATTGGCGCAGACTGAGACCCACCCCGGCACTTGATAGCTATTATTGTGCCTTCAATGAGATAGTGGCCCTAGATCAGGGTAATAAGATAACATGGCTGACCTACATTAGGTTACTTTTAACTGAAATGGGTCTAGGAGACACTTGGGACACGGCATTCTAACAAATATACTACCAAAGACCCATCTTAAAGAGCTTTACACATATGTGGTTGTGGTACACAATAAGAGATCAGCCTCAAATGCTGTTGATTTTTTGGCCCTCAAGCACAACTGTAGGTTTGAAGCCTTCCTGAATTATAAATGCACCAACAGCTAGAAAACTGTATTTACAGTTCTCTGATTTGGTACCCTACCCGCTATGTCATTTTGCCATAAGTGGAAGGGCCAGTCCAGCCTTGGCATCACGTGTCTGGTCTGTCTGCAGGCAGATGAGACACTTTTTCACTACTTCTTCTTTTGCCCAGGCCACATAAATCCAACGAGGTGTTGGATTGTACCTATTTGCAGACAACTTGGCTCGAACCAGTGCTACACTGCCCTTAGTTTACTGCGCGCTGAAACTAATGAGGCAACAGTGTGCGCAGTTGCCAAGTTCCTTTATTATAATAAATAAATAACTTTATTGGAGTTGGTCCATTCGCTCGAACACTTTGGCCCCACAGTAGCCTGTTGTACTGAGTGATACAAGTAGACACTCAGGGCTATATACCCTAAATCTATGTCTTATATTTGCCTCTAATGTCTTGAATAACTAGCACTGCATTTCAATGTATATCATATACATCATGCTACTTCGTTCTGCCTTTGGCTGGACGTTTCTATGTGAATCTGTTTTAACTGGCACACTTGTTAGTTTATGTAGAGCACATGTGGATAGGTCCTATCACACTTTATGTATTTCTATCCAATTTGATCCTTTACGGTGCATTCCATTTTTATTGTACATGTTTGTTACTATGTCTTGCTCTTGAACGGGTAATCTTGTGTGCCATAACCTTAAACTAGCTAGCTGATAATCCATGCAGAGGTCGACCTGCGAGTACAATAGTGTTCTTTTAAGTGCGCTATAACTTACATTGTCCTCTGTGAGTTTTTGCTGACTTGTATCTATTATTTCTTTATATGAAAATTTACAGATGGTCACATGCAGCTTTCATGCGATGTTTCACAGTTTCATGAGGTACATAAACGTCACTGTGAATATAGATTGTTTATTTTCTAATTCGTGTGACATACACAAAACGTTGTATGGAACTTTTATGGATTTTATTTACCGCTTTTATGGTGTACAACTGAAATATATATATTGCAAAGATCGCTTTCAGTCTTGGTCCACAGAAAACCTCAGCACTCCAGTTTGGTTGCCAATTAATTTAATCTCGTTATTGCAGAGTCAAACAAACGCCAACGCGTTTCGGTGCTTACTTGCACCTTTGTCACGACGTTGACCACATTACAACAATCTTTTTTATACTTTTGTCAATGAAAGTGTTCAATAAACATCAACATAAACAGAGGACTTCAACCTGCTCACTGAGCTTGGTGGCCATATTGGAATGTTTTCATACTTGTTGAAAAACAATTCTGTTGTATATTTACAGTATAGGCAATACTGACTCTAGAGTGCAATCTAGATTTATTCCACCTATTCTCAATGATGGCATAGAAGTTTTTTCTGATTTGTTGTCCAGTGAAATAAAAAAAATACAAAGGAAGATACATGTGAAGACTAGGGCAGCAGAACAACAAGATAAAATGTTTAGACAAGTTATAAAAAAATGGAGTAATGTAGAGAATTGTATAGTCAGAGTTTCTGACAAAGGTGGTAATGTAGTCCTTTGGGACAAAAATATGTACATGCAAGAGGCTTACTCGCTATTGAATGACAGACAATGCTATATCCGGGTGGGAAGAACAGAGTACGAGAGAGTGAAAGAGAGGTTTCTAAAACAACTGGTTGAATGGAAGGATGAAAACCTGCTGAATTGGGATGAATGTAAGTTTTTGAGTAAGGAGGCACCCAGAATTCCGGTGTTCTACCTTATTCCGAAGATACACAAAGATAAAGCGAAACCCCCTGGTAGACCCATAGTAGCAGCCAATGATAGTCTCTTTGAAAATACCTCAATTTACATTGATCGGTTTTTACAACCCATTGTTCGTGACCTTCCATCTTATATAAAGGACACCACTGAGTTCCTCAAGATCATCTTTGATGTAGTATGGGAGGATGACATGTTGATGATGGCTTTAGACGTGACCTCCCTCTATACCAGCATCAGACATAGAGATGGCCTGGAGGCCACACAACAGTTTTTGAGAGCCAGAGCCATTAAATTCTACAAACACAATGAGATGATCCATAAGATGATGGAATGGTGTCTGCAGTACAATATTTTTTTGTTGAACGGTGAACTATTTCAACAGTTGCAGGGATGGGCACCTGCTTCGCCCCCAGCTTTGCTAATTTGCATATGGGCTGGTGGGAGGAGCAGGTGCTACATGGAATGTGTGAAGCGCATATCCTATGGGTAAGGTACATAGACAATGCTTTTGCACTCTGGAAGGGTAGCGAAACTACTGCTAGAGCTTTTGTTAAAAGGATTAATGACATTTCTTTAAATTTGAATTTTACTTGTGAAATCAGTAACAAAGAGAGGCTTTTTCTAGATGTACACCTAGAAGTCAAAGGCTCTAAACTGAGCACCACGCTGTACAGGAAACCTACTGCAGCTAACAGCATCCTGCATGCCAATAGTTTCCATCCACACACTTTAAAAGAAAGTATCCCGTATGGCGAATTGCTTAGGGCAAGACGCATTTGCAACACAGATGAAGGTTATCAGCAAACTGAAACAGAGATGCTTACAAGACTCCAACAAAGAGGGTACGCTCAAGAGATACTAGAACAAGCACATAGCAAAGTTACCAAACTGAGAAGGGAAGACATTTTATTTTCTGATGAAAATATTAGAAAAAAAGACAAACCCAATGAGGGTGTAAGATTCATAACCACGTACAATGAGAAAACATTTTGCTAAGGAAAGCTCTCACTAAGCATTGGCACTTGATTCTTAATGATCCTGTTGAAGGCAGGGAATTTCCGAAGAGCCCACAAATTACATATTGAAAAGCGAAGTTCATGACAGACCTGTGGTTAGAAATGAAGTGGTGACATCAGTGCCAATGTGGCTGAAGCCCCAACCAGGATTTAAGAAGTGCAGTAAATGCAAAGCATGTGAGAATGGGATGAATCTTACAGAAGTGAAAACTCCGCTCAGTAAAACTTTGAGCATTAAACAAATCTGACTTGCAAAACTGAATTTTCAGTGTACACCCTATGTTGCCCATGTTCCAAATACTATGTTGGTAGTACCCTTCTTCCAGTGCACAGACGTATACTACAACACCTAAGAGCTATTAAAAATAATGACTCGAGCTATCCAGTGGCACGACATTTCCATAAAAAGCATGGTGGTGACCATAGAATGATGCAATATAGCGTTATTGACAGTGTACCGAAGAAAAAAAGAGACGGAGACAGGAAAAAGGAGCTCAGAAGACTAGAGTCCATGTACATTCTAGAAATGGACAGGAAGGAGCCACAGTGCTTAAATATTGATGAAGAACTTTTCAACATCCCTAGCCTGGACTGCTGCCAGATCATTGATCATGTTGGTTTTAATGTAATTGAATATACTAGTGTTTTTTAATTGGTCTTTGACTTAGTGTTCTTTTGAACAATAGATGCATTTTAACCAGATCATTATTTTGTGTTCATTTACAGGAGGACATCCACCTAAAGAAGCAGGAAAATAGTACCTGATAGGGGAATGCAGCTTGGTTGAGAGCAGCCTTATCTCTACCAAGATAAATAGCGTTGACCGGTGAGAAGATAGTGAAGCACGATGTAGCCAGTGTGGTTGAATAGTAATCACTTGTTTGGCCTTCATAAGAATAAGCCCACAGTGGCCGCACTAAGCACTACAGCGAGGCGTATGCCCACTTGGGCAGAAATGTTTGAGGCTTATGTTAGACCACACAATAACATTTCACATCGAAATTAGATGGGGACTGACAGACTGTACACTGATCATTCCGGCAGTAAAACGCTTTACATTTTTGTGCTAATTGTGTCGAAGGTACACTCAATATGCTGACTTCTCTGTATTGATTGCCGTAATGGAACATGCTTATTTTAACAAATGCACTTGGTTAATACATTGGCAACCTGACAACACCAACGGTAAACTATGAATTGAAACTTGACGCACTGTATAAATATGTGGCGATTGTATGAATTATATCAACTACGGAAGTCCTTTTCGATGAGTTGACATTACCGTATTCATGTTTTGTCTATACTGTAAATATACAACAGTATTGTTTTTCAACAAGTATGAAAACATTCCAATATGGCCGCCAAGCTCAGTGAGCAGGTCGAAGTCCTCTGTTTATGTTGATGTTTAATGAACACTTTCATTGACAAAAGTATAGAAAAAAGATTGTTGTAATGTGGTCAACGTCGTGACAAAGGTGCAAGTAAGCACCGAAACGCATTGGCTTGACTCTGCAATAACGAGATTAAATTAATTGGCAACCAAACTGGAGTGCTGAGGTTTTCTGTGGACCAAGACAGAAAGCAATCTTTGATATATATATATATATATATATATATATATATATATATATATATATATATATATATATATATATATATATTCAAACAAAAGCCCGAAAGCATTGAGGACGCACTCGACAGTCGATGTAACCTTGCGGGTTATTATTCTAAAACGGAAGCCAGCGGTTTCATTCCGGTGTTTGGATCCATTTCGCCTGACGCGTTTCGAGGCTACAGCCTCTTATTCGTAGGCAGCTTGGAATGTGTGCAGAAGGCTCTAATTAGTGCTCTAACATGCTTTTCATTTTAACAAGGACTACAAGTCCCAACATGCATTAATGAAACAAACGCACTCAGCGTGGCCCACTGGGGCTCATTATAAAATGAAAAGCATGTAGGTAATCAACTAATTAGAGCCTTCTGCACACATTCCAAGCTGCCTATGAATAAGAGGCTGTAGCCTCGAAATGCGTCAGGCGAAATGGATCCAAACACCGGAATGAAACTGCTGGCTTCCGTTTTAGAATAATAAACTGCAAGGTTACATCGACTGTCGAGTGCGTCCTCGATGCTTTTGGGCTTTTGTTTGAACATAATTTGACACGGCTGCCCTGCCGTGGAGGACTGCACCATCGCAAGTAAGACAAAGGCGAGGCTGCGTGGTGGGAACTATGTCCACGCCTGTTATGCAGCACAGAAGGGTATTTTATCCTCTTGGAAAAAGACTGTCATAATCCCTATTCATAAAAAGGGGATAAGGCTAATCCAAAAACTACAGACTGATTTCTTTACTGGATAGTACTGCCAAATTAATGGGCCGGCTACTCTTAAATATATTGGAGGAATGGGTCACCGAAAGGAACATAATAATCCCCTTGCAATATGGTTTTAGGAAAGGAAAGGGGACAATTGATCAGTACTTAAACTTAAACTTGATCATTGCTAAATACACTACGGCTAAGGCCGGACATTTTTACATGGTCTTTATGGACCTGTCGGACGCTTTTGATTGTGTAGTCCATTCTAAACTGTGGGAAATCATGGAAGAAATGGGAGTTGACACCCCGATTATTAATTTTATCCATGGGATGTATACTGACGCCACGGCTTGCATCCGGTATGGCAGAGAGGGCTAGTGTATGAGACATTTTAATATCACTGTGGAGTGAGACAGGGATGCGTCCTCGCCCCTTTTCTATTTGCATTATACACCAATGCCATAGAGCTGGCCTTGGAGGGATCTACTAAAGATGCTGCTGTTGTTAATTCATCTGTTGTCCCCATACTCCTCTATGCAGACAATGCCGTGCTGCTGGCACGCACTGCAATGCACTGCAAAGATTCATAGTGGAGTACTCAAATTTTATGGGGAACTTGGCCCTGAAAGTCAATGAATCCAAGTCATTTGTTCTTGTGGCAGGCCCAAAGTTCAAGAAACACCTTAGAATGCATATATAGAAGAGCGTAAGCTTGAGGTTGTGAATACTTTTAACTATTTGGGGGTTACATTTGACAGGGAGAGTAATTGGTAAAGCATGGTGATTAATAGGGGGCTCCAAATGGAAACAAGCATTGGCATAGCCAATAGGTCTCGCTTTTGGGACCTTATAAGTATTTAGTTATGCAGCACAATATCCTTGGTGCAACAACATCAACTGTTGCATGGCTAAGCACTTATAAGGTCCCAAAGGCGAGACCTATTGGCTATGCCAATGCTTGTTACTATTGTTTTTGCCTTCTATATTTTTTAATATTTAATAAACCTGCATGTTGTCTAAACTTCCTGGATTCAAACTTTATTAAGGCTTATTTAATTGATTATGCTGATTTAGTTGCTGGTAAACTGTTACCTGTAGGGAGACATTGCCTCGTGTATTTTTTAGGGTTAACACCATCTCCCATCCTAGGAGGCGCTTCATCTTAGCGTATCTGATAAAGAGAGCATCAACCCACTTCTACATCAACTTTCTCTGATTCCACCGCAAACTGGCGTAATACACTTAAAGGATTCTTCTGAGAACACAAGACTAAACTCACTAAACAAAAAACATACCAAAAAAAAACATTAAGTTGCTCTTGCTCATAGCAGTTGGTTCCGATTACAGAAAAACTTAATTACGCCGCGCGTCCGTAGAACTTAATTGGGTACGTCCTCTTCCAGCTGTCCCTGAGTACATGCATGGGCATAGACAGAGGACTTTAAACATGGAGACGCCTGGAAAGGGGGGGGGGGAGTTAAGAGTGGGAGAGAAGAGAAGAGGCAGCTAGGGGAAAGAGCAGGAGAGACGGAAAAAAGAGGGAAGGAAAGCGTGGGAGAAGGAAGGCAGGTGAAGAGAAGGACGGGCATGTGACAGGAGTCAATAGACTGCTGGAGAGAAAAAGAACGGCGGAGGCAGGAAAAAAGAGAGGGAGAGCTGGTGATGAAAGCAATAGGAAGGTAGAGAGGGGGCAGAACATGAAAAAAGAGCGACGTAAAGGGAAGGAACGTGAAGCCATTGAAGAATACAGTAGGGGAGTGGAGAGCATAACACAAACTGAAAGAGGAAAACTATATAGGAGCATGTCTGGGGGCACTGGGGCATGGAGCTGGCCTTATACGGGTGCATGTTGGGAGCCCTCTACAAGATTCGGTAATATGAAACCAGTGGAAACTGCGCAGTTTACACAATCTCACTGCTTTATTGCTGTTTGAAACAAATGGCTTACCCGCACTATCGCATTGTATGTTTTACACGTAAAAATGATTGTTGACATACTTTTTGATAATAAGCGTTCCGTCAAACACACGTTAAAATTAAGCCCCTGGAAAGGGGGGGTGGGTTAAGAGTGGGAGAGAAGAGAAGAGGCAGCTAGGGGAAAGAGCAGGAGAGACGGAAAGAAGGGGGAAGGAAAGCGTGGGAGAAGGAAGGCAGGTGAAGAGGAAGACGGGAGTGCGACAGGAGTCAATAGACTGCTGGAGAGAAAAAGAACACGTAAAACGAGCAGACATTTTTTAACAGGAAACTTAAGGCCTTGTAGGGGCAGCCTAGTTGGAAAGGGGTGAGAGGTCGTATTCCCTTTAACAAACTTCTGCGAAAGTAACGGCCATCTTAGTATGGACTGGTTTTATAATAATAAGGGCGCGAGCAAACAAAAGACAAGAAATCCTGTTTTTTTTGTAATATTAGAGCCGGAGCAACAAAATTAAAAATGAAATTAATCGGGCTTTTTATAATGTTAGTATTGTAAATAAGATATAATAATTACATATCTTGCTGTGGTGTACTGGATTTAAAAAAATCTCATAAAATGTTTGGAACTGACGTAAACTTAGCGTAATTTTGAAATTTTTTAAATCCTTTTTTTTTTTAAAAAGGACAATCCAATAACTTCATTCCCAGTGAGCCACCCAGTTCTTCTGCAAGAACCTGTCCATCGTAGCCCTTTTTTTTATGTGTACAGACAGAGCGACCCGGACAGTTCGCCGTCTTATTTCTTTTATGCACTTAGGGTCACTGCTGAGGAGTACTTAAAACTATCGCTAAATAGATGCGATCCCAATAGAATGGCAAAAGCATCCTTTCAGGGCCGGGGAGCTTTGCGTGACGAAATCACGCCGGGTGAGTGACGTATGGATGTACACGTAGTGATTGTTGACATACTTTTTGATAATAGGCGTTCTGTAAGACACCTGTTAAAATTAAGCCCCTGGAAAGGGGGGGGAGGTTAACAGTGGGAGAGAAGAGAGAGAGGTGTAGAGAGAGGTGTAGAGAGAGGGGTGTAGAGACAGGGGTGTAGAGAGAGGGGTGTAGAGAGAGGGGTGTAGAGAGGGGTAGAGAGAGAGGTGTAGAGAGAGAGGTGTAGAGAGAGAGGTATAGAGAGGTGTAGAGAGGTGTAGAGAGGTAGAGAGAGGTAGAGAGAGGTAGAGAGGTAGAGAGGTAGAGAGAGGTAGAGAGAGAGGTAGAGAGGTAGAGAGAGGTAGAGAGGTAGAGAGGTAGAGAGAGGTAGAGGTAGAGAGGTAGAGAGAGGTAGAGGTAGAGAGGTAGAGAGAGGTAGAGAGGTAGAGGTAGAGAGGTAGAGAGAGGTAGAGAGAGGTAGAGAGGTAGAGAGGTAGAGAGAGGTAGAGAGAGGTAGAGAGGTAGAGAGGTAGAGAGGTAGAGAGAGGTAGAGAGGTAGAGAGAGGTAGAGAGAGGTAGAGAGAGGTAGAGAGAGGTAGAGAGAGGTAGAGAGAGGTAGAGAGAGGTAGAGAGAGGTAGAGAGAGAGGTAGAGAGGTAGAGGTAGAGAGAGGTAGAGAGAGGTAGAGAGAGGTAGAGAGAGGTAGAGAGAGGTAGAGAGGGGTAGAGAGGTAGAGAGAGGTAGAGAGAGAGGTAGAGAGGTGTAGAGAGGTGTAGAGAGAGGTGTAGAGAGGTAGAGGTAGAGAGGTAGAGAGAGGTAGAGAGGTAGAGAGAGGTAGAGAGAGGTAGAGAGGTAGAGAGGGGTAGAGAGAGGTAGAGAGAGGTAGAGAGAGGTAGAGAGAGGTAGAGAGAGAGGTAGAGAGAGAGAGAGAGAGGTAGAGAGAGGTAGAGAGAGAGGTAGAGAGAGGTAGAGAGAGAGGTAGAGAGGTAGAGAGAGGTAGAGAGGTAGAGAGAGGTAGAGAGGTAGAAAGAGGTAGAGAGAGGTAGAGAGGTAGAGAGAGAGGTAGAGAGGTAGAGAGGTAGAGAGAGGTAGAGAGAGAGAGGTAGAGAGGTAGAGAGAGGTAGAGAGGTAGAGAGAGGTACAGAGGTAGAGAGGTACAGAGGTGTAGAGAGGTAGAGAGGTAGAGAGGTAGAGAGAGGTAGAGAGAGGTAGAGAGGTAGAGAGAGAGGTAGAGGTAGAGAGGTAGAGAGAGAGAGGTAGAGAGAGAGGTAGAGAAAGAGAGGAAGAGAGAGAGGTAGAGAGGTAGAGAGAGGTAGAGAGAGGTAGAGAGAGGTAGAGAGGTAGAGAGAGAGAGGTAGAGAGAGAGGTAGAGAGGTAGAGGTAGAGAGAGAGAGAGGTAGAGAGAGAGGTAGAGAGGTAGAGAGAGAGGTAGAGAGAGGTAGAGAGGTAGAGAGAGAGAGAGGTAGAGAGGTAGAGGTAGAGCGGTAGAGGGAGAGGTAGAGAGGTAGAGCAGTTCATCAAAATGCTCAGGTGCCAGGATCAGTTTTTAGGCCACAAAGCTGTGGGTTCATGTTTAATACTTTATTGGGCGATTAATTAAAACACATACGATATCCTCAGTAATGCAGGCAAGCTGACCCTTTCTATGTAAACAAGGAGGCACTGCTCGCTCCTGCAGGCAAAACGCCGTGGGATGCGAGGAATGCAGCTGAGGGGAGAGGGGTGGGGGGAGTGCGGCCGAGAACACACAAAGCGTTTCCCTTGCGGGAGCGAGCAGGGGCACCATCTGGTTGCAAGTTAATTACAAACAGATGGTTTCAAAGCTCGATCCCGCAAGGGAATCGCCAAACGTGCACGCGTTGCCATTGAAAGCAATGCAAAGCGTGCACGTTTTTGGCCCAAAAAGTGAATCGATTCCTAAAGGTGTCTTCCTATGCAGCGCGAGACCTAAAAAATATTGGAGGCTTCTTTAGGTTTATAAAAAAACTTGGATCGAAACCAATTGACATCATAAAAAAGATCTTTCAGGCGAAGGAAGTGTCAGCCGCAACCTATGGGGCGGCTGTATGTTCCCATACTGATACATCCAGACTTCAACGCATAGAGGATGGTTTTTTGAAAAGATTGGGATGCCTTTCGCAATCTTGCTCTTCCTATAACTGCCACTCCGAATTTAACCTCCCTTATATTACAGACCAGATCCGCATTTCACCTATTTTATTGTGGCATTCAATTTGAAAGAAAGAAACATTAAAATTAACTAGAGATATTGCAAATGATTGCCTGAAACTAGATGGGGTATCCAAAATACGATGGTTAAAATTTGTCAAGTCCAATTTGGAACTAATTGCCCTCAGTAAACTGTTTAAAGATCCTAACTTGTGCTTGTCAGTCCCAAGAAACGAACTGAAAGGCCGGTTATTGGATAGATTGAGCAGAGACAGGTGGGAGGAGAATCGCAACAAGGTCATGTTTAAACAATACCTCTTAACACCTAGAATAGATAACACTGTGTTTTCATATTTGACATTTGTTTCTAACCTCCAACACAGATATGTACTGTTGCGATTCTGGCTGAAATATGTCCCTTTAATGTTAGGTTATCCTCCCAAAACATATTTCATTGATGCACTGCCATGTGATGGACAATCGCCTCAGAATGACCTCCATTTTTTATTCTTCTGTAGTTTATATGATGGGGAAAGGAAAAAATATATCTTACCGCTTATACGTAAACTCAATTTTAGACAATGTCGCCCAGCTTTGTATTATCTCCAACTATTGTCAAACCCTTTTGTTTGTTATTGTGTAGCTTCATTTTTGATGTCTGCTATAAGAATGAGGAGATCAATTTTATATGGCTGGATGTAGCACACAGCAAGAGGAGTAACGCATATGAATTGCTGTTTTTAAGATTTTTATCTATTACACGATTTTAATAGCTTTTTATGCATTTGTATGTATTTTGATATCTACAATGCTTTTATTGTCATTGATTGACTGTTGTAGAATACTTTTTGGATTCAAGCTAGCCTGGCTGATGAGGGCTATTAGCCCGAAACCGGTCCCAGGATGCTTGTTTCCGGTCCAGGGAAGACATGGCTTGGCAGTTCGGGCTGGACTGTTCCCATGAGGCACAGGGACAAGACTGATTTGCATATAGCTGTGTCTGAACTGGGGTGGCGAAGTACCTTCTTCCTGGTGGCAAATCTATATATCCCCCCTGGGAGAAACTTCGACCATATGTTGAGCACACTCTTTTTATATATTCATGAGGTAGCTACCATGGAAGAATGCCACTTAGTGGTATTAGTTGGAGATCTAAATGTGAAAATCTCCAATTCTGCATTGGAGATTTATGCCACTCCAGATAAAGAGGAAATTTGGCATATTCCTGATTCCTTACTACCGGATAAAATAAAAACGGATAATCGGGGATTTCTCCTGCTTGATAGCATCAGAAGTACAGATTTGGTCATTTTAAATGGGAGGGTGCCTGTTGATAAAATAGCACAATTTACTTTTCATTCCCATCATACACAAAGCCTATTGGACTACGTGGTCGTCTCCTATCAAATGTTTGGGGCCTGTGAAAACCTAGCAGTCTCTCCGTCAGTATGGAGTGATCACAGCATAATAGGTTTGACAATGGCCTTTAATCTACCTGCACTGAATCAAGGGAACTTGAGCCAGGGCTCGGTGGTTTTTAATAAAGCAAATGGACGTTCCTTTTGGACGCACAAAAATACCTCTGAGGTAGGTGTGATAGTGAAGAAAACCTATGTAGAACAGCAGGGCCTTGCTTATACTAATATTATACAGTTCTTTGAGGCCCAAATGAAGGAGATAAAAAATGTAAGCTCTGAATCCACAGGTCCCCGCCTGGTAAACCAGGGTACGCCTTTGCTGAAAGTATTAAATCAAGTATTAAATCAAGAAATTAACAGTTTAGTCCGAAAACAACATTTACAATTTTCTACGGGCAAACAGAAGGAAATTAATCGCCTTAAGCGAGCAAGAAGTCGTTATAAACTTAGAGAAAAGAGAAGGGAGTTTGATGCCAAATGGATTGGGTTGAGGGAAGCCGCAAGAGCTAAAGATTCAAAAAAGTATTGGCACCTGATTGCAGAATATTGTGACTCTAGACAGAGGGCTCTCCCTATTCCGATCCCAGAAAGGAAGTAGGTGGATTATATCTCACTATTATATAAAAACAACAGTTCAGTACCTTTTCTGATGCCCGCCACAGAGGAGTCTTTCTCTCTGGAATATGGTCCCCCGTCAAGGGATGAAGTAGTAGGTCACATAAAGAATGCCAGAACCTCCGGCGCACAAGGACCGGATGGTATCCCGATCATGTTAATCAAAAAGGAGTCAGCTGCATGGGGAGCCTTTTTGGCGCCATTGTATAATTTTTGCTTTCGAACGATTAATATTCCCTCCTCTTGGAAGGGGAGTATTATAGTTCCTTTGTTCAAAAAGGGCCTGAAAAGTTTACCTACTAGTTTTAGACAGATTGCGCTGTTGGAAGCATCGGGCAAATTATCTGCAAAAAGTATACTTTGTCACCTGCAGCAATGGGCCCATGACCAGAACATCTTACCACCAGAACAGGCTGGTTTCAGAAAGAACCATCGAACCCTGGACAATATCGCGGCTGTCCAGACTATTGTAGAGAAATATGTTTTCTCACGAAGCATGCCAGTCTATACGGCATTCATTGATTTCTCCACGGCGTTTGATAAAGTGGATCGTCAGACGCTGTGGAGAAAGCTTTCCCATCTTGGTATGCCATTCCACCTCTTGGGCCTCATAATAGAATTACATACAGACACCTGGTGTTAAGTGATGATGGGAGGCTCGCAGGGGTTATCTTGTAGGATTAAGACTTATAACGGGCTTAAGCAGGGTTGCCTGCTGGCCCCTCTTTTGTTTTCTTTCTATATATATGATCTCCCCGGCACTTTAAACTCAGTGAGGGGGGATGCCCCTAGAATTGGTACAATGTCCATTGGTTCCTTATTATATGCAGATGACGTTGCAATTTTTGACTTAACTCCTATTGGCTTACAACGTCGTCTGGACGCCCTAACCAAATATGCGGAGGCCCACTTTCTGAAAATCAATATTGCTAAAAGCAAAATTTTAGTCTTCCGCAAGAAAGGTTTTAGAATAAAGAAAGGGTATAAGTGGTCGTTGGGGCATGAAGAACTAGAATTGGTTGACTCGTATTTGTATCTGGGGAAGGTTTTTTCAAAAAATGGGCGAGATTCAGAGCATATTAAACTGTGTGTTGGCAAGGCTGCTACCCAGGCTGGAGCTTTAAATCGATTTTATAAAACCTGTGGGAGACGCCATTTTAGTCATGTTCTGTCAGTATTTAAGGTTAAAATTCCTCCTTCATTAACATATGCTGCAGAAGTACTGGATAGGAACTATTGGCTTGCTTTTGATAAGGCTGAAGGCTGGTTTTTCCGCCAAATTTGTAATTTAAACTCTCTGGCTGCCCCTCACGTTCTACACTTGGAATTCCGCCTCTTCATATATTTCATCCTTGTCAGCGGTCCTGAGGTGGGGGAATTCCCTCTTCTGGGGGGATGAGGGCACCCTTAGGGCAGCTTTGAGAATGGAAATTTTTGACAAATTAAAGGATCAATCAGCTTTCTTTAGATCATTTGCTTACGCAAATGATTTATTTGGTCTCAGTTTAAATAGTGATTCACCGATGCCAAATTCCACACTGAAGTTATTTTTAAAGAAGTCCGCAAGCTTGATTAGCATGGCAAGAGACACAGTTTTAAGTCAATCCAAATCCCGCAATGAGGTGGTC
Source organism: Calotriton arnoldi (assembly GCA_963921515.1). NCBI lineage: Eukaryota > Metazoa > Chordata > Amphibia > Caudata > Salamandridae > Calotriton > Calotriton arnoldi. Next base: position 954,597 of record CAWUFW010007334.1, read on the forward strand.
TGTGGGAGTGCTGTGGGGAATAGACCTCAGCCCTATCTAACATGGAATCTTCCACATGGGATTAGAAGGTTGATACTTCTTTTGAGAACCAACCTGTTGCCTTTGAGAGAAGTTACTGGTATATGGGAAAAAATACCAAGAGAGGAGAGAATTTGTGAATTTTGTTTTTTTACAAATTCAGGATCTTAATCACGTGCTGTTTGTGTGCCCGGAACTACAAAGGGCCAGGCGTATGTTTTTAAGATCATCATTTATTAAATTTAACATTCATTCTGCTCAGGAGGCCCGATCTTTTGTCTTGTCCCCACCAAATGAAATGGTTTGCCATAGGATATTTCAATTTTTTAAAACATTTCTGGCTATTTATTAGGATTTTTTATTTTTTTTTTAAGTTCAGTTTGTATGTTATAACGTCTGATGGTTGGACATTGTAGAATTTTGTACTATATATAAAGTATGTATTTTCCTCTTCCCTCTTTTTAATCAACTGGTGTACTTTTTTTTTTAAAAAAGAAACATTTTTTGTATTGTATTTAAAGTATGTCTTTTTTATTGTACTGGTGTAATTTTGTGGACCTCCGTCGGAGTTGAATAACAAATAAAAATTGATTGATTGATTGGGTGGCGAAGTGAGCTAAAGAACGATGATGGGTTCAACCCAGATCTGTGACTGGGGGTGAGTGTCTGAAAAGTTTCAGCGCTCCGTCCATCATCTCCTTGTGTTTGTAGAATACTTTTCATGCCACTCGTAGTGGCGAAATAAAGTTATTATTATGACTGACTGATAACACGTGCTCACGACTATAGATGCTGACAGCGGCTGCACCATCACATCTTTTTTTTTTTGGCAGATGCTGAATAGCATCAGCAAAAGCATTGTGCTTTTTTACTGATACTTTTCAGCATCACCAGACAGCATTGGCAACACCAGTAAGTTTCAAAGATAAGAACTATTAGCTTTTGCAATGCTTATTAAGTAACTTTGGTTCCATTAAAGCTACCAATAAAATGTATTTTTGTTGATATCTGCAAATTATAAGAAAGAGTGGTAAATCCATAATTATGCTGAAAGCACTCGGCTGCAGAATTGCAGAATTTCACAGGCTCTGGATATTGTTTAGTGGTCAATATAACAGCATGTACTCATTAACTGGAAATACCATGAATAAAACCATTTTCCAATATTTGGTATTAAACGTTGCTGAATAGAACTATACCTTTCCCACTCATGAAGCATTCGAAAAACTCATCCCAGGATTCGTAATTGGGAAGCACAGGATTATTATTTTCGAAATGGAAATATGAGACAGCTGCATCCTTTGGATTGCGAAACACAACCAAAGTCTGTTGGGAAAAAATGAACAATGTGAACACCACACAATAAAGATTTCTAAAAAATAAATGTTTTTTTTTTTTTTTAAAGAGTAGAGATAAGAAAGCAAGAGAGTTAGCACATGTGAAACCATCAGATAAAGGTGAAAGGGAAACAGTAGAAAATCTGTATTCATAGAACCGATGTGGTTCCACTGAGTTGTTAATTTCATCTTGAGAAAGGTTGCAAATGTGGCCTGAACCACCACAGGAGCTCTGCGTTTGTTGTAAATTTGAATTTGTGGTCAATCAAATTTTCTGCCACCCTGAAAGGCTCTTCTTACACTACTTACTACACAGCCTTGTTTTGACATTTGCGTGACCCCAGCCTGGGCTTTCGTACGTAAAATCTTTCCTCTTCCAGGTCCTGGGTGAACATAACAAGCAGTGCTGATTTCGCATTGGTTATGTTAGGCATTTTACTTGAATGAGAGGGCCAGACGCCATAGAGTTCAAAAACAATATTTTATGAAAAAGAAAACTGCAATATTATTAACATTTATCACAGTGAATCTTTACTTTACGAATGGGCGAAAAAATAGAACAAGCTGGAAAGGCAATTTGTAAGACTGTGTGAGAAAAGAAACGTGAATATAGTTTCAAGCACAACTCCCCAGCACACAGAAGCCACTATTGGTCACCCTTTTAAAACTATGGATTATAAAAATCACTTCTTGATTGAAATTATATTAAATGCTATCTTTATTTCATCAAAGACTGCACCAAAGCTCAAAAACACATTAATTTGCCCTTCACCACAACTCCTACAATTTATAACTACCTCCGGAGCATTCATAGCAAACATATTGTATTCCATACATACTCTTGAGATCTTTTGGTAGCCGCCTTCCCCCACTCGCTCAGGAACCTTCAACCATTGGCTTGAGACATTGTCAATCACTTCTTGGATGTGCCTACAGGAGCATTTTAGTTTTACCTTCTGTCTATTTGCTGTTTGGGTGTATCATTACACTTCCTCATAATGCATCAGTCTATTTTACATCTGAAAAGTACACTCTGTTGTGAGATATTTCATTATATATTGTCGTGCAGTTCCCACTAAGTCAGTAGGACCTGCGTGTTTATGGACAACATAAACTTTGGCTGAGGTGCCTACACAGACTCTATGCAACCCCACAGTATATGTTGACCTGAAGACCACCCAGCTCACAGTGCCACCATAAGCCTCCCTAACCTAAGCAGGGAGCGAATGGTTTCCGTCAACCACTGAACATGACAACCCTGACCCCTCAGGGATCGTGGTAACAGATTTACAACCCTTTCGCTAAGTCACTCGTGCCCTCTTGTTCTTGGAGAAGTATACAAAGAATACACAATGGGACGTTTTCAATATATTTATTGACCAATGTTATTCTTGTATAGAATACATGTGCAGCGATAATCAGTAGACAGAAGCACACAAAAGTGATTAAAAGCACCAAAATAGTCAATAGCAGGTATAGTTCCATCATGGTGCTAAAACAGTGTATATATGCAGGCATATAAAACAAAGGTAGTAATCAGGCGTACTCCTACTATGCGATCCCAATTCTATGTGCGTCTAGTGTAGGTATAGATGTATGTATCTAGAGCCAAGAATCCCCCGACAGGATGATCCAACCCATTACCTGGCAGTACATAATGTAGGACCCCATCTTGGTCACAAACTGGACACCCCTCACAGAGATGTTAGACAGCTGCTTGGCGATGCCTCGGCATGCAGGGACCCCGCAATGTCAGCAGAAATGTCTCCTCTGGCTAACCCCCAAAAATGCTTATTTATTTACAATAAAAAGCGTCCTTGACATGTATATATAGATTAGCATTGTTATGGGTTTGCAGATAGCCCTGTCCCACCATGGATGAAGATAGAACAACATTTGTATAGTGTGCGTGAAGGCTTTGCAGTGTTCAAGGCATCATGATAATGTTGTGTGAAGCCAGATGTGTAAGCAAAGCAGGTTCAGAGAAACAAATCCAACATTGTCACGCACGCAAATATGTGCAAAAGGTCACAGTAAAATGTTATTGTGCAGAAAGAGGAAAATGTAAGACAATGTGCAGGATTGCTTTATAGGCCTAACCCGCAAACATAACAATATCTTATCCATGCATTGTAGAAACAAAAATCCATTTTCAATTGTTTTGCACTGCAGCAGGCATTTTTATGGCTCTGGGCAGTGCAAGAGTGAAACCTATTGGCTTTGCCAATGCTTATTTTAGATAGTGAGGGCACACAAAGCATTTGAGATTCAGGTAGGATTGGCAAATAATTTGACAAGTACTCTCACCTTTATTTTGTTTGCAAACACTGTCTCTGGTAGGTTATCGTTGTGAAGATGTGTTATGAACACTCTTGGAGACTGAAGCTTGGATAACCTCTGCACGAAAAGAAAAGACAAATGGAGTTTTGATTTTTACGTTTCCTATTTATATTAAATAAACTTGACATGATCAAGTGTCCATTCTTTTGAAGCTGTTTTTACATTCTGAAACACATTTCTACCAGAAGTGCTGTACATAGTATTGCAGCTCTACTTTTGAGTTTGGGCAGAATAATGATTAGATAGATTGGTGGTGAGGATGGTAGATGATACAATAAATATAACATTACAGATATTCTATTCATATTAAATCATATACAGCTGAATAAAGTCTAAAGGTGGGGGATGGAGAATTAGATGGGTAGATGCAAGGGTCTTTGCCAGAGTCGGTCAGTCACATTGGTCCTTGAGACTGAGGTGGGGCTCTCGACCCTTAATGTGGGGTAGGAGGATTTGGCTTTTAAGTTTGATGGGGACAGGTGCAGTCTGTTGAAGCGCCTAAACATAATTAGGGCACAGGATGACTTCAGGATGGAATGGTGATTAAGATTTGCAGACCTTACATCTTGCGTTCGAACATGTTGGAAAGATTACCATTCATCCCCTATTATCACTTTTCAGCCTTTTGGCTGAGATCACGTGTAGTACTGTCAGCGCTTTCCATGTGCTAATTTTGGGGACCATAAAACATTATCCAAAGGATCTAGTTGCATATCTGAGCCTGGTCAACAAATAAATACATTCAATACTACATGAAGTGCATTAGGCTCCACAAAAAGGACAGAGAATAAGTATCAAACCATAAAGGTTTATTAAAAGTTAATGATTTACAGGGTTCCCTGACACAATATTGAAACCAGAAATATCGTGCAACAGAAATATTGTGTAAAAAATATCGAGCACAAAAATATTGTTTTCCTATACATATACAGGTAAGTACAAAATACCCCCAAAAAATATCGTTGTACACTAATATAGAAAAAATATAGACAAACATATTGTTTTTTTATATATATATATATATATATATATACATATATATATATATATATATATATTTAAAAGTAGTAATTCTTAAATATTTTGACAATTAACATTATTATAATGTAAATGAAATATGTTTAACTAATATTTCAAAATATGTATAAAATATACTAATTTAAACAAACACACACACATATATATGTGTGTATGTTTATATATACACATATATCACATAAAACTATTTAAAAAATATTTTTTTTAATTTATATTATAATTTTCTTTAAATTTAATAATATAACAAGTATAAATATATATATATATATATATATATATATATATTTACATACACATACAAAAAATGAAAAATGTAACAAATAAACTACAATTCTTTTTAAAATATTGCCAATTTAATTATACATAAAAAGCAAACAATAAACAAAAATACGTTTGACTAAAACTATCTTAAGAATTACATAAATGTATATATATACAAAATCTAAAATTAAATGCAAAAGCACATAATAATAATATATATTAAAACAATTTTAACAGAACTATTAAACTCTAAGGACAATATATAAACTATTCCCATTCCAATCCATATAACAGTAGAGAAAGCACGGGACTCAGGAGGGGTTCAATTTACTATTCCCACTCCAGGCAGTGCAACAGTTCGGACAGCGTTGGACACCAGAGTGGTAAAATTAACTATTCCCACTCCAGTCAGTGCAACAGTACGGAAACCGTTGGACACCAGAGGGGAACAATTTACTATTACCACTCCCAGTAGGTGCAACAGTAGGGAAGCGTTGGACTCAGGAGGGGTAACATTTACTATTTCCACTCCAATCTGTGCAACAGTAGGGAAAGCATTGAACTCAGGAGGGGTAAAATTTACTATTTCATTCGAGTCTGTGCAACAGTAGGGAAAGCGCTGGACACTGGAGGGGTAAAATTTACTATTCCCAGTCCAGTCCGTGTAACAGTAGGGTAAGCGTTGGACACCAGAGGGGTAAAATTTACTATTCTCACTCCACTAGGTGCACCAGTAGGGAAAGCGTTGGACTCAGGAGGAGTAACAGTTAATTTTCCCACACCAATTTGTGCAACAGTAGGGAAATCGTTGTACACCAGAGGGGTAAAATTTACTATTCCCGCTCCAGTGGGTGCAACAGTAGGGAAAGCTTTGGACTCCACAGGGGTAACATTTACTATTCCCACTCCAGTCTTTGCAACAGTAGGGAAAGCGTTGGACACCACAGTGGTAAAAGTTACTATTCCCACTCCAGTAGGTGCAACAGTAGGGAAAGCATTGGACACCGGAGGGGAACAATTTACTATTACCACTCCCAGTAGGTGCAACAGTAGGGAATGCGTTGGACTCAGGAGGGGTAACATTTACCATTCCCACTTCAATCTGTGCAACAGCAGGGAAAGCGTTGGACACCAGAGAGGTAAAATGTACTATTGCCACTCCAGTGGGTGCAACAGTAGGTAAAGCATTGGACTCCAGAGGGGTAACATCTACAATTCCCTCTCCAGTCTGTGCAACAGTAGGAAAAGTGTTGTACACCAGATGGGTAAAGGTTAGTATTCCCACTCCAATAGGTGCAACAGTAGGGAAAGCGTTGGACTCAGGAGGGGTAACAGTTACTATTCCCACTTCAATCTGTACAACAGTAGGGAAAGCATTGGACACCAGAGGGGTAAAATGTACTATTCCCCATCCAGTGGGTGCAACAGTAGGGAAAGCGTTGGACTCCGGAGGGGTAACATTTACTATTCCCACTCCAGTCTGTGCAACAGTAGGGAAAGTGTTGGACTCAGGAGGGGTGAAATTTACTATTCCCAGTCAAATCTGTGCAACTGTAGGGAAAGCATTGGACACCAGAGGGGTCAAATGTACTATTCCCACTCAAGTAGGTGCAACAGTAGGGAAAGTGTTGGGCTCCGGAGGGGTAAAATTTACTATTCCCATTCCAGTCTGTGCAACAGTGGAGAGAGAGTAGTTCACCTTAAACAAATAACATATTTTAACAACTCTATAGAATAACCAAACATATAAAATTTCAAATATAAAAATTAAGGGCCCTATAACAATGTTGACACCATCTTGGCAGTTCCGAAAACCGACATCATAATCCCGACTGCTGAAAAGCCATCCGTTCGGGATTCTGTGCAGCTTCTGACTGGCCGACGGCTCCTTGAGCCCGTCGGAAGCTAATCGGTTTGACCGCCCGGTTTACACTCCGACTGCCGACATCATAATTCGGCGGTCGGACCATAAACCTACAATGTCGGTCAGTCGATGAGCGGTCGGAGGCTTACCGACTGACATCGTAATGAGGCCCTATATGTATGAATCGTAACAAAAATTAAACAAATTACATAATGATTGCAATTTTTAATAATTAGTATCAATTATAGCAAATATCATTAATTTAAATAAAATACCACAGTATATTCTCACAAACATCACAACCAACAATTAAAATGTAATTGAAGTAAAAAAGTATAACACAATTAACATATTCAGTAATAAATAAAACAATTTGTAATAAATGAATAAATATTTTTATATTTATTAATACTTAAATTACTTTCCACTCTACTTTCCTCCAAACACAAAAAACACACCTAATATATAACATATAAAAATAATGTATTACATTTTAAACAAAAGTATCAATAAATTAAGTAGTTCAATTAAGATAAATAATTGATTATTAATTGATTATTACTTAATTAACTTCACACCCTATTCCTGTACAATCTAATGAGTACACACCTAAAATATAACTTAACAGATCTTCTAATTTCACAATTTACATAATTATCAATTTGAAAATTAATAATTAATTATAAATACATTTTTTCATAATTAAGTTCCCACCCTATACCACTAAAAACGGAACAACCTGCACCTAAAATATATCTTTAAAATTATAATAATTACACAACTTACATAATGAATTATCAATTAAGCAATTAATTTTAATTAAAATGTATTATTATTTATTTATAATTAATTTGCTTCGCAGCCTTTGCCCCTACAAATACCACAACCCGCACCTAAAATAAAACATAAAAATGTGAATTAATTGCTCAATCTCCATAATTAATTATCATTTAAATATATAATTCTAATTAAAATGAATTGCTAATTAATTACAATGAATTTACTTCCCACCTTTTACTCCTACAAATCCCACAACCCGCTCCTAAAATAAAACTTGAAAAATAAATTAATTACACAATTTTTATAATTAGTTATGAATTAAATAATTCATTTTAATTAGAATTAATTATTAATTAATTATAATTAATTTACGTCCCAACCTGTACCCCTACAAACTCCACAACTTGCTACAACACAAAATATTGCAATTAACAATTAAATTTGATTTAAAAACAAAAACAATTTACAAACTATATTTACAACATTAACAATCATACAAATAATTTATAACATAAACAATTAAAAAATATACTAAAATACATAAGATCATTAAAAAACAATATTTTTTACAGCTATAGTTTTGTAAACGATATTAGCAACATAGATATTTTTGACATCGATATTACTTACCTTAGAAAATCGATATTCTTGTCAACAATAGTCCTGCATCAAGATATTTGTGAATCACGATATTAAAAACTCAATATTTCTGCTTCTCGATATTTTTAGCTAAATATTTTGTCTGAAGACCAATTAACAGAAGGCAAAAAACTAATTAGTTGAAATTAATAATCAAATGTGCATGCTTCAATTCATATGCAATAAAAAAAAATCTAAACATTGTAAATCAAAGGATGATCCAATATGTGGTCACCTCAAAGAGAAGGAACAAAGGAAAGTTAGTCCTCTCACTCAGACTTTAAAAATCCCCTACTCTGCTCTATTCTGCTCTCTAATCTGAAATTCTCCATTCTGCTTCTAAACTAAAGACACACAACTCTAAAATTTGACACACCTACGAGCAATTCTCAGAAAGGCTGTCCAATCAGGTTAAAGCAGAATGATGTAATTACATACTTGTTAGGTTCTCATGGTTTCTCACAATACAAGCTTCTCTCTGCATCCTTCAAACTTACACTATCTGTAACTAGATATATATATTCGTCTGCACTGCTGGTGTCTTTTGAATGTGCTATTCATTAAAACATTCCATGATGTTTACAAAGAAAAGAATAATTTTTCACATGGAAAAGAAAGAGAAATAACATTTTGTTTAACAATTAGAACTCCAGCTTGCTTAGAAATAAAATGTTCATGTGTCACAAAGCAAAGATGGCAACCAATGTTCTCCAGATTTAAAATTCAGGCCTACATTTGATATTCTAAATCTTACAGTGAATAAACATAATTTCTCTCTACAAATGGAGTCAATACATCTTTGCATTACTATCATGTTAATGCAAAACATTTAATATAAAAAATCTCCATCAGTACAATTTGCCCCTAATTTTGGCCACAGCTTCAAGTGCCAATGTCTTGTCCCCGACTGACTTGTTTACCTGAAAGTGGCCCCAAATCTAATATAGTGTCTAGCTAGGTCTTTGCATAGCGAGTACCTGCACTTCACTGACTGTTTACTTTTCATGGAGGTTCTTACGCACTGTGAACTGACTGGCCATTGTGCATTTCCAATAATACAAGGGAACTGAGGAACAGGGCACCAAAGCTCACATACTATGATCAATTGGGGAGAAGTCAGGAATCAACAACGGGTCTCCTTATGCCAGAGACTAGATTACATTCCCTCCTCTCTTCACTCTATTCACATCTCTTTTCCAGGTGAAGTCAAAAGAACAAACAGATTGTCCATGTGTGTGCAAGGTATAGTGAAAGCGGACCAATGTGTGGATATTATTCGTCATGCCACACTGTCCTCAGGGACACTACCTTCTTTATCAACATTTTTATAAATTATTTTTTTCAAATATATGCCTTTATGTTAAAATAATATCTCTGCCTTAGTCACTTCCGTATTATTATTCAACACATAAATCACCTTTCATAAGAGTGGACGCAGTTAGAAACAAATACTGAGAAAGTTGTACAAAATCTGGAGCTTGATAAAGTCTATTTTTTCACTAATATTGATGGCACGTGCTGTAAAATGCACAACCTGGCTCTGTTTTTACTAAAAAAAGAATTGTAGGTGCAAGATTCTCCATATATATCTTGAAAGGAGTGAGCTTGCATTCTCCACATTGTCAGTGATATAGACACTGACAAGTTCCTGAAGAGAAAAACTAGGTAAGCTCACACAGAGAGGAGATTCTGATAGAAATGGGGAGTGGGGTGCTGTAGAAAGCTTTAAAGGCAACAGTAAGACATTTAAAAACGTCTTCTTATGGAAAAACAGGAAGGTAACTTAATGATGAATGACGTGTATCTCATAATTAAAGAGTGCATGGGTAGCAGAGTTAAGGATTTTGTCCAGCAAGAAGCAGAAGCACTGCTTGCACAAGAGAAAGAGGTTGTAGTAGTGGAGTTTATTCATGGCAAGTGTGTTGATCATGGATTTGTCACTGGGGAACCAACAGTGTGGCTGCTTCTTCTGTACGTTAAGCTGGCAGCACTGTGGGTGGATGGTATGAAGAAGCCCTGCCTCACGGGGAGTTTGAATGTATGCCAAATGCATGGCTAGATTACTGGAGGGTGGTCAGTGTGTCAAATGTTTTGTGTGGTTAAGGATGCAGGGGTTTCTAGGAGAAGGAGCAGAAGGCCATCTTATGCCAAACAGCTGTGAGAAAAACATATGTCTTCAGTCTCAAAGTAGGAGGCTTGGGATGGGGAGAAGAAAAAACCTATGTGTGTGTGGCAAATTGGCAGGGAAATCAGTAAGATGACATTGTGTCCATCCCTAATAAACAGTGTTGATTCCTTGAAGCTACTCCTAGTGTCAAGGACTGCCAAATATGTATGCTGGTCCCCATCATAAGAGTATTATCTCTGACGCAATTGTGCCTGTTCATGGTATAATTGTGCCATAGCCATAATATTTTCATCCTTGACTATTTTGGGCATATTGGTCACTCTAGGACATCCTCTCTAGTGAAAATTCTACAACATACAACATACAACAGGGTGCCTTTGGTAGCAGGGACTACCTCCTCATAGTAACGGGTGGCAAAATGGGTAACCCATTCAGAGGGTGGGACATGGTTTTGCAATTCTTGCCCCCAGGGATTCACGCCACTGGCAACCAATTTCCAGAATCACGAATAGTCTCTGGATGAACACGCTTCTGCTAACTCCTGCCATCTATTGTTGCCCCACTCCTTCTTTGCATTCACCATGCTATGTTTATATTCTTTTCTGATGGCTGCAATCATAGATGGGTTTTTCAACTTGATCACCCTCGCCAGAGTGCCCCTCAGATGCCTATACTCCCTGTTGAACCATCCATTGCCTTTTGTTCGGGGGGCTTCTCCTTAAGGGTTGGGGAAGTTAAAAAATAATCTGCAAACCTCTCAAAAAACCCTTTGTGCAACTCATTAAAGTCTAAGTGGCCACCCTCCTTTTCCATACTTTTTACAGTGGTACTCAAAATTGCCTGGACATCTTTGTTGATGTTTGACAAGATTTCTGGCTTCACAATAACCAGGCATCAATTAAGGCGACGTCTATAAGATGTATGTACAACATTGTGAGTACTAGATGGCATTTCAGGGTCAATTATATACTTATCAAACAAAGCAAGCAGCGTGAGACACAGAGGGTTATGGTCGCTCTCCACTCTTTCCTGTACTACCATGTCATTCACTCTGGACCACAGTCTTAGGTCAACGAGGATATAATCAATTCGGCTTTTGGACAAATAGTTATTAAAAGTGTATGCCTCCTTGGTGTCGGATTTATTATGGCCATTTGTAGCCCTGACCCCCAATTTAATGGAAAGCACTTTCAACTGAAGAGCAGCTTGAGTCCATCTTTGATTGGGTGAAGCTCCAGCTGATGGATAGCCCAAGATTGTCCTCCTCGGCAGTGATTTCAATATCATCCGTGTCTAGAGGCTCAAACGTAGTATTAAAGTCCCTGGCAGGAATCAGATATGAACTTGAGCAAAACTTAGTCAGGTATGCCGCTAGGAACTGAATTGTCTCCGAAGCGCATCCACCCTGAACCCTATGTGCATATATGTTAAAGATCATCACACTATGGTCCCTCTCCCTACTTACTTCAATGCCTAGTGTGTCAGGGCAATCAATTGTTAATTGGTGAATCTTACAATTTAGGGAGGACTTCAGCCATATTGGTAGACCACCCATAGGCCTTCGAATATCCTCAGCTTAGCAGGGAATTGAAAAGACAAGTACCCCACTTTATATAGAGGTTCTAATGACCAGGTTTCTTGGAAGAGGCATATGTCATACTTATCGACAAATTCACCCCATGGTAGCTGCATCATCTTGACTTTGAAGCCAGCCACATTCCAAGAAACCACTGAGATCAAAGTTCAATCATGCTTTTTAGTGGGGCTCTGGGGCAGGGACAAAATGTCTATGGAATCAATAAGTGTGCTATTTAAGACTTCAAGAACTGGGGGATCATTAAAGTACACTAAAACCCAGGTAAGCCAACATTCTCATTTTGGGAGTAGGTAGATAAGTCATGAGTTTTCATGCTAACCCAGTTAGTATGGATGATATCAGGGCATGAAGAGTCATCCATCTGAATATACAAACTAAACATGGGTGAGTATGGGCCAAAAACTGAATCATAACCTCTCTTAGATCCAGAGGCTTGAAAGCCTCTGAATCGATCACCCATAGCAGAAAGATTCAGCGCTCCTTAGGGTAGCCATATATTATTCATACTCGCTAGGGGACTAGGGACAGGGATGATGCTAGGGGGAGTCCTAAATTGTCATATAAAAGCCCTGCTAATCTGAACCTTAGCTAAGTCACACTTACCCATCAGCTGTCAATCGTTGTCTTCCAAGCCAGATAAAACCTGGAACCTATTCCCATGTAGCGGCTTAGCCGGTGTTAATAGCGGCTGTGTGGTTGTATTAGATTGAGTCTCCTGGGTCTTGGGGCTAAATGTTTGTAAAACTACCCCAACTGAACAACGTTTATATGCACTGGCTGAATTAGATCTGTATTTGCTTAGCGAAGGACTTCACCTGCTATCGAGGGCCTGCGAACATTTATGATGATACAATTCCTTTGTGGTTGACTAGGAAGTGGCCCTATTCCGCCAACTCTCCAAACAAAACTACTTTCCTCATGAAGATAGCAACCACTGCCCACATTGCTATAAATCCAATGTATCACCTTGTTTTTTAATTGAAGGGTGGACTCAATAGCACCAGGGGCCAGACAAGGAACACTAGCTAAAATAGCCACATAAGGGCAGGAAGCAGAGGTAAGTTAATCACAGGAAGGGCTTCTTCACTAGTGTAATTGCTAACCACATCAGGAGAAGTATTGGCCTTCCTCATGCCCTTATGATTGGAACAGACATCGCCTTCCAGCACAGGGGGGGCAGCAATAAGAGCAGGATCACTCATGGCTTTATTTGGTTGCCTAATACCAGGTTTGCTGGGGCTGATCTCACTTACCTCCTCAGCTAGGGATGCATGGACAAGTGTTTAGTACTTGCGCTCTGCCCTTCCTTAGGGTGGCGTGGTAGACATCCCTCCCCACCAAGTCTAATTTTGCCCAAATTCTCCTCCATAACACTAAGGCAATCATTCAATGGACAAAGTTTACAATCAAGTAGCTCAGACAGCGGCACTCTAATGTGTTTCCAAGTGATTGTGTCAGAGCCCAAACGGCTAAAGTCCCTGGGCTGCTGATTCCCACATACGGTACGAGATTTGGAAAATCCCACCTTTGATTTAAAGATTTAGCCACAGGAGCAGGTTCAGGGGAGGGTGTGTCCACAGTAATGCTGGATTGAGCTTGCTCTCCACCGGCCCTGGCCTACCTACCAGGAGAAGAGATAAAAGATTGAATATAAGGTTCATCCCACAGTTAGCACCAGGGCAAGCCGCTAATGTAGGCAATGGGGAGAGGGGTGGGGGAGAAGACGATGTTGCTAGAGGGGTCACATCTTCGGCTGTAAGTGAAAGTCCTCTTTCACCCAGTTAAATCTCCTTGGAGATAACATTAACCGCTGGAACCAGGAAGTTGTCAATGGGGGTGCGAGTATGTACTTGCGGGCTCCCCTGAAGCCTCTGGTGACGCTTTTCGCTTGCCTATATCCCAAGAATATACTGTAAAGCATGCCCTTTAGTGGAGAACCAACAGTAAGAAAAACAACAAGGCAGAACAACGGCAAATTATGCAAGCAGGTGCCAAGAGGGGTGGCCCAACCCAGCCTCTTCCAGTCGATGACGGGCGAAGATGGGCCTGCCCTTGGCTCGGGCTTTGCCCAGGCGAGCCCTGCAGGACTCAGGAGGCACTCTAATAGCGCTGCAGGCCCCAACACAGGTGACGGTGATTGCAGAGCTCCTCCTCCTGTCCTGAAGCAAACTGGGACAGGTAGTCCCTCTGACAAGCAAAACGCTGCTCCCACGCTGCAGGACCCTGGAGGCGCTCTAATCGCGCTGGGGGCTGCAGCACAGGTGATGGTGGTTGCAGGGCTCCTCCTCCTGCCTTGAAGCAAACTGGGACAGGTAGTCCCTCTAACCAGCAAATATCGGCTCAGTCTGTTTTATATAAAAGAGCCACCTTGTGGCTCTCAGACCTGTGTGGCGTCTAATGTGATATCATGCTGCTATTAAGAGGGAAGAGGTGTGGCGCCGAGGCCAGGGCGACTGACGCGGGAATCTGGGGCTCACGGTTCGATCCCTGGCACCGGCGGCACGTCAGCCCAGCACCATGTGACTCTGGGCAATAGCTTGCTTAATCTTCCCGACGGCCCCCAGCGCCGGGATGCCTTCGGGTAGCTGTTCGCGCTTTACAAATACTGGATTTTATTAAATGTATCTATCATCCAGCCTCCTGCTAAATTCTGGCTTGTTAAGAGCACAGAGTTGGTGAATCGAGATGAGGAGGGATTTGCCCTCCACTGGTGGGTAGGAAACATCTCTTGTTGTGGAGAAGCTCCCTGAGCACATCAAGAGGGAGATCTGGCACAGCATTATTGTTTTGGAGCATTTTATGATTGCCTTTTTGGCACTGCCAGTAAAAGCATGTTCTTTAACCAATGTATTGGAAATGGATTGTTTAGTGGATACAGAGTTTGACTTTCTTGAAGGCCGTGGAAGTCTTTATCAATGCCTTTTTATGTTAAGTTTGATGTCTCTGACAGTTACGCTGGGAACATTATTTGCAGCATTTATGGACTAAATGGTTGCTTTTCACATTATTAAGTTTCATAAATTGTGGATGATGCTAGCCACTATGGCTACTGAATCCTCACTTCTTAACATTCTCACGCGTCTACAAGTCAACACTATAACATGTTCGATATGCCACTGCAGGGCAGTCAATGGAGCCATTTGTGTCAACTAGGGTATGAGGAAGGGAAGTTTACTACAGCTCTTCCAGTTCATCAATTACATTCAATGTTTGGATGCTACTATGAAGTCAAGTAAAGTTTTTTCCCGAGGGCAGGGCCAGACAGATCCCGGTGCTCATTTCCACTGACAAAGCTCTGTTTTTGTCCTCAATCGCTAGTGGTCTCCCTGCACACATGTTATTTGGAAGAAAGGGATTTATCCACCAATATTCAAATGTCTAGGGTCATGTTGCATGAGTCCATGAATGTGAAAAGCAAGACCTTTCATTGTAAGTCACTGTATTTAGAGATGGGTAATCCATTTGGTTCTTGGGGTGGAATAGACCAATGAGCTGTCTTGGTCACTCATATGTTTAAACCTTGCTCCTTTATGGTGCAAACCAACAGATTATTTTGGACCGGGGATGGGGTGCCCTCTAACTGAGACTCTTTCCATCCTGCCTTTGAGGCAGAATTCACTTCCTTTTTTCCTGATGCTGCTTCTCGTACACCAGTTAAATCGATATTTCTCTTTTTATACCTTACTTGGTCTCTTTACTTACCCTTTCTCATTCCTCTGCGATGGGTCCATCTTCCTTTAGATCTTCCACCAAACATCCTTCACTAAAGATCCCACTGATCTGTCTAGGTTCAGACCAATGTATCTGTTTCCATAGGCTTCTAAAATATTGGGACCCATCATTTTTGTCCATGTTTGATCTTTAGACTTACTAATAATCTGCAATCCCCTCCGAATCTGTTTTTTGTCTATGCTACTCCATTGAAACCACTCAACTCTCTGAATCGAATTTTCTATTTCCTGCAAGTCATAACAAATAATCTTCTATGCAGATCCTTATAGATCATTCTGCTGTTTGTTTTTGCATGGTGGCTCATTCTTTTCTCTATCTTCTCTTTTAATCTAGGGTACTAGGGTACTTGGGACGCTGTTGTAACTTGGTGTTCTTGTTATCTCTATAAGTACATATTCTTGGTTTCCTGGAAACATCACCTCTCTGTGCACTACTACAATTCAGTTTGGGTTCCCGCAAGTATCGGGACTGGGTCCGCTTCTTTTCTCTCTTTATACGATTCCTCTGTTTTCTTCTATTTCTGCTCATGGTTTTGATTCTCATTTCCATGATGATGATCTTGAAATCTTCTTTTCTTTTGCTCATTCACTCAAGGAAGGTTGTGCCTCGTGTTTGACGGCAATTGAGGCATGGATGGGTTCTCTTTTTCTGAAGCTGAACCCAAGTAAGAATGATATTATCTTTTTACCTTCTTAATCCTCCAATTCCATTCCACTTCTAGTTTTTTTTACCTCCTGCTACTATTCCTTACTAGTTATCTGCTCATATTCTGGGCTTTCTGTTTAACTCCTTTCTGGACTTTGCCCCACAGGCTGTGTCAGTAATAAAAAACGTGTCATGTTCGTCTTTTCAACATACTTAAACTCAAACGATTCCACTTCAGTCTTTTCCTAACGCCTGTGTTTGTCTCCTCTTCCTCTCCATTCATCAGCATCTCCTTATTCATGGCAACTTTCTTGGCTACCTTTCTCGTCTTAGTTTGAATTCCGCGTTTAGTTTATTGCCCTTAACTGGTACCACTTTTTGTCTCCTCCTAGTGTATGCTCTTGATTTCGCCCTATTCTGAAAATCATAATTTGCTTTCTACCTCTTTAGGTCTGTTGTCTGTACCTCGATCTCTCTGTGCCCATCTTAATTTCATTCATTACACTACTTGCTCAGTTTTCATGGAACCAACTTCCTTTCTCAATGAGAGCTCCTTCCGATTGCTCACATTTAAGGAACCGTTAAGGGATTGCTTACTGTCGTTCTCTTTTCAGACTTAGCCTTTGTTGATGCTAAAAAATGTACTGTACTCTATTGTGTTTTGCATGGAAGCGCTATAATAAATTATATAAATAAATACGTTTTTTTTCCATGTTTTGTTGCACAATTGTTGTTTCAGTCAGTGAAAATTATGAATGGAATTAATTCCTCCAAAATGACTTTACTTCTGACGCTAACAGGCTTGCTTTTTTAAAGCATTTACACTCTAAGCAGAATAAGATTTTTAAAAACATTTTCATAGACGTAGAACAGCAAGACATTTTGCATTTTATTGACATTTTATCTTACGTTATACAGTTGTTTTGGAGTATGACATATCTGAATAGTAATGTTCTTGACTGTACAGTTATATTGTTAAAAAACTAATTTCTAAATGAGCATAGCTTTTACGTATGGTACTGCTGATCTCTACAATAAGTATAAATGCAAAGTGAAGGACATGTTGTTGTAACTGCAAGTGAATGTCAAGGTGACCCTAACCAGTGGTAACAAAACGTAAACACAGGCAAAGGTAGAATAAGGGCTGAAGGGTGATAGTTCCCTTACATATCTTGCTTTCAAACAAGCTTATTTCTAAGAGATGGTGTTAAGTGGGTTTACGTGCAGTTGGTAGGAGTTATCCTTAGCTACTTTATATTGTAAAAACAGCAATCGTGCTTGTGAAATAGTGAACTAGCCTCTTTTAATTTAGCAACCAGATATTCAAAACGCAAGCAAGTCTCCAGGTAGCAATTTCATGCTTTACAAAGGGACCACATCTCATTTCACAACAATTTCGAATGTTGTTCCTATAAGGTCCCAAAGGCATATGATCATATGAAGGAAATATGTGTTTTGAGTTTAGTAATGAATGGTCAGAGAAGCGGAGGAAACAATATTTGAATCAGCTAAATGGTCTAATCATCATTTATGAGGTAATTTGACTAGGGCAGCTAATTTCTGAACAAGGATGGGACATCCTGTTCCACCATTCCCAGACCTTTTAACAACTGGGTCCAATTTCTGTGGCTATCTTGTTTCATCGTTCCCAGCCCCTTTAACACCAGGGTTCAATTTCTGTATGTGTCATTGGGAAAACAAAACCCACGTCTGATCATACCATTCACTATAGAGGCGTGTAACAGATAATCACCTAGATTTGTGCTAAAGAGTATAATTCTAACACTATTACCCTTTTCAATACTACAAAACCAAGGTTTGCAGTTTTTATACCAACCTCTAGTTTGTCTGGAGTTCCGAATTCAAGCAATGGAATTTCTTGTGGAGGTTCCTTTCCTACAATGCTGTACACCATGTCATTTAGGAGCTGGTAAGTCCAGTTAGTGCCTGAAATACATCATCACAATGTTCAAGAGACAAAATAGGAAACAAAACTGATACAAATAGCTGACACAAAATTTCATTCTCGGTAAAACACAAAGAGATTATAAAAGGCAAGTATTTTGAATTGAACAAAATATGTATGCCTATTGAACATGAATAATTCGACATAAATACCACAAAAAGAAAGGCTGAATAAATAAACAGCACAGGCTTATTTCACAAACACATTGTGCAACCACTGTGTGTTTATCACCTCCTGCCCAAGGCCCAGAATTAAAAAATCGGGCGAGACATAGAAAATTTAGGGGCAACATGCAAAAAATGCATGCATTGCACTGGTATGCCTTAGTAGACTTGTGCATGCATTGCACTGGTATACCTTAGTAGACTTGTGCATGCATTGCACTGGTGAACCTTAGTAGACTTGTGCATGCATTGCACTGGTGAACCTTAGTAGACTTGTGCATGCATTGCACTGGTATGCCTTAGTAGACTTGTGCATGCATTGCACTGGTATACCTTAGTAGACTTGTGCATGCATTGCACTGGTGAACCTTAGTAGACTTGTGCATGCATTGCACTGGTGAACCTTAGTAGACTTGTGCATGCATTGCACTGGTATGCCTTAGTAGACTTGTGCATGCATTGCACTGGTATACCTTAGTAGACTTGTGCATGCATTGCACTGGTGAACCTTAGTAGACTTGTGCATGCATTGCACTGGTGAACCTTAGTAGACTTGTGCATGCATTGCACTGGTGAATCTTAGTAGACTTGTGCATGCATTGCACTGGTATACCTTAGTAGACTTGTGCATGCATTGCACTGGTGAACCTTAGTAGACTTGTGCATGCATTGCACTGGTGAACCTTAGTAGACTTGTGCATGCATTGCATTGGTGAACCTTAGTAGACTTGTGCATGCATTGCACTGGTGAACCTTAGTAGACTTGTGCATGCATTGCACTGGTGAACCTTAGTAGACTTGTGCATGCATTGCACTGGTGAATCTTAGTAGACTTGTGCATGCATTGCACTGGTATACCTTAGTAGACTTGTGCATGCATTGCACTGGTGAACCTTAGTAGACTTGTGCATGCATTGCACTGGTGAACCTTAGTAGACTTGTGCATGCATTGCACTGGTGAACCTTAGTAGACTTGTGCATGCATTCGGCACAGTCATTCTTTTTTGTAGGCGCAGTAAAAACACATAAGAACAAAGGCAAATAATACTTAGTTCATCAGTGGCCACTGAGCCCTTTGTGGGGTGACCACAGCGGCCTGTAGCGCCCCCACCGGCCGGTTGAGGTTCTGTACTCCAGCAAACGTGTTAACATGAAAGAGATATATCAAAGAGAAAAACATAACTGGAAAGTAAAACAAACTTTCTCTGGCAGAAACTGACCTCATAATTAAATACACCATAAGCCATAGCAGGCCCTCCGGTAGCCGCTGAGGCATGGGGGAAACACAGTGAACAATACAAAGATTTCTCTCACGAGCATAAATGTAGATCTTTTGTGGCAAAAATAATTAGCAGCAAATTAATCGCTGCTAACTGTAAACAGAATATATAAAATTGCGAAATTAATTCATTATTCTCAACTGAAAAACTGCAGCAACAGTTCAGATTTTATCAAGTCTTATGACACCACGATATATGTCTTTCACAAGCATACATTTATTAAAGGTAGAAAAAAGGGTTTCATCAACTTAAACAGCTGCGCCAAAAGTTCATTCACAGATCAAGGCTTTGAGTTTGCCTAATAAGAGCTGATTTTATGACTGAGGTTCCTAAGACTCTTACAAATGTTTTAAGAAACCATAAATGGACAACGAATGTGTCCCAGTCTTTAACACCATAAGAAGTGTCCTCATTTAATGTTATTCTTGTGAGCATTCTTGTATGGTGGGTTAGCCTCGAAGGTGTTTATGAATTCCATAGGTCTCCTCAGGACTAGCACAAGGACCTTCTGATTTATGGGAAACAACTTTTTGCTTTGAAAAAACATGAGTACTGTGATATTGTAATCCGAGCGGAACAATCCTTGATACTACCTGAACTGTAGTTTTCAGTTCAGAATAATTAATTACTTTCAGATTTCTAAACATTAGGGGCCTCATCTACAGGAAAATGATGCAGCGTGGCGCCGCAAGCCATTTAGCTGCGCCGTGCTGTGTCATTTTCAAAGCACAGAGTTGCGTTGTGTTAACAACAATACAACGCATCCCTGTACTTTCTCCTGCGCTGGCGCACAATTGGCTGCCATGCGTCAGCGTAGGCACCCTTGCATCATTTGCAGTGGTGCCTGTGCTGGGGGAATGATTGTTTTTGTGCAGGAAGGCACACCTTCCTGCACAAAAATAGTAATTAATGGCATTTTCCTCTTTCTATGCGTGCTGCAGAATGCAGCACGCATAGAAAGAGGAAAAAACGACGAGAAATATTTCTCCTCGTTGCGCCATTCTCACGCCTCCCCTGGGGAGGCATAGGATTCTGATTCATTCTCAGTTTTACAAAATGTTGTAAATCTGGGAATGCGTCAAGTTCCATGGATGTTGCGTGGTAACATCCACAGCAACACCCATGGAAGCCCCTTTCATGCAGAGTAAGCATGAAAGGGGCCCATATTTACAAGGCCTTGAAAAGTCACGCAGGGTGACTTTACGCAGCCTTGTAAATATGGCCAAGCCCATTGCGCCGCCAGTGCGTCAAAAAAAGTGACGCACCGGCGGCGCAATGGGCTTGTAAATAAGCCCCTAGGTTTATTGTCAGCGGCGGTTCATTAGCTGCTAATTTTGTTTACTGTGAAAGAGTACCTCTTTATACTGCTACTTAACCCCTTCGATGCTCATGACGGAATGGTTCCGTCATGAGCATCGGTGCCCCTGTGCTCATGACAGATTGGGGGCTAATGCACCCAATCTGCCCCGCCGGGGGGGCAAAAAGCCCACTAGACGCCAGGGATTTTTTTGGGGCAAATTTGAATTAGGGTGGGGGCTCCCAAAACGGGCATGCCCATGCCCCCACCCCCACCCCCGCAAAAATAACAGCCTTCCTGCCCCCCCTGGGGGGCATATGGGGCAGTAGCCCCCAATCTGCCCCCCCGGGGGGGCAAAAAGCCCACTAGGCGCCAGGGATTTTTTGGGGCAAATTTTAATTAGGGTGGGGGCATTGGCATGCCCGTTTTGGGCAGCCCCCACCCTAATTAAAATTTGCCCAAAACTCCCTGGCATCTAGTGGGCTTTTGCCCCTGGGGGCAGATTGGGTGCATTAGCCCCCAATCTGCCCCGCCAGGGGGGGCAAAAAGCCCCCTAGTCGCCAGGGATTTTTTTTGGGCAAATTTGAATTAGGGTGGGGGCTGCCCAAAGTGGGCATGCCCATGCCCCCACCCCCTCCCTGCAAAAATTACAGCCTTCCTGCCCCCCCTGGGGGGGCAAAAAGCCCACTAGACGCCAGGGATTTTCTTGGGCAAATTTTAATTAGGGTGGGGGCATTGGCATGCCCGTTTGGCAGCCCCCACCCTAATTAAATTTGCCCAAAACTCCTGGCATCTAGTGGGCTTTGCCCCCTGGGGTCGGATGGGGGCATTAGCCCCCAATCTGCCCCGCCGGGGGGGCAAAAAGCCCACTAGACGCCAGGGAGTTTTTTGGGGCAAACTTGAATTAGGGTGGGGGCTCCGAAAACGGGCATGCCCATGCCCCCACCACCTCTCCCACAAAAATAACAGCCTTCCTGCCCCCCCTGGGGGGCAGATGGGGCACTAGCCCCCAATCTGCCCCCCCGGGTGGGCAAAAAGCCCACTAGACGCCAGGGATTTTTTTGGGCAAATTTTAATTAGGGTGGGGGCATTGGCATGCCCGTTTTGGGCAGCCCCCGCCCTAATTAAAATTTGCCCAAAAAACTCCCTGGCGTCTAGTGGGCTTTTTGGCCCCCTGGGGGGCAGCTGGGGGCATTAGTCCCAATCTGCCCCCCCCGGGGGGGCAAAAAGCCCACTAGATGCCAGGGATTTTTTGGGGGCAAATTTGAATTAGGGTGGGGGCTCCCAAAACGGGCATGCCCATGCCCCCACCCCCTCCCCCACAAAAATAACAGCCTTCCTGCCCCCTCTGGGGGGCAGATGGGGCAGTAGCCCCCAATCTGCCCCCGCAGGGGGCCAAAAAGCCCACTAGACGCCAGGGATTTTTTTGGGCAAATTTTAATTAGGGTGGGGGCATTGGCATGCCCGTTTGGGCAGCCCCCACCTAATTAAAATTTGCTCAGCTTCTGGCGTCTAGTGGGTTTTGGCCCCCCCTGGGGGCAGATGGGGGCATTAGTCCCCAATCTGCCTTGCCGGGTGGGTGCAAAAAGCCCACTAGACGCCAGGGAGTTTTTGGGAGCAAATTTGAATTAGGGTGGGGGCTCCCAAAAAAGGCATGCCCATGCCCCCACCCCCAACCCCGCAAAAATAACAGCCTTCCTGCCCCCCCTGGGGGGCAGATGGGGCAGTAGCCCCCAATCTGCCCCCGCGGGGGGCAAAAAGCCCACTAGACGCCAGGGATTTTTTGGGCAAATTTTAATTAGGGTGGGGGCTTTGGCATGCCCGTTTTGGGCAGATGGGGCAGTAGCCCCCAATCTGCCCCACCGGGGGGGGCAAAAAGCCCACTAGATGCCAGGGAGTTTTTTTGGGCAAATTTGAATTAGGGTGGGGGCTCCCAAAACGGGCATGCCCATGCCCCCACCCCCTCCCCCGCAAAAATAACAGCCTTCCTGCTCCCCCTGGGGGTCAGATGGGGCAGTAGCCCGAAATCTGCCCCCAGGGGGCAAAAAGCCCACTAGACGCCAGGGATTTTTTGGGCAAATTTTAATTAGGGTGGGGGCATTGGCATGCCCGTTTTGGTCAGCCCCCACTCTAATTAGAATTTGCCCAAAACTCCCTGGCACCTAGTGGGCTTTTGCCCTCTGGGGGCAGATGGGGGCATTAGCTCCCATCTGCCCCGCCGGGTGGGGGCAAAAAGCCCACTAGATGCCAGTGAGTTTTTTGGGGCAAATTTGAATTAGGGTGGGGGCTGCCCAAAATAGGCATGTCCATGCCCCCACCCCCTCCCCGCAAAATTACAGCCTTCCTGCCCCCCTGGGGGCAGATGGGGCAGAAGCCCTCAATCTGCCCCCCCGGGGGCAAAAAGCCCACTAGACGCCAGGGATTTTTGGGGCAAATTTTTATTAGGGTGGGGGCTGCCCAAAACAGGCATGTCAATGCCCCCACCCCCCACCCGCAACAATTACAGCCTTTCTGCCCCCCTGGGGGAAGATGGGGGCAGTAGCCCCAATCTGCCCCCCAGGGGGCAAAAGCCCACTAGACGCCAACGATTACACTGGCTTTTTATGTGTGGGGGTGGGGGCTGCTCAGAATGGGCATACCAATGCCCCTACCCCCAAAAAAATAGCCACAGAGTTTCTGCCCCCTTGGGGGCATATCGAGGCAACCCCACCCCCGATATCCCCCCAGGGCGGCAGAAAGCCGACTAGGAACAGATTTGTTTTTAGCAATATGCCTACCTGTGGATTTTGGGCCCTAGCGCAGCCGGCACATAGGGAAACCTAGCAAACCTGTACATTTTTGAAAATGAGACACCCAGGGGAATCCAGGATGGGGTGACTTGACTGGCTCTCACCAGGTTCTGTTACCCTCAAAATGTGTATAAAAAAACACATTTTCCTCACATTTCTGTGGTGAAAAGTTCTGGAATCTGTGTGGATCCACAAAATTCCACTCACCCCGCATTCCCCAAAGTCTTCCGAGAAAAATGGCACCTCACTTGTGTGGGTGGGTCAAGTACCCGCGACAGGCAAGGGCCCAAAACCTAGTGAGGCGACATCAAAATTACCTATCACAAACCAACCTGGTTTTGCACGGTGGGGTTACCTGGGTTTTTGGCCCCGGGGTCGGCGGCCACCTAGGGAAACCTACAAAACCCACACATTTCTGAAAACTAGACACCCAGGGGATTCCAGGGAGGTATGGCTTGTGTGGATCCCCCAACGTTTTCTTACCCAGAATCCCCTGCAAACCTCAAATTTAGCTGAACAAAATCACTTTTTTCACACATTTGTGTGTGGGAAAGTTGTGGCATCACCGGGCTGACACAAATTTCCTACCAGCCAGCGTTCCCCCTGGTCTCCCGATAAAAATGGTGCCTCACTCGGGTGGGAGGCCCAAGTACCCGCGACAGGCAAGGGCCCAAAACGTATTGAGGCGACATCAAAATTGCCTATCACAAAACCACCTGGTTTTGCAAGGGGAGTCCCATGACTTTTTGGCCCGGGGCTCGGCGGCCACCTAGAGAAACCTACCAAACCCACACATTTCTGAAAACTAGACACCCGGGGATTCCAGGGAGGTATGACTTCCGTGGATCCCCCAACGTTTTCTTACCCAGAATCCCCTGCAAACCTCAAATTTTGCCGAAAAATGCACTTTTTCTCACATTTCTGTGGTGGAAATTTCTGGAATCTGCGTGGATCCACAAATTTCCTCCCACCCAGCGTTCCCCCAGATCTCCCGATAAAAATGGTACCTCACTTGCGTGGGTGGGTCAAGGACCCGCGACAGGCAAGGGCCCAAAACCTATTGAGGCGACATCAAAATTACCTATCACAAACCAACCTGGTTTTGCATGGGGGGTCCCATGAGTTTTTGGCCCGGGGCTCGGAAGCCATCTAGGGAAACCTACCTAACCCACACATTTATGGAAACTAGACACCCGGGGGAGTCCAGCGAGGTATGGCTTGCATGGGTCCCCCATCATTATCCTACCCAGAATCCCCTGCAAACCTCAAATTTTGCTGAAAAATTCACTTTTTCTCACATTTCTGTGGTGGAAAGTTCTGGAATCTGCGTGGATCCACAAATTTCCTCCCACCCAGCGTTCCCCCAGGTCTCCCGATAAAAATGGTACCTCACTTGTGTGGGTAGGCACAGTGGCTGCAACAGGAAATTGCCCAAATCGTACTCTGGAGACTTCAAAATTACCTATAGCAAAACTACCTGGTTTTGGGGGGCACCTGAGATTTTGGCCCCGGGCTCAACGGCCATCTTGGGAAAGTACCAAACCCAAACATTTCTGAAAACTAGACACCCGGGGGAGTCCAATGAGGTATGGCTTGCGTGGATCCCCCAACGTTTTCCTACCCAGAATGCCATGCAAACCTCAAATTTAGCTGAAAAAACCACATTTTCCACATATTTTTGTGTGGAATCACCGTGCCGGCAAAAATGTCCTACCACCCAGCGTTCCCCTTGTTCTCCCGAGTAAAATGATACCTCACTTGTGTGGGTGGGCCAAAGGCCTGTGGCTAGGAAGAGCCCAAAACATAGGGATTTATAGTATAGCACCGAGAATTCTAAGCGCTACATTTTTTTAAAAATACGTTTTTAGCCAATTCTGCTTTGGACACCCACACAAGTGAGGTATCATTTTACTCAGGAGAACAAGGGGAACGCTGGGTGGTAGGACATTTGTGCCAACACGGTGATTCCACGCAAAAATATGTGGAAAATGTGGTTTTTTCAGCTAAATTTAAGGTTTGCATTGCATTCTGGGTAGGAAAACGTTGGGAGATCCAGGCAAGCCATACCTCATTGGACTCCCCGGGTGTCTACTTTTCAGAAATGTTTGGGTTTGGTACTTTCCCAAGATGGCCACCGAGCCCGGGGCCAAAATCTCAGTGCTCCCCAAAACCAGGTAGTTTTGCTATAGGTAATTTTGAAGTCTCCAGAGTACGATTTGGGCCATTTCCTGTTGCAGCCACTGTGCCTACCCACACAAGTGAGGTACCATTTTTATCGGGAGACCTGGGGAATGCTGGGTGGGAGGAAATTTGTGGATCCACGCAGATTCCAGAACTTTCCACCACAGAAATGTGAGAAAAAGTGAATTGTTCGGCGAAATTTGAGGTTTGCAGGGGATTCTGCGTAGGAGAATGATGGGGGACCCACGCAAGCCATACCTCGCTGGACTCCCCGGGTGTCTAGTTTCCAGAAATGTGTGGGTTTGGTAGGTTTCCTAGATGGCTGCCGAGCCCCAGGCCAAAAACTCATGGGACTCCCCATGCAAAACCAGGTTGGTTTGTGATAGGAAATTTTGATGTCGCCTCAATAGCTTTTGGGCCCCTGCCTGTCGCGGATCCTTGACCCACCCACGCAAGTGAGGTACCATTTTTATCGGGAGACCTGGTTGAATGCTGGGTGGGAGGAAATTTGTGGATCCACGCAGATTGTAGAACTGTCCACCACAGAAATGTGGGGAAAATGTGGGTTTTTGACAATTGTTTAGGTTTGCAAGGGATTCTGGGTAACAGAACCTGGTGGGAGGCAGTCAAGTCAGCCCATCCTGGATTCCCTGGGTGTCTAGTTTTAAAAAATGTATAGGTTTGCTAGGTTTCCCTAGGTGCCGGCAGAGCTATGGTTCAAAAACTACAGCTAGGCACTATGCCAAAAAAGGGTAATTTTTCACTGCGAAATTGAGTTGTGTCCACGTTGCGTTTTGCGCCATTTCCTGTCGCGGGAACTAGGCCGACCCACACAAGTGAGGTACCATTTTTCTCGGAAGACTTTGGGGAACGCGGGGTGGGTGGAAATTTGTGGATCCACGCAGATTCCAAAACTTT
Organism: Calotriton arnoldi; assembly: GCA_963921515.1. Classification (NCBI taxonomy): domain Eukaryota; kingdom Metazoa; phylum Chordata; class Amphibia; order Caudata; family Salamandridae; genus Calotriton; species Calotriton arnoldi. The sequence continues at coordinate 981,571 of CAWUFW010007334.1, forward strand.
CCACCACAGAAATGTGGGGAAAATTTGTTTTTTTTGACAATTGTTTAGGTTTGCAAGGGATTCTGGGTAACAGAACCTGGTGGGAGGCAGTCAAGTCACCCCATCCTGGATTCCCCTGGGTGTCTAGTTTTCAAAAATGTATAGGTTTGCAAGGTTTCCTTAGGTGCCGGCAGAGCTATGGTTCAAAAACTACAGCTAGGCACTTTGCCAAAAAAGGGTCATTTTTCACTGCGAAATTGAGGTGTGTCCATGTTGTGTTTTGCGCCGTTTCCTGTTGCGGGCACTAGGCCGACCCACACAAGTGAGGTACCATTTTTCTCGAAAGACTTTGGGGAACGTGGGGTGCATGGAAATTTGTGGCTTCCACGCAGATTCCAGAATTTTCCACCACAGAAATGTGGGGAAAATGTGGGTTTTTTGATAATTTTTTAGGTTTGCAAGGGATTCTGGGTAACAGAACCTGGTGGGAGGCAGTCAAGTCACCCCATCCTGGATTCCCCTGAGTGTCTAGTTTTCAAAAATGTATAGGTTTGCTAGGTTTCCCTAGGTGCCGGCAGAGCTATGGTTCAAAAACTACAGCTAGGCACTATGCCAAAAAAGGGTAATTTTTCACTGCGAAATTGAGGAGTGTCCACGTTGCGTTTTGCACCTTTTCCTGTCGCGAGCACTAGGCCGACCCACACAAGTGAGGTACCATTTTTCTCGGAAGACTTTGGGGAACGCGGGGTGGGTGGAAATTTGTGGATCCACGCAGATTCCAGAACTTTCCACCACAGAAATGTGGGGAAAATGTGGTTTTTTTGACAATTTTTTAGGTTTGCAAAGGACTCTGGGTAACAGAACCTGGTGGGAGGCAGTCAAGTCACCCCTTTCTGGTTTCCCCTGGGTGTCTAGTTTTCAAAAATGTATAGGTTTGCTAGGTTTCCCTAGGTGCCGGCAGAGCTATGGTTCAAAAACTACAGCTAGGCACTTTGCCAAAAAAGGTCATTTTTCACTGCGAAATTGAGGTGTGTCCACGTTGCGTTTTGCGCCGTTTCCTGTCGCGGGCACTAGGCCGAACCACACAAGTGAGGTACCATTTTTCTCGGAAGACTTTGGGGAACGCGGGGTGGGTGGAAATTTGTGGATCCACGCAGATTCCAGAACTTTCCACCACAGAAATGTGGGGAAAATGTGTTTTTTTTTACAATTGTTTAGGTTTGCAAGGGATTCTGGGTAACAGAACCTGGTGGGAGGCTGTCAAGTCACCCCATCCTGGATTCCCCTGGGTGTCTAGTTTTCAAAAATGTATAGGTTTGCAAGGTTTCCCTAGGTGCCGGCAGAACTATGGTTCAAAAACTACAGCTAGGCACTTTGCCAAAAAAGGGTCATTTTTCACTGCGAAATTGAGGTGTGTCCATGTTGTGTTTTGCGCCGTTTCCTGTTGCGGGCACTAGGCCGACCCACACAAGTGAGGTACCATTTTTCTCGAAAGACTTTGGGGAACGTGGGGTGCGTGGAAATTTGTGGATCCACGCAGATTCCAGAACTTTCCACCACAGAAATGTGGGGAAAATGTGTTTTTTTTTTGACAATTGTTTAGGTTTGCAACGGATTCTGGGTAACAGAACCTGGTGGGAGGCAGTCAAGTCACCCCATCCTGGATTCCTCTGAGTGTCTAGTTTTCAAAAATGTATAGGTTTGCTAGGTTTCCCTAGGTGCCGGCAGAGCTATGGTTCAAAAACTACAACTAGGCACTTTGCCAAAAAAGGGTCATTTTTCACTGCGAAATTGAGGTGTGTCCACGTTGCGTTTTGCGCCGTTTCCTGTCGCGGGCACTAGGCCAACCCACACAAGTGAGGTATCATTTTTCTCGGAAGACTTTGGGGAACGCGGGGTGGGTGGAAATTTGTGGATCCACGCAGATTCCAGAACTTTCCACCACAGAAATGTGAGGAAAATGTGTATTTTTTGACAATTTGTTAGGTTTGCAAGGGATTCTGGGTAACAGAACCTGGTGGGAGCCAGTCAAGTCACCCCATCCTGGATTCCCCTGGGTGTCTAGTTTTCAAAAATGTATAGGTTTGCTAGGTTTCCCTAGGTGCTGGCAGAGCTAGGGTTCAAAAACTACAGCTAGGCACTTTGTCAAAAAAGGGTCATTTTTCACTGTGAAATTGTGGTGTGTCCACGTTGCATTTTGCGCTGTTTCCTGTCGCGGGCACTAGGCCTACCCACACAAGTGAGGTACCATTTTTCTCGGAAGACTTTGGGGAACGTGGGGTGGGTGGAAATTTGTGGATCCACGCAGATTCCAGAACTTTCCACCACAGAAATGTGAGGAAAATGTGTTTTTTATCAATCTTTTAGGTTTGCAAGGGATTCTGGGTAACAGAACCTGGTGGGAGCCAGTCAAGTGACCCCATCCTGGATTCCCCTGGGTGTCTAGTTTTCAAAAATGTATAGGTTTGCTAGGTTTCCCTAGGTGCCGGCAGAGCTAGGGTTCAAAAACTACAGCTAGGCCCTTTGCAAAAAAAGGGTAATTTTTCATTGTGAAAATGTGGTGTGTTCGTTGGGTTTTGAGCCATTTCCTGTCGTGGGCACTATCCCTACCCACACAAGTGAGGTACCATTTTTATCGGGAGACTTAGGGTAATTCAGATTTGTAAAGCAACTGTTATTACCTATTGACTTTCGATGCATTCTGCCTTCCAAATGAAAGACATTGTGTAAAAAAGAAGTAATTTAAAAAAATGACCGATAATTCTCATGCTAGTATGAGTATTCCCAATTTCGGAAATGTGCAAATATCTACTGTTTCTAAACTCTATATTTTGTTCCCATTTCAGAAATACATAGGTGTCTTTCATACCGATTTTTCCATGTATACATTTTCCCACAATAATTGCTATATACCCGGTACATAATAAAAAACCATTGCAAGACGCTGCTCAGTTGTTGGCTCTGGGTTCGTCGGGTTCTTGGTGAACCTACAAGTCCTATATATCCCCACAACCAGTAAGGTCCATCGGATGTAACGGTATATTGCTTTCAAAGAGCTATCATAATTAGAAGAAGTTACAGGTGAAAACGTTGACACAAAAGGCTGTTTTTTTCAACTAATTTTCAATTTTTCCTATATTTAACTGTTAGTTTCTATAAAGAAACCTTGATGGATCTACACAAATGACCCCTTGCTGAATTCAGAATTTTGTCTACTTTTCTAAAATGTATAGCTGTCTAGGATCCATTATTGCTTTCATACCCATTTCTACCATTAACTGGAAGGAGGTTGAAAACACAAAAAATAGCAAAAATAGGCTATGTCCCAGAAAAATGCCAAAACTGTGTAAAAAATGTTGGTTTTCTGACAAAAGTCTGTCATTCCCTAAAAGCTGGGAAAATGGTGATTTCAGCCCCACAAACCCTTTTTTGATACCATTTGCAGGGAAAAACCCAGACGCTTTCATTTGCAGCCCTTTTTTCGCATTTTTCCCAAAAAACCCAAAATTTAGCTGTATTTTGGCTAATTTCTGGGACCCCTCCAGGGGAATCCACAAACCCTGGGTACCTTTACAATCCCCATGATGTTGGAAAAAAAGGACGCAAATTTGGCGTGGATACCTTATGTGGTCAAAAAGTTACAGGGGCCTAAGCGCGCACTGCCCCAAATAGCCCAAAAAAGGCTTAGCACAGGGGGGGGAAAGGCCTAGCAGCGAAGGGGTTAAATACACAACACTGCACCAGGCTGAATTTTTCAACCTCAATTGTGAACTCACTGCAGCTACTTGTCAGCCAAATCTGAGCCAGTATCGGCTTCCGGGCAGTACTCAACCCTCATAGCTGGACTGAAGTAGAGGACCAGGACTGGAATGATGTAAAGCTGACCCAAATATCATTAGATAAGAGTAAATTCATCACCACACCATGAAAGGCTCACCATCACACCTTCCACTTGCTACCTTGTAGCTCACTTGTGACTGCAACACCAAATGGCTTTAGGGCGTGCACTGCAGAGGTGACAGTGTAATTGTACTACTTAACAGCATGCATTATACACCAGGTCCAGATGTTTGAAGAACAGACAGCTCCAAATCTTGAATACCAGATGGAATTCCGTTAGCTCCCCTTGCTGGCCCCCACCAGCTTCAAAATTAGTTCAATCATTTACAAAGCCATCGCAATTAGCACCCCTGCTTACCTGATTTCCATGCTCCCCATTTTGGTGGATCCCTGCAAACCCACGTTGGGGCACCATCAGATTGGAATCAAATGAGTTAAAAAAATTAAAAGCAAGGCAACAAGCATTCTCTACTTATGAACGGAGTATCTGGAACAACATCCCTGTGCAGTGGCAGCCGGCAAAGATCAGGGGTGGCGGGGTGGGGATGGGGGTGGGGGGAGTGTTGTAAAAAAAGATGAGAAAAAAAAATCTTACCTCCTCGCCGGTCTCTCCTCCGTCGTTGCCTCATTTCTGCTCCGTTTTCTTGCTGCGTCTCTCCCAGCCAGGAACAGGAAGCACATCCAGGCTCCCTGAATAATCACAGTGCTGCAATGCAGCGTTGTGATTGGTCTGAGCGCTGTGGTTCAGCGCTAAGCCAGGGAATGGGAGCCTGGGCATGTTCTCCACCCAGGTTGTAATGCAGCCTGGGTGGAGAACATGCAAAGTACGCATGACCATTTGGCCGGCCCAAGAGGGCCGGCCAATCAGTCATTGCGCACTTACAGTGAGCCCACCACTCCTCCCCCCTGCTCTGAGAGCAGAGCAGCCCCGCCCCCGCAAAGACACTGCAGCAGGAACAAATAAAATGATAACTCGTTATTATCATTTTCTTTTTCCTTTATTTCCACTGCTGAAAGCAGTGGAGCGATGCTCCTCCGCCTTAGTGGTGGAGCCGCCACTGTCCCTGTGTCAATCAGAACTGCCCTAACCCTGCACCAATTTAAGAGAGAGCTGAAGATTCACCTCTTTAAAAAATACTACAACACAATGCAGTAACAGTCTGCTTCTGCTCACAGAATCAAGCTTCCTCTCCAATGACTCATTGACAGTATATTTGCCTCAAAGGGGTTAGAGGATGCATGCAGCCCTGGTTGGGGAGGTCTCAGTCTGTGAAGGGATGGCTTGCTCTGTTAAGCCATGTGTAGCTCTTTAAAGCTGTGCCGGTCTGTGGGCCGTGTGCTTCAGTAGCACTTTGGTAGGGAGTAGGGCTGAACATGTGGGGTTTTGAGATGTGTGTGGAGCTCTGGAGAATTGTTTAAAATGTATTTTTGGTTCTTGTGTATTACAGTACATCGCCAACTGTAAAGGGGCTTGTGTATAGGGTTGTCAGTGGCTGTCTAGGGGTATGGTTGTCAGGGAACTTATGTGGGAGCATTAGCTTCTGTGACAATGACTGCCTGACTGTGTATGTGTATCTTCATCAGGCAGTGAATGTGGTCATCCGTGGGGTTATATGTGTTTTGCTAGGCAGGTTTCCTAGTCTGGCATCAAGTGCATGTTTCTGAGGGTCAGTTAGACTTTATGGGTGTGAGGGGTGTGTGGGTACCTGAGAGTGAGGATTTAGTGGGACTGGGTTTCAGCATTGGTGTCTTAAAATCTATACATTAGATGTTTCCCCAAACTCTTGTCAGTTAGATGTGTGTCTGTGTCTCTGATGTGTATGTGAAGGTGAGAGGGTTTCTGAAGAAATCAGCATGTGTGGGTGTTTCTGAAGAAATATGCAGGGCCTCAAGGTTTTGTGCAGATGTGTGAGGCTTCCTGGTTGAATACTACCAGAGGTTGTATTGTTGAGTGTTGTACTGTGATCATACAGTTAAGGGTCTTAACCATGCAGATGAGTGTAACAGGATCTAAGAATGGGCTGTGTTTAATGTATAGGATAAAGTGTTCTCGTCTTTGAGATGTGTGTGAGGATGTCTGAGTAAGGAGCCTGTAACAGTTTGCCTGACACCTTGAAGGTGGTGGACATTGGAATTTGAGGTTGTACCACACTGTACATCATTGAATATTGGTAATGTTAAATAAAGGTGAGCTTTGAGATCTGGTTGCACACCTGGAGAAGTGAGGGTATACTTTTGAATGTTTGAGGTAAGAATTGATTGAGGGTGTCTTGTGGCTATGAGGTGCTTTTAAGAATGATGTTTGTCCAGAGGCTTGGAAATAAAAGTAGCCTAGCAAGTGACTATTTTGCAACTTTGTTACTTACTAAGCTCTGCAGACTCTAACTATTTGCAATACTGAAGGAAGTTGCAGTCCCCTCCTCCCCAGGGGTGTAGCTTCGGGGGCAGGGGGTATTTGGGGTGTGAAACTCCCAAATAAGTGCATTCATGGCTTGGCAGTTGGGTCTGGGGTCTCTGCATCAGGTCTGCTATCTTTGTGTCGAATGTTATTGTCGTGAGCAAACAATGAAAGACAAAATAGTGGCCTTTTATGTAAAAGAGAGAGAGAGAGAGAGGAAGAGAGAGAGAGAAAGGGAGCGAGAGAGAGAGAGAGAGAGAGAGAGAGAGAGAGAGAGAGAGAGAGAGAGAGATCATCCAGACAAACTGAAATCAATATCGGTTTCCCTACCAGTCCAAACTGTGTGATCCATGGCCAATACTTTATTTCACAGAACCTCTTTTTGGGATTTTGAAGAGATTGTATTATGTTTTTGAATTATGTTTATTGCAAGATATACATACCAAACATTGGCTCGGCTCGTGCATGGACTCTTGGAGTCCAGCCAGACCCATGGCTCAGTTCTGGTGCACTCCTCTATTTGCTAATCAGGCTAACTATGTGTGGCCATCAGCCACTTGATAAAAATGATTTGTAAAAGACAAGGACTAGAAACATTGGAGCTTGCTCACATGCACTTATTTGACAACACTACCATCAAGTCTGTTTTAGCACAGACGAAGAAGAGTTAGTGCAGTGAAAATACATTTAAAATAAGTGATCCCAGACAGGGACTCAAGGCCATTGTGTTGAACATGACCATAGTCACGTGTTCCCAGGAAGAATTACCAGGCCTGGGTTGAACTGGCAGGGACTTGGCTTCAGCAGGGGTGATTTGAGTGTGACATCCCGCAAATGCATTCTTGGTTTGATAGTTATGTCTGGGGGTCCTGAGTTGGGTCTGCTATGTGTGTGTTGGTTTTTCTCATCATTCTCATTTCACAAAGAGGTTTTAACTTTAAATTTTTTGGATCAGGATCTTAAATATATATATATTGACTGGTTTATCAACAAAAGTAATAATTTACACCTATAGAAGTGCTCTGTGAATGGGTCGAAATGTAGTACTTTTTGAAATTTGCGAATATTGTCAGTAGTAGGTTTGGAAAGCTGCTCCATTCCCAACTTGCCAGGCATACTCCTGGCAATCAAACACCAAAAAGGTGATGGGATGAATGCTTGCAAATAGTCTAACCAATGGCAATTGTTCAGGGTAGCACTCCAAAAATCATTGCTTTTCGCCCACGGTGCCACTCTAGAAAGGCCAACCAAATGCAATTCAGTACTGACCCTGTTCCTCATGGAAACAATTAAACCCAAACCTTGATCATTTCACCCTCCACCATGCAGCCCACTGCTTTTTAGTTTGGAAACCTGAGATTCACACCCCCTGAATTTCACTAACTAAGCTGTGTTCTGCTCCTTCCTCCCTTGATCCCCCCTGGGTGTATGCCAATTTACCCTTCATGAGAAGCAAGGAGTTAAAACCATAAAGGTTTCCCACATGTGTCCCACATTTAACCAGGCGGTGGGCTTCAGTGACGTCCAAACAGCATCTGCTCAGGCATGAGTATGGCAGGGTGATCTCCAGGGATTATGTTACAGGGATCATTGCTGTTGAGTAGACTATCCCCCACGGTTGGCCTCATGGACACACCTCCAATCTCTGCGGCCACTTGGATACCCTGAATTTGGATCACTGCAGAAGTCTGCAGAGAAGGAGCGGCATCTGACAATATCTACAGTCGAAAGCCATGCGGGCTATACTGTAATGATGAGAGCTACCTCCAACAGCTCCAACCTAGGGTTGTAGGTTTGAAAGATTGGGGAGATAGATGCCATGCAAATCTTGCTGGTGTTTGGGCACTGAAAAGAAATTGGCAAAGCAGGGTGTGTACATCTTGTATAACAGCTACCACGACTAGAGCTATGGGCCTGATTTCGAGTCTGGTGGTTGGACTCGTGGTGGCGGTGGTCCGTCCGCCACATTACGACTAGAAAAGTCGTTGCAGCAGAGGACCACCGGTTGCACCAGGGAACAGTCGTTCCCTGGCGGTGGCAGAGTTGCTCCACAATGTTTGCAGTCCCGCTGAGCATATTACGAGTTCCTGCACCGCCAGCCATTTCATGGCTGGAGAACCGCCATGAAAGGGCTGGCGGTGCAGGAACAAAGGGGACCCTACAGGGCCCCTATGTCCCCCCTGCTAAGGGGATACATTGAGGGGAACACAACATGTGCCCCCCTGTTTGTATTCCCCCAATGTTCCAGCACGGCATGGACCTCACCGGCCATGGGAAAGGTGAAGGACCGTCCACCATACACGAGTTCAACTTGTAATACGGTGTGCAGTCCCTGTGCGGGTTTGGCGCAGCTGTGCCGGCGGAGAGCTGGCGCAACTGTGCCAAACTCGTAATCAGGCCTTATGTTTCCGCCAACACTAACACCTGGAGCCCAGGTACATTCATTTAGATCATGTGTATATATTCCTGGAATTATTTTAACTTCAAAGAATGGTTGAGAAAATTGTGATTTTATTTGCCTCTGGATTATAGAGCCAGCAGCCAATGTGAAAGGCAGGTGATGAGCATAATTGATTACACAATGCACGAAAACAGGAAACCGTTGGAACACAGCGGTCTTAACAACGCGTGTTCCGACTACGCAAGCTAAACAACGCTTGCCTTAACCATGCATATGCAGGCAGTGCGCGGTCTAGCTGCTGACTGCTGGGGACAGAAGAAGGAAGCCCTCGCCAGGAAGAGATACGCGGTGAGGTAAGTGGGGCTGGGCTGTAGTTTTCTGGGCTGGGGGTAGTTTTCTGGCCTTGGGGGTCGATGGTAGTTTTCTGGGCTGGGGGGGTCGGGATAGGTTTCTGGGCTGGGGGGGCGTTGGGGGTAGTTTTCTGGGCTGGGGGTAGGGGTAGTTTTCTGGGCTGGGCGGTTGGCGTAGTTTTCTGGGCTGGGGGTTCGGGGGGAGTTTTCTGGGCTGGGGGTCAGGGGTAGTTTTCTGGGCTGGGGGTCGAGGTAGTTTTCTGGGCTGGGGGGTTGGGCATAGTTTTCTGGGCCGGGGGTTTCGGGGTGAGTTTTCAGCGCTGGGGGGGTCGGAAGTAGTTTTCAGGGCTGGGGGGGTTCAGGGCTAGTTTTCAGGGCTGGGGGGAGTCGGAGGTAGTTTTCAGGGCTGGGGGGGTGGGGGTAGTTTTCAGGGCTGGGGGAGGGTCGGAGTCGTTTTCAGGGCTGGGTAGGGTTGAGGTCATTTTTTTAATGAGGGGTTAGGGTATTAGGCCTAAGGGCAGTGGAAGGGGTTGGGGTAGTTGTAGGGACAGTGTAAGGGGCTGGGAGGGGGTCGAGGTAGTGTTTAAGGGTTAAGGACAGCATGGGGGTTGGGGTATTTGGACCTCAGGGAGGGGAGGGGGGCGGGGGGGTTGTTTGTAGCTTAGGGCAGGGGAGGGGTGTTGCGACCTTAGCCATGCATACCCCTTTACCATTCTTGCCTTTACCACGAAAATACATGGTAAAGGCATGCGTGGTAAAGGAATGCGTGGTTAAGACGCATTCTTGATTTAGGCTGCGTGGTAGAGGCAAGCATAGTTTAGCCAGTCGTGCCTCTGTCATACAACCCACAAAAACTGACCTTTCATTCATATGGTCTGTTTTTCTGAAACAATCAAGGATGAGCAGAAAGGAGACATTTATGGCAACATGTTTATTTTTTGCACAGAAACAGGCCATTAGAGGAAAAATAGACTCTCTCTGCCTTTTTCTGTACTTTCTGAGTCTCAGCACTTTTTTCAAAATCGGGGTTACATTAAACTGTTCCTAATATGCTTTTACAACAAATTACAAACTGCTTTTTGATGTGCTTGATTTCACATTAGACCCACTTTTATTCTTCTTGTCTGCAACTATAGTCTTTGATATGAAGGAGAAATACATCAAACATTTAAGTGATTTGCAGGAAGGGTGAAAATGTTCCCTTGTATAATAAAGAATAAAATACTCTCTGCCGTAAAGATATTGCAAGTCATGCCGTGTTCCTCTGCATGGTCATGGAACCCCTCTGTGACTTGCAATATCCATATAATGTACAGTTAGGCGTATTCCATCCTATATATTTATATTCATGTGCATATGCCTTGTGCATGCTCAAAAAATCAACTATTACCTCAAAGTGTCACAATTAAAATTCCATTGCAACAGTGAATTTTTAAGAGCAGCACTCCCCACAGCTGTCCCTTGATCAAAAGACCTGACTCTCATTTTTAGCCAAATATGCCACTTTTCTTCTGAGTCCGGCAAAATAGTCATCGAGTCCAATGCATGATTCCAAAGTTAAGTTGGACAAGCATTTGCATTTCTGAGGTGCTCATGGGAGATTATGTTCTGTTTGTGCTGGGATTTGTGGTACTCCTCAGAGCTCACGTAAGCGGTCAGAGGAACTTTCTTATGATAGGTGTTCTAATTTGCATGCACCTTTTTGGCACACTTGGGTAAAATACATGAGAGGACCACATTGACCTAGAGCTTTCTGAAGAGTAGGATGCAGATATGACCCTTAGAAGGACTACAGACTGGATTACAGGAATTACAAAAAGTTATTTTCCTTGTTTTTAAGTGTCAGAACCTCTTTCAGAGGGCAATGGGGCATGCAGGGGCTACTGGGCCCAACCGTGGTGGTTGAGACCTTTTACTCCTGATGCCACAGGGCCCGAACTACTATGGATCCTGCTCGGGGGCGTGGCCAGGCCAGCAACCAAAATGGCTGCACGGTGCTGAAGCTCCGCAAGCTGGTTCCCGCATTCCGAGATAAATGCCCATCCCAGGCTGACTGGCACCCGTCCGGTTCATGAGTGCCGGCCCCAGAGCCGTGGCATGCCCAATCCTGGTTGGGGCCGTGCGGTGGACCCGGACTTGCCTTGGAGGCCCTGTGGCGACAGGGGCTGCGGGCGAGCCTGAGGCCAGGGCTATCAAGTCCCGCTGGTACCCGCCGCTGGTTCCGGGCTGCGCTGCCGTCCCGGGCTGCTTTGCTGGGCTCTGGCTTTCCATGCCCAACTTACTGCTGACGACATTGATCGCCTGCTGGCGGTGGAGCGGTTCCTGGCAGTCCTGTGTGGCGTGATCGGTGGCTGACTCGAGCCGCGAGATGGACTGGGACTTGCCTAGCCTAAGCAGCCTGCCTGCTTCCATTGGCGGCCCGCTCCTGCGGCCTGTGATGCTGCTACCCTCGATTTTCCTGGAGGCCCTGAAGGTGATGGGTGAGCTGCTGCTGTGCCTTTGGTGGGGTGTTGGGTGGTAGCGCCTTCTGGGCCTAGGCTGCGGGTGGCGGATAGGAGGATACTCGGGCCCGTTGTTGTGGTGCTGTGCTCCGGGGGAGGCGAGGCCTGACTCTCCCTTCGACTACGGGCTTGCTGGTGCCCCCCTGGCTTTACGGGGCACCCCCCCCCCACTCTACGGCCTGGGCCTTGTTGGTCACATCGACCAGGTACCTACAGAGTGCTTCACGACATTTATTGCTCTGACTCCCACGGCCTTGTTCACTTGAGTGACTGCTATTGCTCCAATTCCATTTCTGGTCTACAATCCCCGGCATTGTACATAACTGCTGCAGTGCTGCCTTCCCGCTGCAGGTGTCGCCTGCTGGCCTCATCCAGTGTCACTAGCCTCAACCCCATCCGCATGGGCCGCATGGACCCGAAATAGTGCAAGCTGCTATTCGAGCGTGCCAGGGAGCGGGACGAGTCGGCTACACCCAAAATGATGGGGGTGGGGGGCGTCAGGTGGCCCTTTAGAACTCACTCAACCCGCTACTGTGGAGGCCCTGATGTCCGAAATCTGGGTGGGGTTTAAGGCCATGGACACTAGATTCAATGCCATATCGGGCAGACTGGATGGTGTCGCTGAGCGCCTTGAGTGTCAGAAGGCCCGGATTGAGGGGGCTGAGGCGCGCATTTCAGCTTTGGAGGACAGGGCTACCATCGTGTTGAGGCGCGTGGAGAAGCTTGAACGTCAGATCAAGACCATAGCTTTGAAGAACAAGGACCTGGAGGCCGCAATAACCTACGTATAACCGCCATTGCGGAATCCACGGCCACCGGTAAAATGGACCTATTTGCTGAAAACCTATTGGTGGATTTGTTTGGTCGTGAAGCATTCTCTACCGCCTTCCTAGTGTAACGAGCACATCGATCGCTGGGCCCTAGGCCCCCCTCCCTGGGGTGACGTCGCGCCCAATCATTGTGTGACTACTCAACTTTAGAGACAGAGACACCACCCTTCGGTTGGCTCGTGAGGGCGGTCAGGTCCAATATCATGGTATTACTGTCTCCTTCTATCCTGATTTCACCTTGATGGTTCAAGAAGCTTGTCGTAAGTTTGCTGATGTAAAGGCCTCACTCAGGGAGATGGCACTACGGTACGCCATGCTTTACCCGGCCCGACTCCGCGTGGATGTACAGGGGAAATCAGGAATATTTGACACTCTTGTGGATGCCCAGGTGTTTTGCAAAAAATATGCTAAAGATCATCAGAACACTTCCGGAGGGTCACCGGTGCGATCCACCCCTGACCTGCAGGCCACGAACAGTTCAGATCTCTTCCCAGCAGACTAACGAATGCTATTGTGCGACGCTGTGGATGCTCTGGCCTCAGGAGTTCACCTCCCCTTTCCGTGTCGATAAATTTAGTTTGCATCTGCTCCTGGGGCATTGTCACCATGACTGCGCCAGGCTGCGGCTCCTTCATTAAGACTTCTCCGGGTGGTGGGATTGTTTGGACCACCGTGATGACTGGCTGGACATGCCTTGTCACTTTTCTAGGCCTGTAATTCTAAAATGTTTCTTCACAAATATCCTTTATCCCGATCTATAATTGTTGACATGTGTTTACAATGGGAACCAGTTGTTAGTGTGTTGCCCACCCCTCATGGTGTACACAGCTATGTTTTTCTCGGTTCACTGACAGAATATCGACGTCCAAAATATCCCCACACACAAATATCGATTCATAAATATCGATGTCAAAAATATCGACATCCTATATTTATAATGGTAAGAATAAAAATATAGAAAAAAATATTGATGTAAAAAATATAGATGTACAAAATATCGATTTTTTAATATATATAAAAAATAATGTTAAATATATTAAATAATAAAAATTAACTTAAAAAAAAATTTGATTTAATATACATTTTAACAAATATAAGAAATACATTTAATTAAAAAAAAAAAATACATATATAAAATGTAATATATATATATATATATATATATATATATATATATATATATATATATATATATTTACTTTAAAACAATGAATAAACTATTAATTTTAATTTATTTTTAAATTTTATGAATGTATAAAAATTTACAAATAAATATATATATATATACATACACCTATAACATAAAATCTAATAAAAAAACATTATATTATCAATTAAAACATTAAAATATTTAATGGTCTTTAAACTTAAATTTTGCACTCCATTGAGTGCAACAGTAGGGAATATGTTGGATAGCGGAGGGGTAAAAATTACTATTCCCACTCCAGTGAGTGCAACAGTAGGGAAAGTGTTGGATAGCGGAGAGTTAAAACTTACTAATCCCAATCCAGTGAGTGCAACAGTGGGGAAAGTGTTGGATAGCGGAGGAGTAAAAATTACTATTCCCACTCCAGTGAGTGCAACAGTAGGGAAAGTGTTGGATAGTTGAGGAGTAAAAAATACTATTCCCACTCCAGTGAGTGCAACAGTAGGGAAAGTGTTGGATAGCGTAGGGGTAAAAATTCCTATTCCCACTCCAGTGAGTGCAACAGTAGGGAAAGTGTTGGATAGCGGAGGAGTAAAAATTACTATTTCCACTCCAGTGAGTGCAACAGTAGGGAAAGTGTCGGATAGCAGAGGGGTAAAAAATACTATTCCTACTCCAGTGAGTGCAACAGTAGGGAAAGTGTTGGATAGCGGAGGGGTTAAAATTACTATTCCCACTCCAGTGAGTGCAACAGTAGGGAAAGTGTTGGATAGCGGAGGGGTAAAATTACTATTCCCACTCCAGTGAGTGCAACAGTAGGGAAAGTGTTGGATAGCAGAGGGGTAAAAATTAATATTCCCATTGGAGTCAGTTCAAAATTAAAAACAAACAAAATATCAACTACAACACAAAAGTTTTTAAAAAACAGAAAAAGAAAACATATATAAAAATATTAAAAATTTACAAAAGATAGAAACATATTATAATGTTAATAAGATCTAACAAATACCTAGAAAGATTATTTTTTTTAAAAATTAAAAACAATCACAAACAAATAACTATTTTTAATAGAAATTATTTATAATCAAAAACATTAATTATGTAATCTTTTTTATTTCCTACCCTATAACACCACACAATTCACAACACACATCTAAATTTAAAAACAAATGTACCTCCATAATTAACAAAATTAATTATCAATTAAAGAATTATAATTAATTAAAAAACAAATTAAAACAGATAAAAATGAATTTACTCCCCAAACGTTACCCCTATAAAACCAAAACCTGCACACAAAATGAAAATAAACAATTACCATAAATATTTATGAATTGATGAATTAATATTAATGATCAACTAATTAATAATTAATTAAACATAAATTACTTTACACCCTCTACCCCAATAAACACCACAACCCATACCTAAAAATAATTACACAATTTCCATAACTAATTTTACATTAATAAATTAATATCAATTAACAACTTATTAATTAATTTAAAAGAATTTACTTCCCACCCTTTACCACTATAAATGCCACAACTCACATCTAAAAATAATTACACAATTGCCATATTTAAATTTTAATTAATTAATTAGCATTAATTAACAAATAATTATTAATTAATTATAAATAAATTCCTTCCCACCCTATTCCCCTATAAACCCCACCACCCACATCTAAACAAATTACACAATTAACATAATTAATTACCAAGTCATTAATTAATTATAATTAACAATCAATTAATAAATAATTAATAATAAATTAATGCCGCCAATTAACACTGTAAAATATAAATTACATAAATATTAACAAATAAAAAATATCAATACATTTATTATAATTAAATTACTTCCTACCCTATTCCCCTATAAACCCACAACTCACTCCTAAAAAATGACACAATTAAGATAATTACCAATTAATTAATTAACAATAATTAACAACCAATTAATAATTAATTATTAATAAATTAATTCCCACAACTAACACTATAAAATCTAAATTAAATAAATACTAATAAATAAAAAATATTAATTAATTTATTATAATTAAATTACTTCCCACCCTATTCCCCTATAAACCCACAACCCACTCTTACAAAAATGACACAATTAACATAATTACCAATTAATGAATTAATAATAATTAACAAACAACTAATAATTGAGTAATAATAAATTAATTCCCACAATTAACACTATAAAATATAAATGAATGAATACTAATAAATAGAAAATAATAATTAATTTATTCTAATTAAATTACTTCCCACCCTATTCCCCTATAAACCCACAACCCACTACAGAACTAAAAAACGCAAAGTTTAATTAAAATAAAATTAATAACTACTATAAATTTAACACATATATTAAAAAACAAAAGCAATACTTATAAAAAAAATAGTTCACATACTTTAAAATACATACTAAAATACATAACACTAATTAAAACATCGATATTTTAAACAACTATATTTGTGCAAACAATATTAATGACTTCGATATTTTCAAAAATGATATTTCTTACCTCCAAGTCGATATTCTTGACCACGATATTCTTGCTGTCAATATTTCTGCATCACGCTATTTCCAACTCAATATTTGTGTATGTCGACATTTCCAACTCAATATTCTGGGCCTGATTCTGATGCGGGTTGGAAAGCTTCCCGACTGAATCGGTTTGGAAATGGTTTCCGACCCACTCGGATCGGGAGAGTCCGACCGACGGAGTACGATGCATCCGGATGCTTCCAGATACGATTTTGTTGGACTCCCATTGACTTCAATGGGAGCATATGTTCCTAACCGCATCATAATTGGGCCCTGGGTCGGGAAGACACGTTCTCGATCCGATTTGGAAGGAGCAAATGCCATTAGGAGGCCTTCCTAACCGCATCAGAATCAGGCCCTAGGTGGGAATGCTTTCCTAACCGCATCAGAATCAGGCCCTATGTCTCTGCACCGTTTATCTCTCTATTTTGGGTATTTTTTCTGTTTTGTTCATTGGGGGGTTGTCTCCGGGCGTTGTTTTGCCTGGGATGGGTGGGAGGAAGGCGGATGTGGAGGGGTTGCTTTTTCTGTTTCTGGGTGCACAACCACATTGTGAGACTGTTTATGATACTACAATTTGTAGGTCCTATACGACTTCCTTAGAGTATGCCCATAGCTAATAATACTGTGGCTGGTGGTCTTGAGATACCATGACGCGGAACATAAGAGGCATTAACCATCCCCATAAGGGCAAACAGGTGCTGCAATACTTTGGTCAGTCTCCTTTTTACAGGAGGCACACCTGTCCCTAGGCTCCCGCCCCGAACTATGCTTCGCCGTGGGGCCCACATAGGTCTTTTTACAATTACAGCTCATACTCCCTCAAGTATGTATACTAATCCATTGCTCGGTCCCCTTCTCCCTTTTAGACAGTTTTTCTGATACTGAGGGGAGATATGTGGCCGTGATTGGCCGCTTAGCGGGCCAGTCCATGCTGCTATTGAACATCTATGCACCTAATGTAGACTCTCCCGATTTCTTTCACGCCTTGATGGAGATCCTTGATAGGATAGATACAGACCACATCATGATTGGGGTGATTTCAATTTATGTTTCAACTTTGTGTTGGACTCCTCGTTGGCTGCCCCGAGCGGAGAACCCCATGCCACGCACATTCTGCGTGATATGTGTACTTCGTATTCTCTTAGAGATGCACGGCACCATCGCCACACTCAGCTCCCGGGCCACACTTTCTACTCTGCCCCTCATGGCACCTGGTTGTGTCTGGACTATTGGTTCCTCTCCCTTTCAGCTCTACCTTGGCTAGGTGAAGTGAGGTGCCAACCTCGCACATTGTCGGACCATGTTCCGGTTTGTGTGGTCCTAAATGTCCCACTACCTAGTGGCGCGATGAGGGTGTGGCGCTTTCCTAGTCAGGCCCTCTTGGACTCGGCATTCTGCGAGGAACTCCGAACTGCCATCACAGACTATTTCGATCTAAATGAAGGAACAGTGACCACACAGGCATCCCTTTGGGAGGCCTTTAAGGCGTACATTCGAGGCATGTCCATAGCTAAACAGTGTGGCATACTGCGCGATATACGTCGCTCCCTGGAGTGAGTGGAGGCCACCCTTCGACATATTGATTCTACGACCTCGGGGGGTTTTGAGGACGACAAGCTCCATCTTCGAGCTAAGGCAATGGAGGAATTTCATGAGGTTGCTGACCACGAGGTGCAGTTCCTTGGGAAGTTAGCGAGGACCCGCTGGTATGACAAGGGCGAGCGCCCGGGCCGTACATTGGCGAAATTGCTTTGCCCACAGCGGTGGAATGATTACATATCAGAGATCACACTTGAGGACGGTACAGGAACCTCAGATGGTGGTGAGATCCTGGTGGAACTGCCACGATATTACTCTTAGCTTTACACCTCCAGATACATGGAGGAAGGTAACGATCTGGCAGATTATCTATCGGAGATTGCCATGGTTTGGCTGTCCTCTACGCAGCAACAATTCCTTAGCGAACCAATACCAGTCGAGGAGATTATTTCCGCAATTGACTCCATGGATGGGTCAAAGGCCCCCGGCTCTGATGGCTCACGGAAGTATTTTATAAAACTTACAAACACCTTCTTGCTCCCCATTTGCTAGGACTCTATGCTGAATCCCTTGAAACTGAAATGCTTCTCCCCAAGCTACGCGAGACGACTATGATCCTGTTGTTAACACCCGGTAAGGAAACACTGTATTGTCAGTCTTATAGGCCATTGTATTTATTGAATTTTGATAATAAAATTCTTGCAAAGGCATTAGCCACTAGATTATCTCTCCTTTTTGAAACTATCATCTCTCCACTCCAGTCTGGTTTCGTTCCACACCAATCTACTTCCATAAATCTACGCATGTTGTTTTCCGTGGTAAATAGAACATCTCCAGATGTCCCTGCAGCTGTGGCTTTGCTTGAAGCTTAAAAAACCTTTGATTCACTTGAATTGCCTTTCCTGCAGGCAACACTGCAGAAACTTGGCCTCCAGCGCGGCTTCACATCCCTAATCAAGCTTCTCTATTCTCACCCAACTGCTTCCATTCATGCCGACAGTTCGTTAACTTCTGTGTGCTCACTGGCTAGGGGCACGAGACAGGGGTGCCCACTCTCCCCGTTCTTATTCATCATGGCGATGGACCCATTAGTCCATTACCTACAAGAGAAACACATTTGGCGTGGGCTACAGTTTAACACTGGCCTGTTGTTACTACCAATTTATGCGGACGATATCCTGCTTTTCCTCCGACACCCTGCCACAGATTTGTGCCCAATTATGCAGGAGATTTAAAGATTCGGTCTGCATTTGGGACTTCAGATTAACTGGAGCAAGTGCGAACTATTTCCTTTGATAGCAGCTGCTCGGCAATTCTAATGTGACTTCCGTCTGCAATGGCGCACCGATACGCTTAAGTATCCGAGATATTCACATTCATTGTGATAAGGAGCAGGTCCTCTGCCTTAACTACGGCACAGCTGTAGATAAATTAACAACACAAATTGAACGGTGGATAAAACTACCATTATTGATAGCTGGGCATATCGCCATAATTAAAATAGTTATCCTGCCTAGATTTCTTTATTTGTTTCTTAACATACCCATTCCTCTCACTAAAGCTTTCTTTGCCACTTTGAGGGGTCTCATGTTGTGGTTGATCTGGGCAGGCCGTAGGCCACGAGTTGGTTGGCGTGCGCTGTTCCTTCCTTATGCAAGGGGAGGCTTCGGTGTGCCCCATTTTCATCTTTTTTATTTGATAGCTCAGTGTCAATACGCATACCATTGGTACCACAGGGACACTCGTCTTCCTTATGATGAGTCGATCGGGACCTGGCTGGCCGAATACCCCTAAATGCCATCCTACCCACCGGACAAAATTTGGACCCCAAGGACGTTCAGTCAATTTCCACTGCATGCTGGGCATGGCGCCAGTTACAGCGTCTATTGGGAATGGAGAGATTGTACTTATCTGCACTGCCGCTTGCGGACAATCGCTGCCTCCCTCCAGTGGTAGAATCCACTGTCTAGCGCACACTAAGCCGACATGCATTACATACCACTGGAGATTTGTTCCCGGAGGACCATGCTATCTCCTGGTCAGAAGATGCCGTTTTACTGATGCTACGCTGCTGGACAGGTTTATTATGCATCGCATTCAGAGTGCCTTAAGTGCTCACATCCCATCATACCCTATCGCCCCATATGATTTCACCCCGCTCACAGTCCAAATTGAGGATGATGCTAGTGAACACCTGGTCTCAAAGCTGTATCACACCTGTCTTGATATGTTGCCCACCGCGGACGACCATCTGCGGGAAGCATAGATGAAAGACCTACAGTGCCCCTTGCCAGACGACGTCTGGTTCTATGGTTGTTTACAGACTAAGGGGCTGATTACGATGGCGATCCGCCCGCCATCGTAACCTGATTTACCCCCGCCATATTATAATGGCGGGGGTATTGCGGCGGACGCACTTTGCGTCCGCCGCTTTTCCGCCGGTCGGCAATCGTTATGATTGCCGGCCGGAACTGGGGCACAATATGGGGGCGGTGCCTAGCAGGCACCACCAACCATATTATGATGCATGGTTTAGAAGGCCGCCGCCGCCGCCATGGAAAGGCTGGCGGAGATGTGCTTTGGGGGCCCGTTGCGGGCCCCCAGGGGGAGTGGGGGGGTGGGGGGTGCACTCATTTCCATGCACAATGTGGCAGGCACCGCGCGGTGCCTGCCACGTTGTGCAGGGAAATGCACAACATGGTGATTTGGCCTTGCGACGGGTGGTGCTGTAAGCAGCACCCACCGCAATGTCAAATATGCGGAATGCGACTGCCAGGGTGGCGGTCGCATTCTAATTAGCGGTGCGGGACCGCCGCACGTCTGGCAGCCGGTCCCAACACCGCGAATATGGCAGGCGGACTCAGGTCCGCCCGCCATCCTAATAGGCCCCTAAGTTGGTCTCCCCTAACCACAGGCACAAACTGCTACATTTTAAATTCCTACTACACACCTGCATGACACCCAGTCTCCAGGCTAGGATTGACCCCGCCCGCTCATCGAACTGCCCGAAATGTAACACTGCAGATGCAGATTTTCTACACGTGGCTTGGATGTGCCCCACATAGGTAGTTACTGGACTGACATTTTTGTACATATATCCCAGATGGTTGAAAAGACAATGGCAACTGACTCCCTGCTGGCGTTACTGGAATATGTGCACGATGTCCCAAAGGTGGTCCGTTGGTTTGTCGCAATCGCACTCCTCCTTGCAAAGCGTGAGATTGTGATACACTGGGGAAACGCCCGCCGCCCTATCATAGCACAATGGCTTAAAAGTCTTGTCTGCTGTGACGCAACTAGTGAACTATATGCTCAGATGCAGCCACCAATGCCTCGTCCTCGAGACATTTGGCAGCCCCTGCACACTTATTTACTTCACTCCAGCACAACTGTCCAAGATTGACTCTGTGAGACACACGTCTCAATATTATATAGATATTTCTAATGCCGCTATTGTAATCTAGTACAACTGGATCATGATGAGTATTGTCCCCCTCCAGATCCACTGTGGTCGCTGCAATTCAATTTATTCTACGATATTGCATACTGGTTTGGCTCATGGGTATTAACTCCCAGGTATTGGTTAGGACTGTACTGAATGTCATGTTTTCTCACTACTCCAGTATAACATACATATGATTCTTCCTTATTTTGCTACAAATACGATCTGCACGAATTGTCACTAACGTAGCGTTCTTCATATATTAAAAATGATAAATAAAGCTTTACTATGGATCCTGCTCAACTGGCCAAAGTACCCCCTCTGCACTTGGCTCTCAGTGGTAGCTGTGGTCGAGCAGACAATGCTCTCTTGGGGGGGATGTAGATACAGGTTAGTGGACACGACTCATAACTCAAAGTACAAAAAATACGAACAATAAATCAATGTCTAGCCAAATACTTACAGAAGAAAAGTAGTATTTTATTTCCAACTCTACAAATGCAACAGAGTATGACATTCAGAAGCAACAACACACACCCCCTTGAAGTCGGGGCCCTAGTAGTCGTCAGGCGAATTCCTGCCCAACCCTCCTTTGTGTAACATGTTTAGGGTTATACCCCATTCACTGGTGGACGCGTCAGGGAATGCAAACCATTTTGACTCTTTAGGAATTTAGCCCAAAGTGTCTTTGGTGCTGCAGCACCGTTAGCAGCGAGTCCCCTGGAGCCCAACTAGCCCAGTTCACGTCTTAGCTGGTCTCACCGCACAGAAGAGTTCAGCGATGCAGCAGGCGCCTTGAACGGGCACCCATGAGTCCTACTCAGTTCATGGAAGTCGGGCTGCTTGCAATCCATGCAGCAGCACAGGCTCTCTCTCCAGAGCAGTGCTGCCAGAGGTCTCTCAGATGTCGGAGCATCTTCCTGCTCGCGAAGACATGGTAAGTTGACTTTTGCTTAATGGGGGGAGGGGGTCCATGGCATCCCTGGCAGTCCTCCACAGTGAGTTGGGGGCTGTTCCCTTGCAGTACGTGTTCAACCCACAGATCTTAGCCTCAGTCTCTCCTTCGGGGGCCGCCCAAATCCTTTGGCAATGTTGGTACCGGCAGCCCATCCTGGCATAAGGGGTTTACGTGGTTAAAATGTCACAGGCTCATCCTGCACAAGCGACTCAGCCCAGACAGGCACAAGTCTTGGCACTCCTTGAAGTGTAACTTTACTAGTGACCCGCTTTGGCATATGGGTTCACCGGAACATGGCGGTACGGATGTAGCAAGACCCATACAGCACTCAACACACAGCTCAGTCTACCGTGGCCCTCTACTGGCATAACGGGGTCACGAAAACAATCCTGCCACACTGGGCGGCCCGATTGGTGCACAGCCGAATCCTCACACCTTGCCCAGGGAGTCCTCACAGTAGGGCTCCCACTGGACCTTGCTCCTTCCAATGCTCTCCTCCTCCTCACAGGGCACACTGGTCTTGGCAAGCAGCCAGTCGTTGGTGCTCCAAGCTCCAAAGCAGGTTGTCTTGGTTTTCCTGGGTGATGTGCCCTCACCCAGCCTGGAGACAAGCAGGCCTTGGCCCCATTCCTCGTCATAGGCAGAAGTCTTGCAGAGCTTCCCATTCTCACATAGCCTGTCTGGCTGCTTGGCAGATGACAAATCTTTGGGGACTCAACCTGCCCTTCTTATTGTCCTCTTCCAGACACCAAATGTGATTTAGGGTCTTTGAGGTTTTATGTTGGTGTTCTGCTTCTTTTGAAGTGGGCACTTCTCCTTTTCTTCTTTCTTAATAAAAGATGTCTGTCAAAGCAGGCATGACTCAGAAGCTGATTGTACCCAGCACAATTCATGGGAGTGACCAGAGTTCATACCTGGATATCAGCCACAGTAATATGTGCATCAAAAGGTTCATCCCAGCCCCCCAGCCCTACTCTTTAAGATTCCCTTATCAGCCCCATCTCACTTTCTGAGATGTGTCCAGGCCCCTTCCTTGTGATCAATCACTGAATCAAAGAGAAGTCTTTTGAAGTGTAAAGAGATTTTCTTATTTTCCTTTCCAGTGTGTCCCCACCCAACTCACAGGATGCAGCAATACACAAATCTGTCTGAGGGGATTCTTCTCCTCCTCATGTCTTCACCAGGCAGGCCTGGGCTTCCCAAAATGGAAGACAGGGTCCTCCATATAATGTGCCATTGCAAGCACATTCAGTCAGTGTATATTCACAGCACACCTTGGGTCCAGCACTGTTACCTCTATGCATTGTACCCTTACATGTACAGATGCATTCAGTACACACACTCAATCTGCGTGCACTGTTCAGCACTGAAACTTTTCTTCATTTAAGCAGGGTGTGTTATTTACAAACACAAACACTGCCAGCACACATACGCTCACCATGTGTGCACTGCACAACACTTCACCCTTCCTATATTATACTTCACGCAAGCACGCATACACCCTGCACATGCTTTCATTATACACACAGTGCGCACCACTACATATGTCATGTCATGCATTCCTGACAATCATACATACACTCAGCACATGCACTAATCGCACATGTAATACACAGTGCTGCTCTACCCCTGTACTCTACCCTTCCCAGGCACACATACAACAACGCAGAGTTCCTACTCGTGCGCTATGCAGCACTCCACATGTACCTTGTGTAAGCCAAGGGCGAGTTAAGCACAGAGCAGCTGAACTTTTAAAAGGTGAGTGAGTCTGTAGGCCTCATTCCAGTGATACATTTAAAAAAGGCCCTGCTCACTACTATTGATTACTACACGGTATGTTGCCACCACTGCGCTTATGCTGCTTACCTCCTGGAGAAGGCCACAATCCCTGAAACAAGTCTATGTCATGGCGCACACACATGATCTGTGTTTGCCTATGACAAAACAGTCAGGATTAGACAACAGTACATTTGAGCACTAAGGGCAGGGATACACATCTTTACCATGCAGAGGACTTTTCCGTCCCAACATTAGGCTAACCTAGAGTTTGTGGTCTTTGCCTGAACTAGAGATTACTGGTTGCATGTTGACGGGTTGCCATATCTAAGTGCTGTAAGTAGCATGTGGTTAAGGGTTACAGTGATTGTCTGAATCAGTGCGAGATTCACTTTCTGTGTGGAAATAAGCAGCCACCAATTCTATCTATGCTCGTTCTCCACTGTCCATTACTTTAGCTTAAAACCATATTTTGGGATAGAGAAGCCAAAATGATTAGCGTTACAAATGCTTCATTTAGTGATCAGGCGAACGATGTACAAAGGATTTGCTAATCGAAAACCATTTCAAAATGGTTTGCAACCATTAAAATGGCCCAATTTGATGTATCCATCAACAATTTAGAGAATAATCCCTTTATAAAGGCACAGGGGATTGGGTTCAGCCAAACCAATACAAAAGTTTTTCCTCTGGACTTGTTGTTAAAATGCAAACTTTCGCTACATGGATGTTTAATTATCAACTTATGCAAAAACAACAATTGATGGACAGAATGCAGAACAATGTCATACATTCACCCCAGTACAGAGATCTGGGCCTAAATCCATCGTTTTTTTGCTCACTATGCCATTCCAGTTTGAACCCAGCCATATGCAAATCAGTCTGGACCCTGTGCCCAATGGGAACAGTCCAGCCCGAACTGCCAGGCCAGGTCCTCCCTGGACTGGAAACAAGCATCCTAGGACCGGTTTCGGGGTTTCACCCCTCATCAGCCAGGATAGTTTGACTCCAGTGGCATGGAGAGCACGGGACCCACGTCTGGGCATACCCGTCCCACTCGGGGTGACACATTCAAAAACAACAATTGATGGACAGAATGCAGAACAATGTCATACATTCACCCCAGTACAGAGATCTGGGCCTAAATCCATCATTTTTTTGCTCACCATGCCATTCTAGGTTGAACCCAGCCATTTGCAAATCAGTCTTGACCCTGTGCCCAATGGGAACAGTCCAGCCCGAAATGCCAGGCCAGGTCCTCCCTGGACTGGAAACAAGCATCCTAGGACCGGTTTCAGGGTTTCACCCCTCATCAGCTAGGATAGCTTGACTCCAGTGGCATGGAGAGCACGGGACCCACGTCTGGGCATACCCGTCCCACTCGGGGTGACAAATGCAAAAACAACAATTGATGGACAGAATGCAGAACAATGTCATACATTCACCCCAGTACAGAGATCTGGGCCTAAATCCATCGTTTTTGCTCACCATGCCATTCCAGTTTGAACCCAGCCATATGCAAATCAGTCTTGACCCTGTGCCCAATGGGAACAGTTCAGCCCGAACTGCCAGGCCAGGTCCTCCCTGGACTGGAAACAAGCATCCTAGGACCGGTTTCAGGGTTTCACCCCTCATCAGCCAGGATAGCTTGACTCCAGTGGCATGGAGAGCACGGGACCCACGTCTGGGCATACCCGTCCCACTCGGGGTGACAAATGCAAAAACAACAATTGATGGACAGAATGCAGAACAATGTCATACATTCACCCCAGTACAGAGATCTGGGCCTAAATCCATCGTTTTTTGCTCACCATGCCATTCCAGTTTGAACCCAGCCATATGCAAATCAGTCTTGACCCTGTGCCCAATGGGAACAGTCCAGCCCGAACTGCCAGGCCAGGCCCTCCCTGGACTGGAAACAAGCATCCTAGGACCGGTTTCGGGGTTTCACCCCTCATCAGCCAGGATAGCTTGACTCCAGTGGCATGGAGAGCACGGGACCCACGTCTGGGCATACCTGTCCCACTCGGGGTGGCAAATGCAAAAACAACAATTGATGGACAGAATGCAGAACAATGGATTTAACCCAGATCTCTTGACTGGGGGAGAGTGTTTGAATCGTTCAGCATTCCATCCATCATTTGTTGCAGTTACACTTTTCGCCCAAAGTGGGACGGGTATGCCCAGACGTGGGTCCCTTGCTCACTGTGCCACTGGATTCAAGCTAACCTGGCTGATGAAGTGTGATATACCCCGAAACCGGTCCCAGGATGCTTGATTCCGGTCCAGGGAGGACCTAGCTTGGCAGTTCGGTCTGGACTGCTCCCATGAGGCACAGGGTCAAGACTGATTTACATATGGCTGGGTCCAAACTGGGGTGGCATAGTGGGCAAAAGAACAATGGATTTAACCCAGATCTCTTGACTGGGGGAGAATGTTTGAATCGTTCAGCATTCTGTCCATCATTTGTTGCAGTTACACTTTTCACCCAAAGTGGGACGGGTATGCCCAGACGTGGGTCCCCTGCTCACTGTGCCACTGGATTCAAGCTAGCCTGACTGATGAAGGGTGATATACCCCGAAACCGCTCCCAGGATGCTTGATTTTGGACCAGGGAGGACCTGGCTTGGCAGTTCGGTCTGGACTGTTCCTATGAGGCACAGGATCAAGACTGATTTGCATATGGCTGGGTCCAAACTGGGGTGGGGTAGTGGGCAAAAGAACGATGGATTTAACCCAGATCTCTCGACTGGGGGAGAATGTTTGAATCGTTCAGCATTCCGTCCATCATTTGTTGCAGTTACACTTTTCGCTCTAAGTGGGACGGGTATGCCAAGACGTGGGTCCCTTGCTCATTGTGCCACTGGATTCAAGCTAGCCTGGCTGATGAAGGGTGATATACCCCTAAACCGGCCCCAGGATGATTGATTCCGGTCCAGGGAGGACCTGGCTTGGCAGTTCGGTCTGGACTGTTCCCATGAGGCACAGGGTCAAGACTGATTAGCATATGGCTGGGTCCAAACTGGGGTGGCGTAGTGGGCAAAAGAACGATGGATTTAACCCAGATCTCTTGACTGGGGGAGAATGTTTGAATCGTTCAGCATTCCGTCCATCATGTGTTGCAGTTACACTAATTATCAACTTAAGCACAACAGATATAACTTTGATGTAAAAAAATAACCAATTATGCTCCAACCACAATATTTAGAATCTCATAAATAATCGATAAAATACACATAAAATACTAGGACAATTGTTACTATAGTTTATCATCCATAGGACAGGATACATCATCAAAAACATTTGGTCCATGCATAACATAAAAAACAACTGTATACAATTAAAGAACTAAGGGGCCCATTACGATACCCGGCGTAAAAAAATCCGCCAGGCATGGAAGCGGCAAAAATCCGCCCGCACACACCGTCTGAACACCGACCACGCCATTACGATTACACAAACCGAAAACCGCCATCGGCGGAAAAATCACACAAAATACCGCCCGCCAACGTCCGAGTCGGAGTCAAACCGCCCGCCACGGACGGAAACACGCACGACAACACAAAACCGCCCGCCCTCACGGCCGACACACCGCACGTGAAATTACGATCGCACCGCCATGAGCGCGGGAAAACCACAAATATACCGCCCGCCAGCGCAAACAACGCCGATGAGAATCGACACGGCAGAAGCCATGGCGCCCACGTACCTGCACAGAAACCATCCGCTCACAAAACCAATAGCACACAACATGGCCAACAAGTCCACACAGCAAGGCACGCACAAATACACAAGCACAGTACACATCCCGAAAACACCCCCGGACAAACAAAAAATACAAAGGCCAGAACCCCAGACACAACACACCTGAAGACAACAGACCATGAGGACACACCCACATAGGTAAGTACAAAAGCAGCACTCCCACAGACCACAACCCCTTGCTACATTGCAAACCAGAGAGGAGAGGAGAGGACACAGTGACACAGCAAGGACAGCAGCACACCACAGAAACGCACACATCACAACCACCACCACCACCACCACCAAACACCTGCACCACAAACCCCCTGCACATTACACAACACACACCGCACCAGCACCACAAACACCATGGCACCACAAAGAATGCCCAAGTTCACGCCCATTGAGCTGACGGTCATGGTCGACGAGATCATCAAGGTGTACCCACAAATCTATGGGAACATGGACCAGCACACACCACTAGCCACCAGAAACAGAATGTGGAACCGGATCGTAGACCAGGTCAATGCAGTCGGGACCCTGCCCAGGAACAGAGGAGAAATAAACAAACGTTGGAATGACGTCAAGAGCCTGGTCAAGAAGAAGGAGGGCAAAAACAGAGAGCTGGCTGCCGTCACTGGCGGAGGGAATCCCGCGCTCTTCAAGACCTTCAAAGCGTGGGAGGAGAAGGTGCGAGTCATAATACATCCGGAGATCCTCGCCGGATTAGCAGAGGAGTGGAGGCTGGTAAGTACAAACTAATGTATACCAGCACACCGCTATGTACTCACATGCACTACCACCATGCCACAGCTCCCAGGGACAAACACCCCCATGTCCAGCACACAATACACAACACATCACACACACATGCAACAGACACCACCACACACAGCCCAAACCGAACAACTGTAACATACGTGGGGACATGTGTACACTCAGCCAGCCACGTAACCACCAACAGGTCCCCAAATATGCCAGAAGCGCCACAACGAGCACCCACCACACCCATGTGTCCGCCACAGCTGCACTAACCGACAAGTAACAGGTAAGTGGCAGGAACACAAAGTGCAGTGGGTGGGACGGTGGACAGCCCAAGTACAACACACACCAGGCCCCTAGTCCCACAGCACAGCAAGGAGGAGCATCCCCACACCCCACAGCCACGTGTCAGCCACCGCAGTGCACAACGACAGCCGAAAGGCAGACATCACGGTCCACAGCAATCGGTGTCAGTGGGTGTCCAGCCACCCCCACGACCCACAACACCCCCCACCCCCACAGACCTGCAACATGGAGCACCCCCGCTTAGAGCCATGTGGCATCCAGTACAGTGCACGCACGAACAACTTGCAGGTGGGAAACTGGACAGGGCTGGATTACTGGAGGCATGAGGACCGGAACACGACCAACACATGGGACATGTCACGTAGCAGACGAACACGCAGCACCGCCCACCGTCACGAACAAGTGAACAATGTGCACACGGACATGAACAACAGACTCACACCCCACATGACCCATCACAGACATAGCAACACCCAAGGAGCCACGTCTGCATGCACAAGCCACACTGAATATAGTACCACACGGCAGCCACTGTGCAACTCATCACACACAACCGAAACACCATTGAAGTCCTGTCCATGTAGCCCCTACTGCCTGTCAACCACACACCCCACAACTACGCCTATGTAAGACAAACAACACTAGACGCAACAGAGCGGAACAACATAAATGCACACGAACACCACTGAACCCATCAAACACACAGACACACCATGCACATACAACATACCATCCATCCCATCCGTCAGCCCCAGTCTCATGAAAGGCATGTCATCCGCACAGCTGCCACACATACAGCAGTCACGCTAAGATACATGCCCATGACCAACCATGTGCCAGAAGTCAATGAAGCGCACGACACACTGTGAGCAACAACACACAACATGGGCCACACCCCCGAGCACTGCAGTGATGCACATGGCACAGGGCAGCACGCACACCAAGGAGATGGGACAACTGCAATACGTTGGCTGGCACACAACCATCACTCACTCATAACGATGCGTCCAATGCCATGTCCAGTAATCACAACAGACAGCAAATATGCAGGCCATGTCAAGCATGCACACACCTCAAACCATGCACTGTCATGCTGCCACAACACATGTCACGTTCGGCACCCATGGCTCACAGCATGTACCCCAAAAGCATATTCCCTCCCAAATGCGAATCTGGGGCATGGCCCCCATGTTGCCATATGCGTTCCTAAGCGTTCCATTTGAACCCCAAAAGCATATCCCCTCCCAAATGCGAATCTGGGGCATGGCCCCCATGTTGCCATATGCGTTCCTAAGCGTTCCATTTGAACCCCAAAAGCATATCCCCTCCCAAATGCGAATCTGGGGCATGGCCCCCATGTTGCCATATGCGTTCCTAAGCGTTCCATTTGAACCCCAAAAGCATATCCCCTCCCAAATGCGAATCTGGGGCATGGCCCCCATGTTGCCATATGCGTTCCTAAGCGTTCCATTTGAACCCCAAAAGCATATCCCCTCCCAAATGCGAATCTGGGGCATGGCCCCCATGTTGCCATATGCGTTCCTAAGCGTTCCATTTGAACCCCAAAAGCATATTCCCTCCCAAATGCGAATCTGGGGCATGGCCCCCATGTTGCCATATGCGTTCCTAAGCGTCCCATCTGAACACCAAAAGCAAAGTACAAACCAGACCCAGGATGGGCCAGGAGCCCGCATACACCAGAGTCACAATAAGTAGGGGCACAGCAACACACCCATCGGCATGGCCAATCCGTCCCATGCCACATGTGCACAGCACACAGTCCCATTGCCAAGCACACACAACTACAGATGCTACAGCCACACACACGCCTCTGGGAAACCCATGTACGAGATTGCACGAACTGTTAATGTCAGACGACAAATACATACTTCGCCAGGTGCAACACAATAACAAATCTCATTCTCTCCACAGGTGACGAACTGCTGGATGCTGGGGATGGAGCCAGCAGCCAGCACAGCCAGCCTACAAGCCCCCAACGAGGACACACGGATCTGGAGGATCTGTCCTCCTCTTCGGACACGGACCACCAAGCAGGCCCATCTGGTGTGGCAGGGCCCAGCCGCTCCCCAGGACCCCTCCTACCCACCAACCCATCATCCAGGGCTGCTGAACATTCCCAGCCCCCTGCTGCCACTGTCGTTGCGGCCACACCCACGGTCATTGTGGCCACTACCACTGCCGCAACCGCCACCATCGCCGCACCGACCACCACCGCCGCCACCACCACCACGTCTTCGCTGGCACCAGCCCCAGCGCAGGTGGTGGCCCGGCCGACTGGATCCACCCTGGGAGCCACAGCGAGGACCGTGGTGAGCAATGTGGCTAGTGGGCAGGCCGGTGGCAGCAGGACTGGTAGGAGGAGCAGGGTCAGGGAAACGCCAGCCTCCCCTGGGAGCCATGCCCTGCCTCAAATGGCCAGAGTCCTTGGGGCCTATGAAGAGGCCCAAGGACAATGGGTCCGGTCTGCTTCAGACACGCGTGAGGTGCTGGGGGTGCTGAGGTCCATGGACGCCCGTATGGGCCAACTCGTGGACCTCATGGGCCAGCTGGTGGTGGCGGTGAGGTCACAGCCAGGGACAGCAGCTCCCCTCCGCCACCACCTGCCGGGGCGCAGGGTGGAGCAGCAGTGTCCAGTTCCCCTGCGTCCACAGCCAGTGAGCACACCTCAACCACCAGCATGTCGCAAGCAGGCACCCCCCTCGCAAGCGTGGAAGGGGCCGTCCGAAGTGGAAACAGATCTCCCGGGAGGACTTTGCACGCTCCAAACGCAAGTGAGGCAGCCAGCCAGCCTTCCGCCAGCCTTCCTTGACCAGCCACTGCATTGACTTGGACTACGATCCCACTCCACACAGCCATCTGGATGGCATGTGTGTGTTGGACTATGGACATAGAACCAGTGGGTACACCCTGAGCATCACGCAGCCATGACCGACAGCTCATTGTCACTGCACGCACCACTTTTGTCATCACCTTACACACAATCACATGTCACAGTTTGTAATAAATGCACCTTTTACACTAACTGCTGTTTGTGCCCTGTGTTTTATTTGTACGGAATACAACGGCCACCTTGGGCGGAAAGGCACCTGATGCGTGGCATGGCAATTGAATCCGGAGGGCCTGTAGGGACCTAGGGGTGGGAGACAGTACAGGAGCACATTCAATGAGTGTGTCACACACCCATCACACAGTACATGTCAACAACTACAAGCAATGTACACACATCGCACAGAGCAATAGGGCACAATGCCACAGCCACCAACAGTGGCATACTACCCCTGGCCATGGAGCGTTGACACACAGCACGCAGTGAACAAACGGCCACCCTGACACAGCACACACACACCTGCACAGATACAGCCACATCAGCCGTCGTACATGGACACTCACCGTCAAGTGAAGTAGCGGGCGATGAGCTGCTGCCGCACATTACCAGCTTCCTCCTCTCCGCTGTCCTCCTCACTCGAGCTGTCCTGGTCTGTGGGCTGGGGCCCTGGTTGATCTCCGTCATCCACGATGAGGGGGATCTGCTTCCGAATGGCCAGATTGTGCAGCATGCAGCACGCCACCACTATCCGGCACACCTTCTGTGGGGAGTACGCCAGCGCACCCCGGTGCGGTCCAGGCACCTGAACCTGGACTTGAGGAGGCCAAAGGTACGCTCGACCACACGTCTGGTCCTCCCATGTGCCTCATTGTAGCGATCGTCTGCTGGGGTGCGAGGATTCCTCAATGGACTGAGCAGCCATGCCCCATTCGGGTACGCAGAGTCACCTGGGTGTGAGGGACACAGAGAACCGTTGCAATTCCAACTGGACAGGGGACAGCATCGCACAACCAGCACGCTACACCACTCCACATACTCACCGACAATACAGGCACGATCCTGTTGCATATTGGACATCAGTCGTGGCAAGATGCTGTTGCGCATTATGTGTGCGTCATGGGCCGAGCCTGGGAACTTTGCACACACGTGGGTGATCACCATGTCCGCAAGGCACACCACTTGCACATTCAGGGAGTGCGTGTGCTTCCTGTTGCGGTACAGGTGCTCAGTGGCCTGTGGTGGAACAAGGCCGACATGTGTGCAGTCACTGGCTCCAACGACGTGTGGGATTCTGCCAAGGGCATAGAATGCACCCTTCACTGCCGCCAATTCACGAGCCCTGGGGAAGCGGATGTACCTGTTTCGGTACAGCATCATGGCTGCCAGTACATCCCTCAGCACCTTGCTGAACATGGGCTGGGACATCCCTCCTCCAATGCCCACTGTGTGCTGGAATGACCCAGTGGCGAAGAAATGCATGGCGGCCATCACCTTAGCCGTGGGGGTGACAGCAGTCGGATACACCCTGCGGGGACGGAGATGGGGTTCTAACATGGCACACAGTCGATGCAGGGTTGGCCTGTCCAGCCGAAACTTCCTAATAACCTCTGTATCGTCCATGTCCGCCAGCAATTGGTATGGGCGGTCAATGTTCGGTCTCCGCCTAGGGACAATGGCAGAGGACACATGTCAAAGCAACACGACACATAGCAATTTCGCATACACATCACTGACATGACTGAGCAAGCACATGAGCCACAGCCCAGCTGTCAAGCTGGGACGGCACGGCCACAATACACTTACACAGGTCTCCCAACAATGGCAATGGCTAGTGATACAAACCACTGCCATGTGCATGCACATGGGGATCTAGGCCCCAATGACTTGCGGGCGTGCTGATGGGGACTGACTGCATATCCGTCAAGCGGCAACGCCACGGCAACATGAATGTCTGCTGAGCATGGAACTGCTTCCGTGGCTGGATGAGTATGGCACACGACGACGACGATGTGGGCACAGGCTGAGCGGCCAAAACAAGTGGGACCTGTGGCACGAGGGGATATGAGACAGTAGTAGGTGTCAGCACTGCACCCTATGTACAGCACTGTACGGATCACACCTCCCGAAACATTGACAGGTGTCCACATTGACAGCCCCATGCCAAGACGGCTGTGTGCTTGCAGTCACACGTCACAGGTGAGAGGTTACATTGCACGTGCCAGGTGGCAGACGTACATAGTGGGAGCTGGCATGTGTGTGCATGTGTCTCCTGTTCAGGATCCACCAGATGGGCGCTGACCCTGTACTGACCATTGGACACAGCATGTTCCGTGGAAGGCTTGTGTGTGTGGGATGGTGGCACTGGATGTGCCTCCGTTGGGTGGGGGGCCATGCACAGGGCGGGTACGTCGATGATTGCGCATTGTTGGTCACGGTGGGTGCACCAACTGAAGATGTGTTGCCCTGTGTTCAATTCCTATGTCTGCATGATGATGGACTGTAGATGTGGGCAGACTACACATTGGTCGATGTGCTGTCTATATGCATGTGCCTTCACACCTGGCACAGCTGCCCCTGCACATGTGACCCCTGCTGGACTCGCTGCTGGGTCTGTGGAGCTGATGCACCTTCTGCGCGTGGGGCGGACAGCTCTCCTCACTTCCCTCATTGCGCATGTCATGACTTTGCCGCAGGTGACATGGATCATGGAGGGCCCACATGTACGCGTGGGTAGGCTACACATGATTGTACACTGGTCGCCACCCCCAGTCAGTGTTTCGAATGGGAAGGTTGTCGTGCTGGTGGTATGTTCGATGTGGCGGATGGGCGGGCCTAGGTGCGGGCTTACATTCCGGACATGGGGGGGTAGTTGGATTGGCGACTAGTTGCAGTACACACGGGACACGTCTCTTCCTTTCCACATCTGGGTCATCCCTTGTACTAACTGACAGTGATACAGTCATCTTCGCCCCAGCCCTCATGTCCTCCCCTCGCTCCCCCAATATGCATGCTCACCTGCGAGGCTAGCGCTTGCACAGGCAGCCCCAAGCTCGCACCAGAGAGGGCAAGGAGTGTATGTGTGGGTCCAGTTGCACGAGTGGGCTGTCTCAGGGTATGATGTGTTGCGGGACGCCGTCCACCTGCGTGGTGCCCCAAATGGAGACCCGGCCTGCATGGACTATGCATCACAGTCTTCGCCTTCCGGATCCTCCACCTGCGACACCCAGTGGCTGTGGCTGCCCTTGCGGCCATGCCGCGTCCGTCTGTGACTGATGGCCCACACATTCACTCTTTGGCCTCTCTGGGGAGGGCTCGGGGTGGTGGCGCACGCGCTTGCACTTAGTCGCAATGGCATGTGGCGTGGTTGGTATAATGGGCAATGGATGGGATGGTGCGAGCCACCTCCCGTGACGTCAGTGCTGCTCGTGCTGTGGTGCGTCCCCCTACACTTCCATTTGACTTGTGCCATGCTAGACGTTGAGGTTCTATTGCCTGCGTGATATGACCAGGAGGAGCGCGAGGAGACCTCTCACACACCATGCTCCACTGCCATCCCGTGCCCTGTATCGCCTGTGCGGATTGACTATGTTGGGGTTACACCTGGTCGACTGGGGCAGTGTGTGCCTTGTCAAGGAGCATGGTGGGCGCACAACAGGATCCAGCTTGTCCACAGAGGGTGGGCTGAGGTGCGCCTGGTACCGCTTTGTACGTGTGCCCGGCTGCTGTGCACACACGTGTTCACTCCCCCCGACAGGTGTCCTCTCACAATGCCCAGGGAAGCGGTGGTGTACTGTTCATGACCCCTCCCGACAACGGCGTGCTCCAACTTGGCATGTGCGCATCTACCCGTCACACCCACCCACCTGAGCACTGCGTCCATACGACTTCACACGACACATGTGTGTCTTCCACAGTTGTGCTACTCATTTGCGTTGACATCCAATACCAGTGGACTACATGGTCATGTCACGACTGCCGTGTACTTCACATACTCTCATCCTCTCTCATTCGTACTTGTGAAATGAGTCAGCGGAGACAGTTTTGGTTTCAAACATTATATTGAGTCTTCTGTCCTCTGTGATGCAGTATAGTGGACACTACTGGCAGCGGAATACATGTTGAGGATATACTGAGCATGATTGCAAATGGGATAGGGTGTGGGGTTACATGTGATTGGCTGTTGCATGTGGGATGTGGGCTTCAGAGTGACATCTGCTTGGCCAAGGCTGTGCTAATGTACATTTACGTATAGCTGCGGAGCTGCGGACTTTGACACAGACGGTATACATGTAGCCTACCAGACCGCTTGGCATCATGGGCACAGTCCATCTCAGTTCCATGTGACAGGTTTGCTGCGGTTGTTCCTCATGCACGCGTGCATGTGAGATGACATCAGGGCATGTGCTTGCGTGCATGCAGCGGCGTGCCACTTGTTGTTGCACTGTGGTGGTTACTGGACATGTCACAGTCACTGGGGTCGTGTTGTTGTTGTATGCACTTGTCGTCCATGCAAAGGTCCTGGTATGGGATTCCCGGGGCGGGGGTGGGAGGGGTGCAGCACCCACAGACTCCAGGCGACCTATTCATGTCCACTGAGCGGTGTGTGTGTCCATGGGCGCTGGATCCATGTCGTGTCCTGGTTGTTCGTGCAGTTCCGTCCATGTGGGTGCGATACACAGAGCCCATGCCACTGCCTCCCACGATGCATGCGGTGTTCCTGGATGTGATGGGGAACAGTGTGCATGTCCCGGTCATATCCGATGTCATGGCGATGTCGTTGATGGTGTGGTTACAGTTGCCGGTCGTTTGGTATGGCTGTTGTGGTGGTGACTGGCCAGTCCGTGCGGAAGCTAAGCATGGGTGCGGGGTTGGACATCATAGGTCAATCGGGGAACCTGCGTTGTGGTCCGACGAATTTACAGGTTGTCAGGTATGCGATGCCGTCCAGCAGGGCTTCCATGTCATTGGTGGTGTACATGTTTGCCAGCCAATGTAGCGGATGGTGGCTGTCAAGGTGTTGTTCGTAAGTTGTCCCTTGGAGGACCATGATGGGGCATGCTGGGTGACATTCGATGTAGCTGTTCTCGATGATCCGTCGTGTGGAGGCACAGTGGTCCCATTTCAGTGCGGGTGCGATGTTGGCCACATACGCCATGCCCCCATAGGCAGAGCAGGCCCTGTCGTGTGCGTCCAGAGGGAGGAGTAGTGGTAGCAGGTCCGCCTTCAGACATGCCGGGTTGGAGAGGCATATCTCCACGGGATGCTGGTAGGGACGCCTCCGACAGTAGAAGACGGGCATGACGCAGCTGAACAATGTGATGCGGTAAGTCAGTCGGTAACTTACGTTCAGCAGGGACAGGAGATCGCATCCCAATGTATGAAACAGGTTGGTTTTGTACAGCTTGAGCTGTTCGGCGTAGTTGGGTAGGTGTGTTGCGGTTGCCATTTTGCAGCGGTGCGTTGTGGTGGCGTGCTCCGGCTGTGTGTGCAGTCTGCAATGTGCACGCTCCGAGGTTGCTGTGAGCTCTGTGTAGTCGTAGGGAGACAGGACTTGTGTTCTGTTGGCTTGTTTGGAGGACACGGGCCCTCTTCCCACATGCTTCTCAGACAGTTCAAGGTCAGTGATGTGTGACTCCTTCCAATTAACTTGCATGTGGCCGACATGGGGGAGTGTTTTCTTCTTTCTTCCCCGTCCGTTGTGTGCTTCTGTGATATGCGCTATCTGCCCTGTGGTCGGTCTCCTCGGCATGCCTGTGTTGGTCTATTCTTGGACAATGGCTGTATTCACCGGCTTCTGTCGTAGGGCTGTGGTTTCGGAGTTGGAATGGAAGGTCATTCAGTGCTGTCTGCTCTCCCTTGTGTGGGCGGCAGGCTGCCTTTCCGCTCTGCGTTGGGCCTTGTGTGTGAATGTTATTCTTGGGCCACCTGTTGTCGGTCCCCGGGCTCTTTGGTGTTCCGTTTTATATGTCTTGTTCATATGTGCAGGGTGGTATGGGTGTTTCAGTGTGGTACTGGCGTTCCTCTTCCCGAAGGGGCCCTGCTTCTCCTAGTTGGTGTTGCCGCCGCTGTGTGCTACGCCATGTTTGTTACACTGGGGTGTGTCCTGCTGTTGCGTGTCTTCACTGACATGTGTGCGTCGGTTGTGTGGCGTTGGGTGTTGTCCGTGAATTGGGCGTTGGGGACATGTCTGTGGCAGGCCTGTCACGTGTCATGTGCGTTCGGGGTGGGGCTGATGTGTGTGCTGCTTGGTTGTGTCCCTGTGTCTGTGTGCGACGCATGCATGGCGCTGCGGTTGGCCTCTGCGTTGTGCGCATGTGTGGCGGCGTCATCGCCGCTTTGGGGCCGTGACGGGGTCGTTGGTTCCTAGTCCCAGGTGGTGTGTACACATGTGTTACGCGATGTTACGATTTGGCCTGTGTGTCATATGTGGATGCAATGGTGGATGTGTAGTGTACACGCGCTGGTGGGGGGTTGTCCGCTTTTTCCGCCCTTGCACTGTGTGCGCTGTTTGCGTGCACTTGTTGTGTGTGTGCCTACCTACGTCTCCGCGGTACGTTGCGTCCTTGGTGGTGCATCAGCAGGAGCATGGGGAGGGCCTGCAGTGCTAGATTCATGCTCGGGGGAGCCGCTTCTTCGTTGTCCGTGCTCGGCGTCCGTGTTACCGCTTCGGTTTGTCGTACGGTATCTCTTGGCCGTGGGAGCCGTTTGTTTGCGGCATCGTAATTTATGCGCCGGGCGGGACGTGTTTCGTCGGACGGTGTGTGTCAGTTGTGCTGCGCCGCTACGTGTACGGGCGCACTTTGATGGCGGACGGTGTTGCTGGCTTGCCGGCGGTGTTTGGCCTACTTTTCGCATCGTAATTGGGCGGGCGTGTGGACTGCTGCGTGCCGGCGGTAACTGGTGGTTTTTGCATCCGCCAGCACGGCGGTTGTGCTTCCGCCCGCCATCGTAATGAGCCCCTAAGAAAGTTATTGATGTATTGCTAAATGTGGGTTTGCTAAATGTGCAGCGTGTACTGGATATTTCCCAATTTCCTAATTTTGCAATTTGTATTTGCATTTACTGAACAAAATTACCAATTTTCAATCTGTCTGTACTAAACATTTGCAAATTGGGAATAGTCCTAAAAGAAGAAAATAACCTGCAATTTAGCATCAATTCGAAGCAGATGGTAACCAAGTGCAAAATATAAAATGTCACCCAAAATCATTGTAAACGTTTAAAATGGCAGCCCTCTATGCTGCGGTGAGAAGGATGCTCATTCTAAGAGCACAGCAGAGGAGATGAGAGAGACATTTCAGACAAAGGGTGACCTTGTTTGATTAAACAAACGAGTTTTATTGTCTGTACAGATTTAGTAAAGAGGTTATTAAAATATGATTGCAGAGTTGCAGCATGTTTTAGACAGGTACAACCAGCGTAGTGAGGGGATTCCTACACATATTCAAGTTTTGTGTAGTCTTCATCTCAATGCATCTGGTAGCTACCAGTGCATTGTAACAGTTGCTGTGGGATATCTCAGAGTGCTCCATCTAGAATTGACAGGAACTTTCTAAATATTATGCTAGAAAGATTGAATGCACATATGTATTTCCTTACCACCCCAGCTGATTTAAATACTGCAAAGGTAGGTTTTTATTCTATTGCACATTTTACAGATGTTATTGAATGTGTGGATGGAACACATATCCTCCCTTGTCCACCCTCAGAGACTGTGTATATTTCTAAAAATCGCAAAAGCCAACATTTTCTCTAAAAATAGATGGTTTGTAATGCCTCATGCCTCATGCCTGACAACGTAGCACGTTTTCTAGGAAGCACAAGACGTTTTCACTGCCCATTATATACCCGTGTATCTACAGGAGTTTGGAGATGTCTGGTTGCTTAGCAAGGGTACATGTTTAATTAAAGTACATCATATTATAATTTATAATATGGAATGATAGATTTGTAGATATATTATTACAGGTGAGATTGTATATTCCTTATGACTTTGGATAACAACACCATACTTTAATCCATCAAGAGTGAGAAAGAGGAGATACAATTATGCTCACAAGAAACCATGATCTGTTATAGAACAAACATTTAGGGGCTTATTTATGAGAGCCCTGCATCACTTTTGCACCACGTAAAGAGGTACATGAGTGACGCAGGGCTCTCATAAAGATTTATGGGGCTATGCAAAGCCACCCTGCGTGGCTTTGAGTGGCCTCATAAATCATGATTAAGGTGACGCAGCGCAAATCGATGCGTCGTCTTACTCTGTGCCTGGGGTGCAGTCCATGGCTGTTGCAGTGGGTTTTGCCACGCAATACCCATGGAGTTTCACGCTGCCCGAGATTTCCAAAAACATGTAAACCTGGGAAAGCGCCAAATCTGTACGCCTCCCGAGGTGAGGCGTAACGAGGAGAAATAACTTAATTTCTCCAGTTTTTCCCTCTTTCTATGTGTGCTGCATTCTTATCCATAAATATTTTGTCATACATTTTACAATGTTGGTTAACGAAAGGTATGCCATTGCTCTGGCTTCTTAAAAATATCAAAATGAGTGATATCAAAGTTAAAGAGCAAGTATTTTAGAAAACATGATCTAAAATACATATTTCATTTAAATCTTGAACTTCAACTAACACATCGTTATATAGCACGTTATATTGCACTTGACCCTCTGTGTCCATTGTGGCTTCTAGTTGTTCAAGCAGTACATAGCTCAGGTGTAACCGATCCCTAGACCCTAACACTAGATCCTTGTTCACAGTGAAGAACTCAATCGGTCTAAAGCAGATGATGGTGCATCTTTGCTGGACCCTTCAAATGTTGCAGCAGCCTCAGGCCTCCTGTTGGTTAGTTTTTCTTCAGTTCTTCACCCAGGTCATACCATCTTTTTTGGATCTCCTCCCAACCCCTATTGGTAACCCACAGGTAACCCCAAAAGCATTAATTTTGTCCTTTATACTTCTTCATATTTATTTTATAGTTGCTTCTGGGACTTTTAGTGAGGCGTCCCCAGATATTTTTTCAATTTCAGCAACACACTATTTTACCAATATTTCTTTGTCATTAAATTTGTGTTTTATTTTCCTGGCATCATACACCTGCGGCTCCTAGCTTGCACTTCTGTAGCCCTTCAGCATCTAAAACATTTCCTGGATCTGTGATGTCATTAGTAACCCCACTGTGATGCTCACAATTTACAACTGAAGATTCACAATTTGTAACAAAAAATTAATCTCAAATAGGAATTTGTTATTGAGTGCGGAGAGAAAGCCAAGAAGAAAGAACGAAGAAAAAGAAAGAAGAAAGAAAGAAGAAACCAAAAAAGAAAAGGAAGGACAAGGAAAGGAGGAGAAAGGGAAAGGGACGAAAGGAGGAAGGAGACCGGAAGGAGAAGGAGGAAGCGGGAAGGGA